>VZRU01005494.1:294547-398911 GCA_013398155.1 Pedionomus torquatus | reverse complement strand
GGTAACAGGCCCAATGTACGTTTCATCTCTTTTCCTTATAATGTCCAAAACATTGAACTTTTGCAAAAATTATACTGGGTAATAAAGCTGAAAATACTGCTTAAGTTCAGCTCAGTTGGCATCTTGTGTCAGAATGCTGGGATATAGACCCATTATAAAAAATTGGGGAGCGCTTGGGGATGCAGGATGGGAGGGTCTGTGGAAATTTTCAATTCAGTGTTGAATTAATTAATTTAAACTCGGTGGCATTGGGGTTGGGGAGGTGTTAGTCCATTCTGCAAAGCCAATTACTGTTTAAGCACTGCACTTAAAAATCTATCCTATGAGGGCTTTGCTTTTTCATCTTTGTGGTGTGAGGATCTGAAATAGTGCCTGTCGGGTGCTTGGTGGCTCACCTTGAAGGTTTCCTCCAGTGCTCAAGGGCCAAGACCCTGGAGGTTCTGGAGCAGCTTGGGTTGGTTGTTGATGCCCACCCCGAAAAAACAGCTCTGTCTCTGCCCAGTGCAGAGCGAAGCCGTCTCTGCAGCTGAGTCCCCTTGGCAGGTTCCTGCCAGGCGCATCTGTGAGCACTTTGGCTTTGTTCCTGGGCTGGGATTGATGGGTTTGAGCAGAGGCAGCTGGCTCTCAGCGTGAGGGGCTGGGGAGGAGGGAGCCACCAAAGGCAAACAAGTAATGTCCTCAATGCAAGCTCAGGGCATAAACAGAAGGAGGCACAGGGGTGTGCTGTATCTTTAAAGGAAGACCCTCACCTTGGTTCCCTGTCTGATACACCACCTGGCACACAGTGGTGGTGGGCAAGAGACAGCCCTCCCCTTGATGATAGTGTTGGTGGTGGGGAACCCTTCTGATCCCTCATTGTTTTGGGTGTTCAGAGACACCAGTCTGTCTGCTGGTGGTCGTGGTGGCTGATGCTCTTCCAGAATCACTCCCCTCCTTAAAGAAATCAATTTGTGACTCTGGTGCAAGTGGAACGTGGCAGACTGACAGCGCTGGAGATTGAGCCCTGTGTGTGGTCCCAGATCCCTGGTCTGCCTTCACCATGCCCAATGCTGATCCAGAGCAGTGCCTGCAACTTGGTGAGCATGGAGAGCATGGTTCAGGCCTGGGGCAGCTTGGACCTGGTTCTTCTGAGCCCACCTTGCCCAGTGATCAGCTGCTGTTTGCCCTTGTCACAGGGTTTCACTTTATTTGTTGTTGGTTTTGGTGAGTTGTTCCCCCAGTTTAGTTTTGCATTCACCTTGGACAGATCTCCAAAGCCTCTGTGGGCTGTCTTTTGCACATGGTATTTGAGGCTTGACCCCATGGATGCTTTAAACCCTGCAGAAATCATTTGGGCTTGCTTAGATGGTCTTCCTACAGATTTGTGGGTTTTCTGTTTCTCCCGGTGGCAGTTTTGCTGTAGCTACCAGGGTGGTGGTTAGTTGTGGTCCAGTGAAACAGGAACAAGCAGTGAAGCATTTCACCACGGGCACAGTATTTTAAGTATGAATCACCAGTTGGTGGCCAAAGGCTGTTGAGTGGTGACTTGCTGGAAGGAATGGGGTGCTGAGATGCTCCCACATTTTGGGGCTCTCTAAGCAAGAAGTTCATTGAATATCAGGCTCGGGCAGTTGGATGTGCCCACAGTTGAGCCTGGTGGGTCAGGTGGATGTGGAGAACCAGTTCCTGAAGTGTCACGCCATTGTGGCCTCTCCTTTCTTGGGTGTAATGCACCTCCTGCATCCCACCTCGGGCAGCCCATTTCTGCAGGAGATGCCAGGGAGTTGCAGACTGCCCTTCTTTGAGGTACATCAGCCTTAAGAGTGTCATTGCCCCTTGGTGGAAGGGTAGAGACTTGAACTCCCTGTGCAGCAATTCTGACTTGGAAGAAGGAAGGAAAACTTGAGCCACTCTGAATCTGTTGCTGTAGGGAAAGTTGGCTCTGTCTGTCTTGACAGGGATGTGCTGGTTTCCTTGATGGTTTATTTGGTAGCAGGCTTTTTCTTGGAAGGATCCGCAGACTTCTTCCCCTTAGCTTGTTCGGTTGGCTGTGCCAACTGGACTGGAGGAGCGAAGAGAAGTATTTCAGGATCTGCTGTTGGTACAAGTCGTACCATGAATACTTTCAGAGGAATGTCCTGGCAAGGTGACAAGGATTAAATTGCTTTTTTTTTACTCTTCTATATATATTTTATTTTTGATCCACAAAATTAGTGGGAAAAACTGGCTTGAGTGTTAAGTGGCAGGTGCCAGTGGAGTGATGGGTCTGAAAAATCAAGGAACTGGGTTTGTCTGACTTCCCTACGCGTTAGGATTTTAGAGCAAGATTCTGTATTAAAGCAGGAACGCTGGGGTGGATAATGGCTTCTCTGGCAGAAAATGTGGCTGTAAATAAGCATGTTAACACAGTATATTCCACCTTTTATTCAGAGTAAGATGAGTCACAATTTTCATAGGAGATTTTTTTTTCCCAGGTTCAGGAGACCATGTGCTTTTTTGGAGTCTTCTTGCTTAGCAGTCATGAGGAATTTGAAGAGTTTGCCCGGTGTTGATCTGAAGTGACATTTAGGATATGTTAAGCAGCTGCTGTGTTTCTGCAGCCATCCGAGGTAGCCATGTGCAATATAACATGAGAGCAGGCCTAATTACTGTGCTTATTGGATGTGATTAATCCTGCTGGCTGAGGAGCCTGGGGAGTGGTGGGAAGCCGGAGCGGTGTGCGTGGCCGCTGGAAATCGCATGCAGCTCTTGGTCTTCATCTGTGCTGGGCCAAATGGCACCAACTGCTCCTGATTTAACAGCGTGACTGATCTGATTTTATTTATGGTCTTTAATTAAGTTTCCGTTTTTAAAGGTGACCTTTTCTCAGGAGCGAGCGGTGGTGCAGCTGAAATCCCTGCAACTATACATCTTTGTGTCTTTTCACACTTGAAATGATGTTCCTGGGGCTGCGTTTTTTTCCTCCCCATAAATGAACATGGGAAAATGAGTGGAAAGGGCAGATGTTGCTGGGTAGACACTTGGTGAAAAGTTTTGTCTTGCAAGTACCCTCTCCTCCAGTGTGTGTTCCTGGAGCATCCCACAGGTAGGCGCAGAGGGTGACTAAGGCTCCACAGAGAAGATCTGGAGACCCTAGGCTTTGTGCAATGTGCCACTGTGCCCTGGCAGGGAGGTGTGTGGGGAAATCCGGGCTTTGTATTGGCTGGGATGGAGGGGTAAAAGTTCATGAAGAAACTTTCTCATATGTAATCTTCAACTGGATTTATTTTGAGTGAGGAAAGGTGATCTTGCAGCATATGCAGCAGATCTGGCGGAATATGGGATGTCCCTGAAGCCATTAGGTCAAGGACTGCTCCAACCACACAGGATGGCCAAGAGGGCTTTCCCGTGGTGCTCCAGGTTTTGGGTGCCTGCAGAGAGCATGTGGAGGAGCTTGTGGAGAGGCACAAATAGTCCTCCTCCTCGAGTGAGGCAGTGCCATTGTGTGGCACAGTGTTAAAGCTGCTGCTGGTCCTGTCCATGAATAATTCAGGCTCTGTGTATGAAGATTTTCAATATGCAAGTTTTAAATAAAGCATCTGCTCTCAACCGCAATTACGATGGCTTGGAAGAAGTTGGCTGAGGGGTTGTGCGGGGCGGCTGAGGCACAGCTACCTGCCTCCAGGTGGGAATGCACAGCCAGAGCATCACGAGAGTACCTGTAGGAATGGCTGGTCACAAGCGCTCAGTCAGACCTTGTGAGGACATGGGTGTCCTTGAGCTTGACCATATGGTGAGCTAAGCATCCTGCTCAAGGCTGTCCCACGCCTTTGGCTTGTAAAGACTCAATCCTGCTGCTGGTAGATATTGCTGAGAGCATGGGAGCTCCACCTTCCCCGCCCAGCCTGGCTGTTCTTCCCATGGCCTGTGGTGTTAAGTCATGGTGGTTTTTCTCCCTCTCCACCTGTATGACAGAGGGAATATATCAGCTGGCCCCATACATGGTTTTCTCACTGCCTGGTGGCAGCTTTACTCCTACAAACCCTCCAGTTTCTCTAACAAGTCTCAATTTGCCCAGTCTCCCACTCTGGCTACCATTAGCCATAAAGTGGTTGCTGAAACCTCTGACAAATCTTAGTGTTGGCTATAAATAATTCACTTCAGCTCTGAGAGTTTTCTATATTACTTGCTCTGAAAAGCATTTTACTGTTTGTCTGTACCTACGGGGGCTGGAGGCTTTTTTTTAAAGCTTATTTTTGGAGACAATTTCCCACCAAACCATCTCGGCCAGAGGAAATAAACAGCTGCAACAAGGCGATCGTTTGTCTTGGTTCTGGTTCCAGGAGATGGGGAGAGCCAGTTTTCCAGCCTGGTTATGTTGTTTGGCCCCATCATGTAGGGAATAATATTTGTGGATGGGAGCAAAGCTTAAAATGTGCCCTTGCTGGGAAGTTGATGGGAGCCAGCTCGGAGTCACTGCTGGTGCTTTGAGCCCTTGGTGCAGGAGGCACGTCTTCATGAAGTCAAGCTGGGTTCGCTGGATGTCACAGAATAGCAGCTGTTCCTCCTGCTGCCACATTCAGCTGATGGAGAAACAGGGAGGTTTGAAGAGCAGGGGAGGGTTGTTGCTCTGAAGAGCCGGGCAGAGTGCTCCTAAGGTTAGTGGGGTGGGAAGGTCCTGTATGACCTCTCAAAAAGTTTGTATTTGTCCATTTCCCTGTGGTTGGGCTTCAGCAAAGTAAAGAAGATTAAGGAAAGATCCATTTAGATCTCATCAGGGCTACTCTTACAAGCCCTAAGAGCAGCTCAGGATGTTTTGTCTGATCCTCTTCCCTGGAGAGAGATGCTCTCAGCTTCATCTGTACCCAGCTAGCAGTCAGTACCTTCTTTCAGCCCATCTTGTGTCCACCTGGTTCTGGTGTAGGAATAAGGTAGCAGAAGATGTTTTCCCAGGTCTCAGTGACCCACATATGCTGGGCTGAGCTGTAGGTGCTCCGTGCTTGCTGTAGGATTTTATCTGCTCATACCTTCCTTATGCCCTGCTTGAGGAAATGGCCTCAGTGGATGAGTAACGTGGCTCTGCAGCTGGTAGGGTGCGATTAGTTTGTCAGATAAGTAATAAACCAAAGGTCTAATCTTGGGTTATCTTGGTCTTCTGGACTTGGACCTGCCCAAAGCAGAGCTGTGGGTGGATGGCTGGACGTTGAGGCAGACCCCGGGCACCCAGCCTTGGTGTGTCAGCAGATCTCACGCCTCTGCCTTTGTTCAAAGTAGTTCAGTGTTGGTGGCGAAAGGCTCCAGGTGAGGACTAACCTGCCCCGCTTTGTAATTAACGCTGGCTTTTGGGTTATTTCATTTAATCATGTGCAACTCATGCAATTAAAAACGCTCTTTCCCTTCAGCAGAGTAGGAATCTCTGGAATAAACCAGCCAGGTGGGAACTATTTGGAAAATGCAGCTAAACCTCAAACTTGGTGTAACGGGAGGGTTTTTTAGACAGGGCTATTTTTATGCTGACAGCAACGTCATCGCTGTATAAAAGCCTGTTGTAAAGAGCTCGTTGCAGGTGTGGATGTAAAGAGTGAAAGGTGTGAAGGCTTCAAGCAGGAGCATTTGTATTTGCAGCCAGGACAGGCTGAGCGGGTTGTGTTGGGCAAAGCGATCTTGGGAGCGGCTGGAAATTCCAGTGGATAAACTTAATAGCAGCTCCAATGGATGTGGAAATGGAAATAAAATAGCACCCTATAACATTGCAGCTGCTTTCCCTGGCGTGGCCCCTGCCTCACTGTAAGAAACCGCCTTTGTAAAGCTGAGCGTTGCTCTTATCTTAAAAATACATGGTTTTTTTTTTCCTGAGCATAGTAGTCGTGTTGGGTTGTGTGGGGTTCCTGACAACTGCAGAGATCTCAGAGCTGTCCTGTGTCAATTACCAGCTTCTGGGTAATACAGCCCTAAAAAAAAAACAACCCAACAAACAACCCAAACGTGAAAATAAATACATCTGATTTTTAATTGCTTTGGTACAGGGGAGTCTTGAGTGTTGGAATATTTTAACACCTGCCCAGCTCAACAGTCACTTATTGTTACTGGGTTTTACAGCAGAGCCCGCAGTCTCGGTGTGCAGCTGTGGATGGGCAGAGTTTGCACCAGGGCTTGGGACAAGCCAGCAGGAAACCTGAGAGGTGCCATGAGATATTTCTGGGCTTGCTGAGAAAAGCTGAAGATCACTTGGTGTGAAAGCATTCGCAGGTGAAGTGAACTGTCCTTTGCTGCCAAGTTTTAAGAGCTGCTCTGCTCCGAAAAGTTGGCTGCCGTGAGCTATGCGCTCACTTTCCTGGAGGCTGGGGACCGGTGTGACAAAGGCAGCGCCGAGCATCCCTGTATCCCTGTGTGCCTGTCCCCTTTTTCCTGGGGAGGAGGAAGAGGATGAGCCAGATGGGGTTTCTGTGTGTCAGCAGCAAAGCTGTTGCCTGAATCCCAGTGCTGGCCACCTGTGCCAAACCCACAGCAGAGGAGTTTGGCTCACATATGCCTTGTGCCTGCTGTTGATGTTTAAATTAAAAAAAAATAAATTAAAAAATAAATAGAAAGCTGTATCTTGCTCTGTGGAGCAGGGTGAAGTTTGGTGTGCTGCTGCAGGGGAGGGCAGAGGGCTTTGCCCAAGGTAGTGCCCATGAGGTGGTGGCTTTCACCGGGGTTCCTTCTCTCCCTGGACGCGGTCCAGAGCCGTTAACAGCCACTGGAAAGACTCCCACTGTCTCCAGAGGGTTCTGGGTCCTTCCCTTTTTGTCATCCTCTCCAAGATACTTAATTAGATAGGTAAAAATGAATGTCAGCAGTTGCAGTTTGTGGGTGGGGGCCAAGCGATGCCCAAGTTCCCGTGTCTCTTATGCTTGTTCTTGACAAAATGCATCCCCTCCCTTCCTCCCCTTCGAGTAGCTTCAAAGGCTGTTTAGTTTGTCGTTGTTTGGTAACGGGGGAGGATACTTCACTCAGGAGAACTTGAACAATTTTGTTTAAGTAAGAAAGGGGGGGGAAAGCAAAAGGCTTCTTTCCCCCCCTCCAAGTTTTGAGTCTTCATGCTTCATTTTATTCCTGTTTTTTTTTTTTTTTTTTAAGAGACGCCTCTGCCTGAAGTGTTAAAAACACACCCTTGGGAATGCTGCAGCAAAGCTGATCTTTGGGCATAGTAAAAGGTTCAATGTATTTTTGTGGGATCCCTTTACAATTCCCACCAGAGAATTTCCTGCTAGGAAAAACAGAACTACAGAAAAAGTTTTATGTTTAAAATAAGAAAAAAAAAAAAAAGAGGCAAACCCAATTTCCAGGTATTACTAACTGCTTCATATTTAACAGGTGAAGGAGTTTTGAGCCCGACATGACTTGTTGGTGCAGTTGCTATCACTGCATAATGTGCCTTTACAACTTGCCAGGTCTGTGTCGGAGACGTGCAACTACATGTGGCCAGTTTCTTTCCTCCCCCATCCTGGAAAAATAAATCCCTACTGTCTAGGCACAGAGGAGTATGCATTTTTTCCACAGCGTATAATCTTTGGTCCTCCTATAGAGGATGCTAAATATAAACAGTGGTGCAGGTACCTTTGCCTAAATAAGCCAAATGTGGCAGAAGGGAGCTCTGCCTGGTCTTAGGGGCCACAGGGGGATTTATGGGCCAGACTTGAGGATTTTTCTGAGCATTGGCTTGTACTGGCCAGCCTGACCCACATGGCATGACAGGGAAGGCTCAAACCTACAGCCTTGTTCACTTTGCCCTCGTGTATAGGCAGCCACCCACCATGTGTGATGGGGCAAGAGATGGCAGTTGGGCTTTCTAGGTGACAGGGTGGCCTGTTGGGCTTGGAGGGTGGTGGTGATGCTGCATCCCATGTCCTGCTACCCCAGGTGATGCTTGGTTCTGCTTGTGTGCAGAGCTGCTCTGTGCCCAGTGACCAAGCTATGGAGCATCCTGGTTCTGCAAAGACCTGAGGTATTCCAGTCCAGGACCACCTGGATTCCCTTTAAGCATCCTTCTGGGAAACAGGCAGAAGTTGAGCCCTCTGTCCTCCTCAAGTGGCTTGCAGTCATAGAGTGGTGGAGAGCAGAGGTTGTTTGTCTTCTAAAGGGTCCTTTCTCTTTGTCCCCAGATCTCAGGAGCTGCACCTGAGAACCGAGGCGCATTCCTATCTCTCAGACCTGACTAAGCCGTCGGACTTGGAGTTCATTGAAACTAAGAGACCACGCCTGGATCTGCTGCAGGACCCCTTGATGAGGCACTCGCCTCTCCTGAGTCAGAGCCAGCAGGGAGGGACAGAGGATCTCTCAAAGGTAAGGGGATGATGTCTGGGATGGTAGCTGGGTGTGGGTTCTGGTTTTTGGGTTCCCCTTGGCTAGTTCTTTTGAGGCTCTGAGCTGCTACTGAAATCAGCATAGATGGTGGTTCCTGATGCATCAAGCAGTGCTTGGTGGTGTTGGATGATACTTTCTGAGTTGGGGTGACCACTTTGAGGAAACAGAAGCGTGTTAGCTTTCCCCATAATGGTTACAGTCACGGGGTTTGCATTTACTGGGCTATTAGAAGCAGCAAGACAATTTGGAAGTTCCTGTAGGCTGAATTAAGGATGGTTGCATCTGGCTTTTCTGGATACTGTGCCCTAATTCAATTTTTACTTGACCTTTCTCATTTATCACGTCTCTTTATTTAAGTTGGTGTTGGAAGAGTTTAAAGCGGTTGCTGGTGTTTTAATATAATTTTCCATAGAAAATCCTCCCTTGTCTTAGTCTCATTTAACAAAGCAAATTGTTTACTCGCAATTGTCCCCTCTGCACATGTAATAAATGCTGCAATGAGAAACCGCTTGCTTGTGTGCTGGTTTGGATTTGCTTTCCTGCTCTGTTGGGGTAAATTGTATTTGATTTTACCTTGAGCTTGGACGTGTTCCTGGTTGGCAGGGAAGCCCTTCTGGGTAAGCAGACTGAGGGCAGCTGCTTCTGCTGCCACTGGGAGTGCTGAGGGGTAGTGCAGCTGCAGGCTGGGCTTTGGAGATGTCTGAGCCCTCAGGGGAACAGAAGGGATGTTGAATCCTTACCCAGGGCGATGGGAATGGTTTGCTGTATTGCTGCAGGGGCTGACTGAAATAGCACACAGGCAAGAAAGCTCTTGGTTGGGAGTGCTGGGGTATTTGGATGTGTCTTACCCTGACAGTACTGGAGGCCCTTATGCGAGGTCCCTCTGACTTGTCTTGAGTAAGACAGATGTTTAACTCTGAGGTAATTCAGATGCCAAGAGAGGCCAGGCAGGGTCTCCTGGAGGAGAGGGCAGCAGGGACTGACGATCAGGAATGGTGAGCTGGTGCTGGAAGGGACAGAGCAGCTCTTAAAAAAGAGCTGCTTTTGAACTTGGACACCATAAGAAATGCACCAGATGTGTCAGCTTGCTCTCCTTTAGCTTTTGATGGTGTGTTGCCTTGGAAAAGACACCTCCGAGGTGTTGTGGCTCTTCTGTGTCCTATCTTTGCTGCTTTGTCCAATACGTGTCTTAATGAGGTGATGCTGGGACAAGCCAGGACTCTGTGTGTCACTGGGACGTGTTGCGGTGGCTCTGAACCATAGGGTATGCTTGAGGGATGCTGGGTTGGGTGGCTGATGGGGAAAATAAACTGTTGGCCAGGAAACAAAAAAAAAATACCCCTTTCCAAAGACGTGAGGAAATCAGGATGGCTTTTCTGTCTGCACATTATTTCCATCAGCAGTTCTGTTCTGCTTCTCACTGGAAAACCACGTATTGTCTCAGCTATTTGTTCCTAATAGGCAAAGCCGCTCTTGAGGCATTAGTTGGTGAGTTCAGGGGCTGCATTTGCTTCTTGGTCTGTGACATGTTTCCAAGAATTACATGCATTTTATGAGGCTTAAAACATTTGTTAATGAAAGAGAGAGAGAGAGAGAAAGCTGTGAGATACAATTCATCAAGACAATATTATGCTTTTAGTGGAGCCATTTGTAATTTCAGAGTCTGGAAAGGAGAAAAAAAATGTGGTGTCCCTGACTGGTAAGAGCCTAGAGTGGAGCTGGGGTTAGTTACTAAAAACTAGTGGGGATTGTTTCCAGAATGGCTTTGATGGAGCTCACTGCAAGACTGGGATGATCTCAGTGCAGTTTGAGTGACTGGGAGCAGACTGCAATCTGCAGTGTAAACCCACCATTCGGAAGGTATAGCTACCTTCGCAGCTTGGGAAATTGGATTAACAGCAGTCTTTTGGCTTTGTTCTTGTACAGTTGTCCTCAGACAAGTCTACGAACTGCTTATGGACACTAAGGTTGTGGTAAAGCTCCTGCAGCTGACCTGTGTACCATCAGACCCAGAACAGTCCCTCTAACATGCCTCAGCAAGTTCTAAGTCTGGTGGTCGAGAGGAAATGCAAAAAGTCTGGTTTTGGCCACAAGCTCTGGACACTTATGAATCTGTGCTATTCACACATGTAGAACTACTTCTTGTGTCCATGCTAAGCCAGCAACAGTTGAATTGGGCACTTGGCTGTGATGGTGTTGAGTCACCATCCAGAACAGCTGATAAAGACCTTCCTGAGAGGCTCTGTGCTGAGCTCCTCTGCCTAGCTCATGGGACCTCCTAAAACAACATTGTCCCTATGTAGCCTGTCCTGGTAGCTAATCCCTACTCTACTCCATCTCTTGGACACTAGTCTGCGCTTTGCTTCTAGCAGCACTGTGTTTGCTCAGCATGTCCTCCATTCTCAGGCATTCTTCTACAAGCTTCCTCCTTTCCCACAAACGCTGTGTGAGATGGACGCAGAGCCAAAGATGTCTGTGTGTGGACCAGAGCAGTGGCTGGACGTGTGTCCTGGGAGGGTGGCACACGTTTGGTGGCAGGATGTGTGTCCCAGTGACCAAGAGCTGGGGAGAGGAATTTGCTGTTCCATTTGTGCTGCTGACTCAGTGCCTGACAAAACCGTTCAATACTTTATCTAAGGCAGCTTTTGTGAGCCGGGTGAGATGCACCACGTGAGCTGAGTATTACTAAACACGCTGGTGGTTGTTTGGACGGAGTATCCAAGGAGAGTTGTTCGCTTACCCCTTGCCCCATTCCACGTTGCTGTAGTCACCGCGTGGGGAGCAGCTCAATGTACTCATGAGAGTAACAGCACAAAGACTGCTTTTCATGGTAATTTTGCAGATGAACCAGTTTTTGCACAGTAAAGAGCTCCACAAAACCCTCAATAAAAAGGGTAGGGGTTTGGTTATATGCTCTGGGTGTCAGCCGCAGTGTCCTACAGGATGTAACTGATGCAGCAGCAATGGATGTCGCTCAGGGGCAGTGGGTACCTGTTGGTCTCTGCTGGTTTCGGAGCAGCAGTGGAGCTGAGATGCAGTCAGACCTGTGGTGGTGTGAGTTTAGCATGTCCCTGATAACTGCCAAATACAGCGGATTTACCAGCCATCAGCCCACGGTAGAGAAGCTAACACCATTCCTGCACATTTCCAAGGTTTTGTTTTGGGCTGTGATCTGTGCTCTGAACACAGATGAAGTAATGGATGTGGCAGATGCTGGCAGCAGGTTCCAGAGTTGTCGCAAAGACAATTGGATCTTTCATGTCCTTTATTCCCCATCTACCACTCGTAAATGTGGGGTGAGCTGGGCCCCTCTACTCTGTTCAAGATCACTGCAGCTTCACTCCAAGCAAGGCTTAGTTTGTCAGGAGAAGGTAATGTCTTCTATTAGATCAGTGCGTGATAGCTGGAGAAAACAGACACGCTTCTGGGCAGCGTGCCTTTCTAAAGCAGCAGCTTTACAGCTAAATCTCAGTTGGTCTAGTAAAAGATATTGCCTTTCCTTACGAACCTCTCATTGCTCATATCCTTGAACGCTGGCGTTTCTTTTCAAGCTGGGGAAGAGAAGGTTGTTCTCTTGCCTCCCTTCCCCTTCTTGAGCATCCTTTTCCCTGCAAGAGGCGTTGCTGGGACATTGCTGTGGTGCATGTATTTAGTCCCGTGCTCTTGCTGCTGGATGTAGCCAGGCAGGCTTGGTCTGTTGGAGAAAGTGAAATCTCTCCATGCCCACTACGCCAGGGTGGGCTGATGCTGCATCTGAGAAGGTGCTCCCTTGAGCTGGCTGAGAATAACCAGGCCCAACTAAAGCAGGACTGTTTTTTCAATCACTGCAAGCCTGGATGTGAGATTTGCTAGAAGAACTGCTGTGATGCAGATTTGCTGGATATGCTCTTGGCCAGGGCCCTGGGTGGCTTCTGCTTTCTTTCTGATAAAGTCATGGACCTTCATCACGTAACAGCAGACGGCAACAGAGCAGCAGAGTAAAGCAGACGGCTCCAGAGCAGGCCAGTAATGTCTCTGCACAATCCCCTGTCTCTGCCCATACGTGTGCAGCTGGTGCTGCCTAGATCCTGCCCCATAGGGACAGTGAGCGTGGCGCGCCTGGTCCAGCAGCACCTGCTCTCCCCTCTCCAGAGCTCGAGGTTAGTCCTGCCTCTCCCATCTCTTCTGATTCCCATTATGCTTCTACTTGTTGTTCTTCCCATTTCTGAGACCGCTTTTCCACCACATACGTGGTTAGCTGCTCCTTCCTATAGGAGGTGAGTCAGTCGTGATCTGCATTTAGTCCCCTCGCAAGGGCTGGCTGCCTGCGATTCCACGTAGCCTATTGCTCCAGCAGGAATATGCTTACGGAGCGCCATGTAATCCCACGGGTACGGGGCTGGGTGGAGGCTTAGGAAACCTGAACCTTACTGCCATCTGCCCTGGCAGGCTGCTGGTCACCGGGTAAGTCTCTTCCCCTTTCTGCGTCTCAGATTTCCCCATCTGTACAAGGGACAATGCCACTTCCCTCTTTTGTAAAATAATTAACAACTATTGATGGAAAAAGGCTATTAAGAAGCCATGTGCTGTGAGGACTTGGACTCTGCTTTTACGTTGTTGAAGGGTTTTAACGTCTTCCCTTTCTGCGTGAGTGTTTTTTGTTGTGCTACTGACTAAAACCTGGAATAAGAAAAGGGAAGGGGGGAGTCTTGGAACAGACAACATCAAGGCCAGGAAATCCGTATGGCAAAGCAGAAATTAGGGCAAAGGATATTTTGCTTTGATGCATGTTAATGTAGCTCTAAAAGCAATTAATTGAAAAAGGAGGAATTAACACATTTAAAATGCCTTTTTAATGATGCGTTGAAGCCAGCAGCATACATGCCAAATTTCACACTGGCTGCCCATTCCAGAGCCCAGTTTACAATAAAGTCCTGGAAAACAAGCTGTGGGATGGAAAGGTTCTTGGCTAGCCTGCTAACTCCTGCCCTGGCTGCAGGCTGGCAGAGCACCGAGGACAACCGAAAGGCCTTTCGGGAGCCCTGCTTCCTCCTCGCAGCACTGGCCGGTGCCTTGGAGAGTGCCCTCAACTCATCCCTTGCCGAATATGCTGGGGGAGAGGAGCCGGGGACTTCTGCGGCAGGGTTTGCTCCATCATGGGGAGGGATGCTTGGAGGGGCAGTGCTGCAGCTCCCAGCACGGATATCTGGGCTGGCTGGTAAATCACCAGTGGCGTTTGTGCTCCGTGGCTCTGTTATGGGAACATTGATCTTGTTGTTGGGATTAACCTCTCAGAGTTTCCAGTGGGCTGGTCTCGCAGTTATTAATGAAACTGGCTGGAACTTGTGTTGACCTTGGCATTGGCCCCAGTTGGCTCAGAGGTAACTGGCAAAAGCATAATCTCTAATTGAGTAATCCAGTGCTGGGGGAAGGGAGCAGAGGGGGTGGAAGCACAGCAGTGCTTTGAACCGGGAGAGCCACGGTGCTCCGACGGGATGTGTAGGAGTGGAGTGCTCAGAGAGGCGCTGAGCACGCCGGCTGCCGAGGGAATTAGCAAGCAAAAGCGAGGCGGCACCTCGGTTCCTGCACCCCAGGCTCCCTCTTGTAGAAACCAGCCCTGAATTCCAGCGCCTCCCTGTGATTTATTGCCGCAGAACAATGGCACAGAGGGGCTGGAGAACGAAATGGGGCTGTGAGTGTCGGCTGTCCCATGGCGCGTGTCCTCCTGTAGCCTCGAGTCTGTGATGTGGATCATGCTGGGCTCTTCCTTCCCTGCTGGAGGTTGTTTTTCACTTGGGAAAAAGAGCTCTGGCCCCGTTACCGGAGTTTATGATGAATGTCTTCAAGCGGGGACCCGCTGATGGCACAGGGCTGTCCTCTTTGGCTGTGCACCTCTGCCACGGGAGCAGGAGCCATTTCCTTGGCCAGCTGTGGCTTTGCCCACATCTGGTGGAGAGAAGGTGGCTGGCAGGGAGCCCTGTGGGATGCCTGGGCAGAGGGGATCCTGCAGAGCCAGGGTAACACTGATAGAGAGGGGACATCCCAATGCTGCCAGCACTCTGCTTGCTCTGGGTTGTCCAAAACCCAAGTGAGATGCAGAGCTCGGTGCCAGTCTGCGAAATGCCTCAAATGACTTGCCACAAGAAGATAGTTCTCACCCTAAGGACTGCAGGGTGCTCAATGCAGAGCCCACATGCTGTGTGGCCTCCTGGATGCTTCTTGGAGGAGTGGACTTCTGTGGAAGTGGCTCTAACCTCAGGTTTGAGGAGTGAAATGCAACAATTTGCAGTGGGTACAAACACAGATATGTCTTTCCTGCTTTTGTCCTCCTTTCCCTGCAGAGAACAACATTTCTTACTAACTCTCCATGCAGCCCTCTTGGCTTTTTCCCCTTGGTCCTGAGGCTGCTGGTGTCGTTCGGCGCTCACCAGGAGTGAGTGGCGTGGGGTTTTTGAGTTCAGCAGCTGTAGGAGGATCCTCCTGCAACGCGCTTGGCATCCACCCATCTGCCATGTGGCTGCTCACGCTGTTGACTTGTGCCTGATAAAAATCTGATGGCAAGAAACAGTGGGGTGGGAGAGAGAAGAGGGGGGGGACGAAGACTTTGCATTAGGGCAGCAATGATTCAAAGCTATTTCTGGGAAGATGAGGGAGATGTTGGCTTTCTCTGTCATTCCAAACATTTTTAAAAGCTGAAATATTTGCATTGTTCACGTTGTCATAGTGCAAACACTTCTGGCTGGGTTTCTCCCTTCCCCTGCTTTCCTCCCTGCTCCGAAGATTGTTTCCAAATCATGGGAGGATGAGTGTGAGTCTGTCGAGCCCTGCTCACTTGCATGTGAACACACACCTTCGGAACACGGGTCTGCCTTGTGCCAGCAGCCTGGCTCTCCTGGTGTGCCTGTGAGTTCACAGCAGCGGCTGTGCCAGGATGGCTGCAAGGGCTTGTCAGCAGCCCGTGCCGTGCACCAGCTCGGGACGGGAAGCCAAGGGAACAAACAGCCGGAGGAGTGTTGGATCTGGAACGGGGTGCCCCCACCCATGCTGGTTTCATTTGGAAACCAGACGCTGTCAGGCTTTGCATAGTCCTTGTGAGATACTCGGCTCCTCCAGCCAGCCCTGCACCAGGGCTGGGGACAGGGGAGGAGCCCCAACATTGACAAGAAATCTGATTTTATTCCATTTTTTTAGCAGAAGTTCCTGTGGCTGAAGAATTTAACTGAGGCCCAAGAGACTTGGGCATGGCAGAGAAAGCCCTCGTGAGCCGCATAAACTCTCTGGAGGCACAGTGTAAAAACTGAGCTTGACCTTCACCGAGCCACCTGCAGCCTGGCTTTCCCTGCCCCGGCTGCTCCAGCCCAGAGTGGTCCCCGAGCCATGGAGAGCAAGGCCAGGGCTCAACACCTCTGGAAGAACCCACGGGCGAACTGACAGTGCCTCAAGCACAGGCTGTTGTTTTGCACATCTTTGGCTCATTTGAGGTGATCGACATCCAAAGCAACCTTTTAAATTGCCTTCCAAGCCGTAGCAGTGGAGAAGGGCAGCGTGATAAGGCTGGCTGCTTCTCGGGAGCCTGCCTCATCATTTACATAATTGGACTCCTCTGTTCCATTCAGTCAATATTACAAGGCTTGTGCACTGCGACATCTCCCCTGATCTGCTTGAGGGAAAGTCCGTCCCTTGATTTTGTGCGTCTCACCCCAGTAATTGGAAGAAATATTACCTGTTTTTTTCTGCTTGCAGAAGAGCAGTGTTGCAGTGTTGTGAGCGGGGTGTGTTGTGTGGATTAATGGAGATTTTTCTTCTCCATCTTTGAAGTGTTTGTTTGTGTTACATGTACCTTTTTTTTTTTCCTTCTCTTTTCTTAAATAGTAAGTATTTTTAAGTGCCCTGTTATGTCCTGGAAATACAGAAGGGCAGATCTAGTTTGCTACTTAAGTTTGTCAGTTCTCAGGTGGGACTTAGGAAATGGGGCTGGTGTGGCAGGAACTGGCACCAGTCTCCTGTGCATCACTTTGAAGCACAGGATCAGTGCAGGGTGAGGAGGTCTGTGTGGCCACCACTGCCAGCAAGCTGATTTTCCCCATCTGAGGTAAAAAAGAAACCTCCATCTGGCATGTATTTCTAGGGGACAATTCAGTCCTGGTACCAAACTGATGTCCTGGCTGTTTTCTTCTCCTTATTCGCATGCACATGTGTCTTCTTGCAAATGAACCTGGCATCCCTGTGCTCCTCACTTCTCCAAGGGTGTTCCTGGTGGGGGGGTGAAGAGTTTGGTGGAAGCAGCTCGGGTGTCTTCTCGTGACTGTACAGCACCAAGCACAGTTTTGGTGCTGTACTTTTCCATGGTTAAGAAATGTAGCCCATCCACAGCTCTGACTCATGCAATGAAAGCCAGTGAGTTGTGACACCAATCAGATTAATTTTGTGTGCTGTGTTTGGAGGAGGAGGGTATTTCACGCTCAAGTCTTCCTTCCCAGCTCTGAGTGGAAAGCCGTGGAGGAGAGGCAACAGCAATCGATGGTGTTTGCCTGCTGCTGCTGGAGGGGATGGAGTTGGGGGAGTGATTTCAGAGATGGATTTGGCAGAGAGGAGTTGCTGCTCTTTGTGCTGTAATGGTGATGGAGCTGTAATAACATATTGAACATGGCAACAGCCTTTGCTAAAGCTCCGTGACTCTACGTCTGGGCTTCGTGGAGCCTCATCTCTTAACAACACCCTCAGCATCAATAACAAGAGAGGAGCTGTCGAGTGCCAAAGGGCCTAGTTACAATCGCTTGCTGAAAAACTCCTTTCTGTTTGGACCCAAACCTGCTTTTTAAACATAAAACCGCTCTGGCTGTGTTTTAGGCAGAGAACATTCAGATGTTTTTCTGGCTTGCTCCACCACAAAATGCTCTGCAGCTTCGTGCTGTATGGGGGGGCCGAGGGGTGATGGACACTGGTGAGCATCAGGAATGCTGGCTGCGTTCTCAGCGAGTGGAGAGGGGTTGTTTTAGGACAAGCTGACAGGCCCTTGGCTTGTTCTGCTGCTCTCGAAAAATGTAATTCTAATTCTTGGCACCTTTTTCCAGAGGATAAGGAGCGAGAGTGCAGTGGAGCCTGCTCCCTCTGCCCTTGGAAATGGGCTTTTACCCAGTGGCAGACCTGGCTTGGGGCAGGAGCGCTCTGCTCTGTTGTACCCCCAGTTTGGTGAATCAAAACCCCAAATTAGTTGGGGAGAAGCAGCGTGGGGTGAAACAACCCAAATCATCTTCTCGCAGTCCTGACCCAGATCTAGTTACTTAATGCTCTGACCAAGTATCTTCTGCACATGCCAGTGTTCAGCCCAACTTCTGCTCGCCCTCGTCCCGGCCCAGCACTGTCAGCCCCTTTAGTCCTGCTCCTGGTACCTTTTCCTGCGGGATGCAGGGGGAAAGCGGAGCACTGTCCTCTGGCAGTGCTGGGCAGCAGAGGAGACGGGCAGCAGACATGAGGTTGCCCAGTGCTGCATGCTGAGGGGTCCCTGTGGGGCTGCAGAGCCTGCAGCACCCTGCTCCAGCACACACTGGCAGAAGGTTTGCCAGCACTTTTATCACCTCCTCAGCCTGCACAGTAACGCTTCCTTGGCTTGCCTTTGAACGACCTGCTCCAGTCGCTGCCCTGACAAGGGACACGGCTGATTTCTCTCCTCCCTGCGCTGTTCCCTGAGGAGCAGCAGTGATCATTTCTGTCTTCTCATCTCCACTTTGGATGCTGTCGTTGCCCTGGCTGCTTAAGAAAGAGCCATTGCCTACTGCAAATCAAGCCGTCCCATGTGGTTACGCGACCAAACCAAGCGCAGACTTTTATTTCAGGCTGTTTTTCAGGTCTATGTTATTTTATCTGGTGCCAGCCATCACAGGCATGACGTAGAGCAGATTGCCCCCAGCAGCTAATGTGTTTCTGCCTCAGCAGCAGGCGGAGTGGCAGATGTAAACAGTGGAACGTTATGGTTTCTCAAACACTAAAAGCTACTAAGGAATAGGCAGGTATGTCTATATAAATATACAGTGTGCATTATGTTAATGGATTTCAGTATATTTGGAGAGGGGTTTATAAATTCATGCATCCATGAATGTATCACGTGTATATACTTTTTCACAGGTTTTTAAGTAATTGAAAAGTCAACATTTTTTCATATATATGTATGTATATACACACACATATATATATATATGCTTCCTCATGTACTTGTAAGCTATTTTTTCAAAGGCTTCTTCTAGCTGTGGAGTTCAGTGATCCTGCGTTCACCAGCCGCGAGGAAGAAAAGCTTACAGTCTCAAGCAAAGCTAAATATTGGTTTGAGTCAGTCTGGGTGCACTTGGAGACATCACTAGTGTTCATGAATACAGCATAATCGCTGATTGGAGTGGGGAAATTTCATCATAAAGGCCCCAAAAGGGAGTTTTATTATTGCTTTCTTCCAAATGCCTGAATTTTATTAGCTTCAGTCATTCTTGGCAGGGCAGTGGAATGGGATTTTATAGTTAGCAAAGGAAAAGTAAACACAGTAATCATTTCACAGCCCTGTGCCTGCCAAACCAGGATGGAAATTCCAGCCTTGGTGGGAAGTTGCTGCTTTGCTAACAGATAATAACAAATTCACTGTGGACTTATTCGTTCTATAGGAGCTGTGATGTTTGGGGTATTTTTCTGTAAAAAAAAAAACAAATCCAAAAAAACAAATAAAAACCATGCCGGCCTGGAGAAGCAGGAGGGATTCATGCTTTTCTGCAGGAACAGTCTGGGCAGGGATTTGCGATTTGAGCGACTCCCATGGCTCTTGACAGTTAGAGATGGTCCCTCTACCCTGAGCCTTTGGGAGCCTCTTTATCCTGCACTCTTGTCTGTATTTGGTCTTCCCTTGGTCAGTCTTGCTCTGATTGCAGAGCTGAGAGATGCTTGAGATGCTGCCAACACTGTGAGACCACCTCTACCACCTGAATGTGTCGGCGGGAGGAATCATATGGCAAAAAAAAATTTCTCCAGACAAATCTGAAACTTTCATGAAAGGTTTGTTTTGCATCTTTTTCTGGGCTGGTTGAGGTGGAGGGCTTGGCTGACAGCTTGTGTCTGGACCAACACCCTCCTGCATTCTCCGCTGTTGGGGGATGTTATTT
Organism: Pedionomus torquatus; assembly: GCA_013398155.1. Classification (NCBI taxonomy): domain Eukaryota; kingdom Metazoa; phylum Chordata; class Aves; order Charadriiformes; family Pedionomidae; genus Pedionomus; species Pedionomus torquatus. Next base: position 379,487 of record VZRU01005494.1, on the reverse strand, counting down.
TCTCCCCTTTCCTGCCCCACTGGCCGCGGAGATGGTGATGAGGATGGCTGGTACTGCTGTCCTCCCTGCCCACCGCCTCCAGGGCTCAGGATGTGGCCTTCTGAGGGAAAAGCAGGCGGAGCAGCGAAGGAAATGGCTACTCAAACAAGTGGTGAATGTCGAGGCACCCCCTTCCACGTGTCTGCACGATTATTAGAACAATAAACCACTGAGTGCAGCCGGCGGCTGGCTCTGATGGATGGTGCAGCTGAGGATTGCTCTGCATCACCCCTGCTCCCCTGTCAGCATGTACCCTGTGCTCACCAGCTCTGGCCTTGTCCCCTCCTGCACCCGCCTCCTGCGATTCTGGGGCTGTGTCCTATCTCCCAGTGTGTGTCCTGGGGTGGTGATGGAGCACTGTAGCTTGTGGGGTGCCCAGGGACCACAGCTGGAACGTGTCCAAGGGGGCTACCAGGCTGCTGGTTGATGGCTCGGGCAGTGGAGGGACAGGTGGAGGTTGTGTCCCCACTGTGTCCCATGCACATGTTGGGGACAGCGCTTTGCAGGGTGCGGGGCCAGCACCTGCTTGAAGGGTAGATGCCAAAATGAAGGGGGAGTGTGGCTTCAGTGGTGTGTTGGAGACAGATGAGGCCACTAGAAGCTTCATTAAAAGCCCAGACAGGATGTTTCAAGGAAAGGGCTTTTTTTCTTTCTCCTTAAGCCTGTTTTTGACAGGTTATTTTTTTTTCAAAAGCATCTAAGCAGCTGTGAGCCTTGTTTCAGGCTTAAACAAGTTTTCCAGTGCAGCCACCTTGAAATAGAAGTTGGATTGGCTCGGAGTCCTGGTGGAAAAAGCTGTTTGTTTTTTTTGCATCTCGGGCAGTGAAGTTCACAGGTCAGGTTCGCCAGTGACCCCACTCTGCTTCCAGGCAGCTCAGTTCAGGCCTCATGTGCGTGTTTGAATCTCACAAGACATGTGTGCGTGTGTACTGAGAGGTTCTGATAGATGTAAAGATACTTTACTGATAAAAATTGAACTTTGGGGATCTTTACTAGATCTTGGGGGCAGGGGAAGTCTTTGGAGTATTGCTATTAAGTCTGTTTTTCTTACAGACTTCGAGTTTCTGGGTTTTACAGATGAGAGGTATTTGATGTGCTGAGAGCACAGCTCGAATGAACCTATGCATTAAGTGACCCTAAAGACATTAGAGCAGTGAAGTGGTGCCATGCTGTTAGTGAGAGGAGCTGGGTGGATTGCCGTAGGAGCAGTAACTTCTGTTTTTTCAGACTGGCACAACTGGAAGAGGAGCTGCTGGGAGCAAGCAGGAGTTCGATGCTGGGACCCATCAGCCCATGCCCAATATGCTGGGAGTACCTGGGGGGTTTGTTGGTGGTCCTGGCTTGGTGTGATGGCTCTGGTGTATAAGAGGAGGTTTGGGTTGGTCCCGCAGCACACCTCACTAACCATCTCTTGGGTCTTGCTTGAATTTGCTTTCTCCATCAGTCGAGCTCCTTCTCAGCAGGCAGCTCAACCAACCAGGAGTTGGGGAAAAATAGTTTAGGTGATGGTTGTGCAGGGAGAACGGAGGGAGGGAACGCCAGCAGCCTTTACGTATGTCTTACTTGCAGTGCTGGTTAAATAGAGCTGTCTTCATTCATTCCTTTTTCCTCCTCTAAATCTGATGCCCCTTTCAAGCCGCCTTCCCAATATTAATGCTGTGTGCCGGTCCTGATTAACTCCTGGACAAATCCCCTCTCTGCAGGGCCGTCTGGGTTCTGCCCTGCATGGACCCCCCCCTTTGGATTTGTATGGCTGAGGAGTCCCCCACTCACCCTTCTGCCTCCTCCCTGGCAGGGAGAGGAGGAAATTTAAATGTTTCTGAAGAGTGACATTTCCATTTCAAAAGCTGTTCGCTCAAGTGCGTCTGGAGTGGGATTTCTCTCCCCCCGACTCTGCTCTGAATGGGAGCTTTAGAAGTCTCATTTCCTCTGCTTGATAACACCAGGCTGAGAAGGGCTTTTGTCTTTTCATTTCCCCTCAATTTTTTATTTTTAAATAAGTGAGGTTTGGAGAAGCTACCGCGGTGGATTTTTCCCTCCCCCGTGTTTGTCCCTGTGCTGGAGGATGCACCTGGTGTCACTGGAGCTCCTTGGGGTGCAGGGACCCATTCCCTCATCCGCCCCGAGCAGCACTGACCCAGGAGCACCCTTCCCGTTGCCCTGTTCAGGCTCCTGCGAGCAGAGGAGGAGGTGTGCTGGGCACCTCCAGGCTGTGGAGCACCCTGCTACTCATCCCGGCCATCCTGAGCCCGGCTTTAAGTGTCCCAGTGCCCATGAGTGGTGCTGAGCCTGGCTCAGGGTCTGGCCCCATGTTTGCAGACTTCTTGCCTGCCCGCTTTTTGGCTGATGTAGCTATGCCAGCTGGTTGGAATTAGTTTTGCTTTGGTTTTTTAATGCGACGCTTAGTGGTGGGTGGGCAGACGCAAGTGGATGCAGTTGCCTGGCGCCTGCTTTGGTGGGACTAAGATGTGCTGATGCAGGTACTGTCCCACTTGTGTGATAGCATTTGTGCGAGTCTCTTGACTGTTGTATAAAAGAAAAGGGATTTTTGTTTGTTTCCTGGTTTCTTTGTTTTTTGGGTTGTTTGTTTTTTTTGCCTTTTTTACAAAAGGAAAACTCTGGCATGCTTTTCACTTGGCATCTGGAGCTTGAGGGCTTTCTGCCTTCTTGAGGACCAACTGGGATTTGGCATGTTCCAGCATCCTCAGACGATAGGGAATGTACCTGCTGGGTGCATGTCCCTGTGTGGTTGGTGGGCTGGAAAGACTCAGACCTTGCTTTACTGCTTGTGGCTGCTGAAAGAGGATAGGTGGCGTTGGAAAAGACGAATGGTGGGAGGCTAAAACTTTCAAAGGCATAGGGTAGGTGTTACGTTGCCTTGGGGTTTGCCAGGTTGGATGACAGGGCGTTTCCTGGGCTGCTGGAGGAGGTTTGGGGCTTTGGCACCAACTGCCTACACCCACAGGCATCTGCTACCTAAAGAAACACCCTGAGCAGCAGGCATGGAGAGAAGTCATAGAATCATGGCATTGTTTACATTGGAAATGACCCTTAGGATCATAGAGTCCAACCATTGACCCGTCACTGCCAAATCCACCACTAAGCCACGTCCCTGAGTGCCACATCTACACGTCTTTTCATCTGAAAGGGGAGGCTGACGGCCACACGTGGAAATGTCACCACGTCCTGCATTTCTGTGGAAGTCCATAGCAGTTTTTCAGGGGTTCCTGTGAAAGCTGCCTGAAGTCAGCCAGTTCCAGGGAAGCCGAGGGCAGTTTGAGCTTTACTGGGAGGAGCGCTGGCCGGCTCTGCCATGAGCTTCCCCCATCACCTTTAAAATCTGGTTCTGCGAAGTGGGGAGGTGCTAACCCTGCCACCCTGGCTGAGCACCAAATTGGACAATTAAAAATTTGCCTCCCTGCCTTTTTGCTTAACATAATTGGAGGCGTTTCTTACAGTTTGCCCCTTTTGAAGGGACATCAAACAAGCACTCACCTCCCTTGTATTTTGTTTGTGCGGCTCCAGAGCATTTGGGTGAGCTCAGGGGCAGTCCCCTCCTTTTGGCCTCTGCAGACCCAAGGGATGGCTTAGTCACTTGGGTCACTGTTTTGAACATCCTGGTGCAGGATTTTGACGTGCTCTCAAGTCCATGGGTTATGTGCCTGGTGCCTTTTTTATGTGAAACTTTGCCTCCCCGGTGCTGTCATTTTGTAGTTGTTTTCTGTTGGGCTTTGCAAGGGCTGGCAGAGGGGGGGCTGCGAGGGGCTCTGGTGCCTACCTGTTTCCAAGCTCATGTAAACGAGTTTGAGTTTACGAAGAGGAGATGGTGATTTAGGGCTGAGGTGGTGTGTTACAGGGACTGTGATGGTCTCAGCGATGCATTGTTGGGGGTGACGGTAGCAGAGGTGAAAGGATGCTCTGAGTGGCTGTTGGACACCCAAATTAGAGAAAGAACATTAAAGCTGCAAATGGAGGGTTGAAAGAGCTTGTTCTGCAGGCTACCCTGGCAACCTCATTGGCTGAAGACAAAGCTGATTTTATTATTTAAATTAAAAAAAATAAAAATCTGTGATTTATGAGAAGGCCTATGAAATTTCTTTCTCCTGTAATCCAGCTTGTCGTCCTCCTTGTTTGTGGAAGGCATCAGAACACCGTCTGTTCAGCGCCCAGGACAAACTCTGTCGGAGGCTGAGCAGGTTGCTGGCTGCTTTATCTTCATCCTTACCATTTAGTGGGTGGTCTTGGGCTCTACCTGCTGCCCAAACCACCACTCCTGCAGTTAATGATGTCTCCTTTAGGGCATTTGCTGCTCTTGGCCCAGCACACTCCAAAAGCACTAGTAAGGTCCGTCCAAACCTTTCCTTTCCAGGAGTATGGACAGAGTATTCCAGGGATACCTGACCTGGAGCTCCCCAGGACTCTACTTACTTGCCCGGTTCAAAGTAATTTCCATTACGCAGGCACCAAAATGAGGGGTTTTTTTTGTTATGACTTTCTTTGACTTGGACGCATTTTGTAGAGTTAACAAAAGATGACTCCCTGGCAGAGAGCAGTCTTGCCAGATGTATCAGCTGCACTGAAGATGCTCTAAGAAAAGGTTCCCAGAATCTCTCTGTGAACGGTGCAGAAATGTATGTTTTCCTCTAAATTTGTTCCTGGAAGTGACAGAGTTGTTTTGGCTGTAAGTTATGATTTCAGGGGAAAAAAAAATGCCTGAAGGAAATACTCATCATGGAAAATTTCAGTCCAGACAGTTAATGTGTTAATAAACTTAGGGTCACCTGAAAATCCAGCTGTGTAGGATAGCAAGGCAATCCTTAAAGAGAGGTGGAGCAATTAGCTCCTCTTTGTAATGAGTAGATGGGTAGGTGAGAATTCATCACTCCGGCGAAGTCAGTAGGGAACGGATGTGTTCAATGCAATTATTATTCACTAATGGGGAATTGCAGGAAGGTAATGAAAGGCACAACATCCATTTGTCTGTGTAATGCCTTGGGCTTCGGTGGGAGTTTGCCTGGGTAAGGTTTTTCTGGATTTGAGTTGTTATTCTGGGCTGCCCCCGAGTCCGTGAGGCGTGTTTGCTTTCGATCCTGTGGTGGTGCGGAGGCAACATCTTTAAGGACAGTTTCATGGAACGTCTCTTTTGAGCACAAGCAAGTTTTGCAAGACCAGATACTAGGCTTTGGTTAGCGCATTTCACTGTTAACGCTTGCTGGCAAGGTTTTACCAGTCTCATAAATCTGCTGGTGGGGGTGGGGAGGGAGGGTCAGCATTTGGTACTGGTTTTGCAATTAAATTGCTTCAAGCTGTTGAAACATTAGGGAAGTTTTTTGACCTACTTTCGTGCAAGCTCAGGAATTGTTGGGATGTTTTCTGCCCTGGCTGTGTGGAATTCAGCTGGATTACAGGGGAAAGGAATTTCATTGGCCTTCTCATAAAGTCACAGATTTATTTTTAAAAAAAATTAGCTTTGTCTTCAGACAGCTCCTTAGTCTCCAGCTTCATGAATTCCCATGAGAGCACGTACTGGGTTGCATCCAGTGAAAGCGATCCCTGTTTTGTTCATCCCCCCTGCCTGCATGTGCCATGGAGCCTGGGGATGGAGGAAAGAGGTGGGAGATGCCTTGGTGCCACACGTGGCACCCCTCGGGAGTGCTCATGGCTGCTGAGCAGCACCAGAGCTGCTCCCTGGAGTCTCGATGCATGCACCAACATGCACATCCACCACCAGCCCTTCCAGTGGCTGCCCAGCAGTGTTTTGAGAATTGAAACCCCGTTTGAAGGGTTGGGCTGCTGAAAGAGCCATTAGCACAGCAGATAGTCACGGACAAAAGAATTGCAATAACTCAATGTATTTTTCGCTGCTCGTGCTCTCTGACTTTGTACATGCATGTCTCCTTGGGAAAACGAGATGTTGGTTTTCAGCCCCTTGGACTTCTTCCCTCCATCAATGCTCTCATCCTGGAGCTGCTGATTCACCAGAAAGTGTTGAAAGCTTTTTTCCAATTAAAAAAAAATAAAAAATCCTGTGGTCTGCACTTGGCCCATTTAAGAGTTTTAGATGTGTGTTTTTACCTTAACACCTGGATGGATGGAGGTGTGGGGTGTTGGTTCCCCTGCTTAGTTTTCATCCCGGGGTGTGTGGGAAAGCCCCAGGGCTCTGCTGGGGTGTGTGGTGCTGCTTGACCAGAGGTTCCTGGACAGGGAGGACAAGCTGCTGTCTCTGCCATGTAGCACAGCCTCCCACGGGTGTGCTTTTGGTGGTGGCGTTAGTTGGTGGAGTTCAGCCACGTTCACTGGCTCTGTGCTGGGGTAGTGGAGGCATCCTCGCAGGCAGCCTACCCTGATCACAAGCCCCCCCTCTGTTCACGGGCTTGTTTTTTTTATTTTGTTTTTTTTTTTTTTTTTCCGGAAGGGGGAATTAATTTGAGCAGCCATGGACTATCCTGCCTGCCTTGGCAATCTTCTCCAGCCTGTGAGGACGTGCGATGTGCAAGTGGGCAGGAATTGGAGATAACGCCTCTTAATCCCTCCAGCAGAAAACGCTGCTGCCGGCTGGTAATTAGAAACTGTGGAAGAGGTGACGTTGGCATCCCTGAGCCTCCATCCTGGGCTTGGGGGAACATCACTAATGATCTGGTTTAGAAAGGCAGAGAGAGAGACCATGATGTACTGCAGACGGTATGTAGGGCACACACTGTGGTGCCGTGCTGGAGATCCTGGGTCATCCCAAGCCAGTGGCTCTGTTCACGTGGGACACACCAGCCATACAGTCTCAATTTGGGCTGTGGAAACTGGGAAGCTCCACAATGCAGTCTTGAAGAAGCCACAGTGCAAGTCAGGGGACCAGAAAGGTCAAAACACATTTTGCAGCAAGGTTTAAGTGTATTTGGAGCGTAGGTACCACTCTGCCATCTCCTGAGAGTGGGAAGCAGCTGAGAAAAACTACCAGCCGTAGGTGCTGGGCTGACGCATGGCAGGGACGCCCTTCTCCATCCCTCCAAGTCCCGTGAGCTCCTTAGGAGCATTGTGAGGTGGGTCAGTAATGCAAAATAAGGAGGAGGCGACGGTCTGGTCCAGGTTCCAGTATGTCCTGAGACCAGGGCTGGGGTTCCTACTGTCTTTTCTCTTGTGGACCCGGTTGGTGTTGGTCTGAAGGCAGGGACGTCAGATTTACAAGTGGCTTACGTGTTCTTCAAGGCATTGTTGTGCAGTTGGCTTACCCTTTTCCTTTCTTCTCCTTATCATGTTTTTAATGCCACTACCTAATAGCACATAGCAGGCTTGCTCCGTTAATGTTATCTATGTTAGGAATAAAACGTGTGGAGCATCCCCACCCCCAAAGCCTGCCCTTGCTCTTTGATAGACTCCTCAGTGATAATTGTTTTCGTCAGTGCCAGCATCTCCTCTTGCTGTGGGAAGGTTTACGCAGCTTCTGCCCCCCCCTCGCCCACCCTTGTTATCATACAAATCACATAATAATAAGGCCAGGGATAAACAGGAACTACAGTAGCTGTTAGCCGTGTATAAAAACAAATCACATGGAAACAGTATAATTACTGAGAAAATATCAACTTGAGTAATGCAGTAATTGTTTTCTTCCCTCCAGCAGATTTATTCCAGCTCTGCCGGCTCATGCTGGTTTCAAAGTCTGTGACTTCACGTTAATATGAAGAATTTTACATTTCACACTGCACTTGTTTGGAGCCTGGCTATGATACTCTCTGGAGCAGAGGAATATATTTTGAGCAGCTCCGTGAGAGTGTTAGGAAACATCACCAGTTAAAATATCGCTGTCCATTAGAGTCCAGCCCAGGTTCTGGGTGGATTCTTGTCCTCGCAGACCTCTTTTGAACAAATTTTTATGATTTAGAAGGGTATCTTTGTGCCCTGTGTAAACCTGGGAGCTTTGCTTTTTGAACTTGATCAGTGCATGGGCAAGATTATTTTTTCCCTTTAGTTTTGTTTTTTTTCCTTCCTCTTGGTGCTTGTCATTCCCTTTGTTTAGAGGAGCTTGTGAACTGCCAGTGACCAGCTATTTGAGGTCTGGGGACTTTGCCTCTCTCTATTGCTATAATCACCTTCTAATACCAGATGATGATGATTTTTGTGCTGTGACTTGTGGTCGTTTCCTTTATTCCATTTCACTGCTGTTTTGCTTCAGTTTCTGCAAGGTAAAAAGATTCTAAAAGTCTCAGAAACGAGGTTTGCCAAGGGTTTTATGCCAAGTCGGAATTTAAAGATGCCCTGTCTTGCATATTGGCAGAGGTGAGAGCACCTTTTGTTTCATGTATGCACAGAGAAGTCTTTCTCTCTGGCATTTTTTCCAGGTAGCTGGCTTTCCTTTAGAAAATCCTACCAACTACAAGCCACTGCCACTTCCCCTTCCCGTATCTTAGTCTGAAGGAGATTTTACGAGCACCTAATTTATCTTTTGCTTTTTCTGGTTGCTTTTTGTGGTTGTTCTGCGCCTCTTGGCTTGGAAAAAAACCCAAAACCTCCCCAGTTGTGGAGAACAGAAAGCCTTCCCACCGCAGCAGGCTGACCAATTTTGGTGTCTAGTCCTGGGGAAGTAAAACAAGACAGAATCTGCTGTTTGGAATTCTCCAGAAACCTTTGGCATTCTTCTAGTTTCTCTTCTGAACTGGTGCTGGAACCACCTCAGCCTTCTGAGCTCTCAGGGCTGGATGAGCCGCTCAGGGGGCAGTGAGGAAGGGCTGTGAGGTTGCTCCTTTTGCTGTCTGTCCCTTGATGGCAGCAGTGAGAAGTGCATTGATGCCTCCAGGCTGCAGTGGTGGGTTCCTCCCTTTCTGGTTGATGTCTCCTTCAGTTAGAACAGGGTTTAGCAGGGGAGAGGAGAAGGAGAAAGGTGTTGGTGAAGGATGCCGTTTGCTGGGATGTGACCACTTCGTTGGGAAACATCCTCTTTTGCCTCCCCTTGTTCCAGCTTGGCTGTGGATGACTTTACCTATCCCTTACGGAGGGGAATAGGGCAGAGCTCATCTCAGCACAGCCCCACCAGGCAGGGACTGTCTTCTAAGCCAGGTCCCCTGTGGCAGTGGGTACAGCCTCCCCAAGGACTTCACTGTGCTTTGTCCCCACCAGCAGCCACCCTGTGTGATTCTGCCTCCTCATAAGCAGATGCTGCTGAGATGGTGCTAAGGTGGCATCTGCACACTTGCCATGTTTGATGTGAGCTGCTGTCCTGGTTTGAGGTAGAACAGAACCAATTGCCAATGAACAACCCAGGGCCATCAGGTTATTAGACGGAGGAGCACAGAGGGGACCATGCCATCTCAGTGTCACTGAGCTCCATCGTGTCACCTTTGGGGAGAGGATCAATGGGTAGTCCTGGCCGCTCGCCCGTGGCTGTGAGTCAGTGCAGAGGGGAGGATGCTCAGTGCCAGTTGGTGCAGAACAATGTTGGCTTTGTCCATGGGCGCAGGGCTGCTGTGATGAAGGCAGCAAACTTGTGTGAACTTCTTCCCTTGTTCGCCTCTCCCCTGCCCTCCCCTCCAGCAGCTGCTGCCTGCCTGGCCTGATGGCAGTTTACGGTTACAGACCGAGCCCCAGCTCCTTTTCCTGCCCCCTCCAGGAAAAGATATCCATCCCCTTGCTAAGCGAATGAATAGATAAACTTTTAATTAAGGTCTTGGGTGGCTGCCAGAGAGGAGTGTCCCGGGTCAGGGTAGGCTGATGGTGCGCTGGGATCCCTGTCTGTGTGGCTGCCGGCTATTGAATGGTTGCTTTATCCCAGGTGCATTCATCAGTGGTGAGCAAACTCATCCAGGCATGCAACTTGTGTTTGTAGGAAACAGGCTCCTTCTTTTGGAGCAGGAGAGGGGAAGGGGGGCGTGTGGGTGAGGCGTCATGGCTCCAGATGCTGGTGGGTTACCAGCTTGTTGGGCACAGCAAAGTTGTTGCGTTGCTGGAGGCATAGCTGAAAGTGTTGATGTGTTTTCCATCTGCCCCCAACTCATGGTCATTAGAGCTTTGCTCCCTGTGATGGCCACAGAAGTTACGCTGATCTGTCTGGTCTCGAACTGACCTTGCCTCTTTACCTGGAATTTGCAAAAAGCTGATTTTCATCAATTCAGTCTGCTCTTATCTCAGCTGACCTTGCCTATCGCCTTCTCTCCATTTCTGGATTCACAGATTTGGTATCCAACACTCAGAGCTCCCCAAGAATTTAACGGGAGATGGAGGAGGAGCTCCATGAAGGACATGGGAATCCTCTTTCCTCCCGGGGGCTGCCCTTGTAGTTCTTACTCATTCAGCGTGATTAATGCCACTCTTCTCTCCAGCGTAGCTGTGGCTGTTGGAGGAGGACATGTCTGTGGCTACCTCCTTTTTGCAGAGAAGGTGTAGCCTTTAGCTGGCTGCTGAGATGTAACAGGACTGTGCTGCTGGGAGCTCATGAATATGGATGGGTTTATTGATCCTGTAGGAATGAGGATAGCGGTGAAGGTGGTGGAAGCCTCCAAGGCTTTGGCAAGAGGAATTGCTGTTGTCATGTCTCTGGGAGAGTAACCTGGTGCTCTTTGGAGATGCTGGAGGTTGCAGAGCACTGCGGTGTTATGATATGACAGCTGGTACTGCTTAGCCTAGCAGGTTTTTGAGGGGTGGATGTGTCTCAGAGGGCTGGGAATGGGCCAGGGAGCTGTGGCAGCTGGCATGAGAGGATGAGAGAAGGATCCAAAGTCCCATGGGAAAGAGCTGACCCGGTCTTTTTATGCTCCTCAGGATCGTGGCCTGCCTGGCAAACTGGAGCCCGTGTCACCCGTGAGCCCTGCTCACCCTGACACTGAGCTGGACCTGCTGCCAGCCCGGCTGTCCAAGGAAGAGCTCATTCAGAACATGGACCGTGTGGACCGTGAGATCACCATGGTGGAGCAGCAGATCTCCAAGCTGAAGAAGAAGCAGGTAAGAGGCTGTGGTCTGGAGGGGAGTGCATGTCCTCGCTTCTGCGTGCTGCCGTATGCCCCGTCCTTGCCCACACATGTCCACAGAGGGGAAGTGGCAGTGCCAGTGCCACCAGGGTGGTCTGTGTCTGCTCTCCCTGTCATGACATGGGGCAGTTGCTGCTGTGCCAGCAGTCTGAAGAAGCTGGAAGCTGCAAGATAAGGGGACTTGGGAAACCCAGCTTGAGGGCTCTTTAGCATGTCAGAGTACCTTAAAGGGAGAGAAATCTGAGCTCGATGACTTCCCTGTGGCAAGTGGCAGGGCTGGAAGCGCAGCCTGGGTCGCTCAAGTCAGCTGTACAGCCCGAGATCTTTTCTTCCTTTCCAGCAATTGCTTCTCCCCAGTGCTGTTGCTGCCGCTATCGTAGCACTGGGCTGTTGAAAACATTGCTGCAATGTCTTAGTGGCCTTTCCTGTGCATCCAGCCCCCTTCTCTGGGGCTTTCCAGCTCTGCAGCCATGAGCAGCATCTGGTCCAGCTCCAGTCAGGGCTGTGCCTGAGCCAGGGATTTGAATATGATCTTCTTGGTTAGTGCTTTACCCCTGCACAAGAGCACTCCCCAGCAGAAGGATTGCCTGCTTGATGTTGCCATGTATACAATTACCATAAACCCATTAAGAGATTAATATGACAAAACCTTGGGGGACGTCTGTGAAAAAACCCACAGACTTAAAGGCTTTCACTTCCTAAAGCAAATCACTTCTCTCTGCCTCTCTCTTACTGGTTGTTTTATTTCCTTTGACTGGGGCCAGTCTTTGAACTCCCTGATGGCTGCTAATCCCAAACTGCCTGAGAGGAGCAACCTCTCCCGAGGACTGTGCAGGACGAATTTGGGGATGGAGCAAAACTTTTAGTTGGGCTGTAGATGTGGGCCAGTGCTCCTTGAGGATGAGTGTGCACTTGACCTTCCTACTGACCAGATCTTTATTTTCCCGTACCAGATGCTATCCCTTTTTTTCCTGCAAGACAAAGCAGGATGTTTTGCTTTTGTTTTCAAACAATATAGTTTGATTAATGCAAAAGACCTTTTTTTGTGTGTGTGTTGCTTTTTATCTGCAGAGGTATTGGAGTGCTTAGGGAGAGGGAGCCAAGAAGGGACAGAAGCAGCTGTGTGATGAAGCAACCCTGTGTGCTGGCTCGCAGGGGCTAAAGGAACATCTGGAGCAGTGGAAACCACAGAGGTTCCTCTTGCTGGGTTTGGTGGGAGCTGCGGGAAGCCAGACCTTCCCCTCTCCCTCCTTAGGAAGCTCAGACAAAATGTTGGTGTCCTCTCACACCTGGCAGCTTGGCTGCTAGTCCGTGTGTTTAACTCCTGTTTGAGGAAGGAGAGGCAAACCGTGGTCGTTTCCCACTCTGGAGAGGGGCTTCCAGAGCGGGATGTGTGCCTGGCAGAGCAGTGAAGGTCCCGCTCACGGCCGGTGGGAGGACTGACAACTTTGCCGATCCCCTGCCTGACGTTTTTCAGAGATGCTGAGGAGCTGCTATTGAAGCTGACGGGAGCAGCATATGTTCCTTGCCATTAAAATCAAGCTGTCCTTCCATAAGGAAATGTTTGGTTTTTGCTTGTTTGGGGTTTTTTTTGTATTTATTGTTGGCTGTTTAGTTGCTTTATTTCTTTCGTCTGAATGTGTTTTATGATTCTTCCTCCCCACAAAAATGCTCTGCTGAGTGGGGAAGGAGGTGAAAGTGGCTGTTAGCAGTTAAAACCTCCCCTCCCCTCTTCTTTTTTTTTTTTTTTGGGGACATGGTGGCAAAGTCATTTGGTAGCAAATCCTCCCTGCCTCCAGTGTAGCCTCCTTTCACCTCCAGCAGGATCCTTCCCCAGCCCAGTCCTCCAGCAGAGCTGGCACATCTGGGAGGAAGTGTTTTGGGGGGATGTATCCTGTCTTGAGATGCTCCAGGAACGTTTTGTTCATCTGTGCATCTGAGCTGTCAGCGCAGGAGAAAGAGCGAGCGAGGGAAAGCAATCAGCCTGAAATAGATACCACTCCTGCAGCAACGGGCGACGGAGCAGGGGAGAAATTGTACGCAGCCGGAATATCCTAATGCTTTTCCCCTCTGTCTTTGGGAGGCCTTCTCAGGGTAATTGAATACATTTGTATGGAAAGGCTGTGCAAGAAGAACCCCAACCAGCCCCAATCCACCATCTCTCTTTTTTTTCCCTGGTTGTTCCAGAAATGGCAAGGAAGGCTCTGCAAGAAGCAAACGTCTTCAGCAAGCCGAGAAACCTTCTCCAAACCCTGCGCCCCCCTGGCAGAAGGCCACCTCCATCAGCCATCCCCCGCTCATTCATGCGCCATATGTGCTTAAATCTCTTGCTGAGTCCTCTCTCCCCCTCTTCCTGACAGGGAAGGATAATCCTTATGCATTTATTCCTGGCAGTGGTACCGGTGATCTGAAGGAGAAATAAACTGCTGGGCTGTTCTCTGCCTGAGCCTCCCTGGGCACCAAGCTTGGCAAAGGGCTCTCCAGGAGTACAACACTCCCACCTGGTGATGGAGGTGGAGCTGGCTGGGTGGAAGAGCTCCAGGGTTTCCCTTTCCATCTATTTCCTGTCTCGGTTTCCTCTGTTCTCCCCTCAGCTCTTTAAAAGTGGTTTTCAGAGGTGCTATGTGGCTGGAAGCCCTCTCTTCTCCCCCAGGGAGGTGAAGCTCCATGGTACCCAGGTGATGACTGCCTAACGCAGGGCAGCGTGGCAGCTGGGCGCATGCATGACAACCTTGGCTTCATCAGGCAGGTCCCTTTAGCACGGAGGCCGATATGTGTGAGGATGGGATCTTCCTGAAATGCCACCCACCTGCCTGCCAGTAGTGTGGGCTTTGGTGACCCCTCTGCAGCATGCGGTCCAGCCAAAGGGACTCTTACCTGGAGAGGGCACCTCCTTCCCTTGGTAATGGATTGGCCTGTGGGGGCTGTAGAAGCCAGGGCTGTGGCTAACCATCACGTCTTGCATCCCTTCAGCATCGCTGCACTAGCCTTCATTTGAGGAGAGGAGGGGACTCTCAGGCAGCTGTTGCTGAGAGCAGGGAGGGAGAGAGTGTGGAGCCGTCGAAACTCATTTCTCATCCTGCTTCTCTGCCTGTAAAGGTCACAGTCCCAGCCTAGCTTTTGTGGCAGACCTTTAAGAAATCCATTTCGTCCGTGTCTGGGAACCCTGACCTATTTTGCTTTGCCATTTCCCACAGCTCCCAGGGTAGCTGTCGCTTGCTGAACCTGCTGTGGTCAGGTGTGCTGCCCGCAGACCCTGCCCGCGTCCCTGCCTCTTGCATCGGGCCCTTTAATACCCATACAGTCTTACATCAGAGAGAGTGAAGTTTAATTCTCTACTGTATTTCAGCTATAATTAGATTTGTATTTTTTTGTTTTAATGAGCCTCCACTTACTGGCAAACTTTCATTTCCTGATACACCATCAAATCCTCTTGTCTGAAATCACTTACAACACACCCGACCACTTTGTAGAATTTTTGTGGCTTTCCAGAACAATGTAGCCAAGATCTGACACGATGGGTTTTTTCCCCCAAATATTTTCTCCAAGAGAGGGAGAGGATTTGACTGATCCTTTGTATAGCTCGCTTTTTGGAGCTTCTGGAGTTCATCACGTGGGTGTGTGATGTTTTGCCTTTGCTGATCTGAGGATGCCGAGCGAGAGCAGGCAGGTGTCTGGGAGCTCTGCTTCCGTGCTGGGGCTGATGCTGAGAACAGCTTTGCAGCCTGTGGTTTCAGCCGTGGCTTCTCAAAGAGCTCTTGTCCCCTTGGCAGGGTGCTGTGATTTGGGCCACCTGAGAAAGCCATGATTGAGAAGAGAAGGGAGCTTTCGGGCTGTTGTATGTGTGGTTGGAGCCTTCAATGTATGCTGTGGTGACACAGCTCTTTGTGGGAAGGATCCCCATGGTGCCAGGAAACATTCACCCCTCTAGGAAGACCTCTAGAAAGGCCCTGCTTTGGTAGTGGGGTTGGACTAGATGATGTCCAGTGGTCCCTTACAACCCCCTATCATTCTGTGATTCTAGGGCTCAGATGATCCACGCGGGCTGTTTCATGGTCATCCTCATGTGTAGCTGGAGTAACCCCTAGGTTAACATCC
Source organism: Pedionomus torquatus (assembly GCA_013398155.1). Taxonomy (NCBI): domain Eukaryota; kingdom Metazoa; phylum Chordata; class Aves; order Charadriiformes; family Pedionomidae; genus Pedionomus; species Pedionomus torquatus. The sequence continues at coordinate 364,401 of VZRU01005494.1, read as the reverse complement.
TGAGATGGGCACACTGATGGCAATGTGTGAAGCCCAAGCTGTCCTGCCCCTGCCAGAGCCTGCTCCCTGGCCGGGATGGTGCTCAAGCCATCTGCCCCATGATGGTGGCTCTTTTTTGGCTGTATTTCAGTGTTCCCTATGCTGCTGCTTTCCCCTGTATGTGGAAAGACCTCTGCCTGCCTCAGGGGAGGTGGAACCTGAGTGGAGTCCATAGCACAGGGTTGCTTCATCCATTGAAATACATTTAATTTAAGGGGTGTGTGTTTTCTCAGCCAAGCCAGTAGACCTGTGTGGGTGCTTAAGTGTTTTCTTGGACTGCATCCTACAGCCTTACTGTTGCGAAAGGTGTTGTCAACAGGAGCAGAGATGATGTGAGGGAAGAACAGGCGCCCACCTTCTTCTCGGGCTGCCAGACACCGCTGTCTCTGGGAGGCCAGTGGCGTGTTCACCTCTGGTGCAAGCTGATTACACTCAGTCCCAGGTGCATTTTCTTTCTAGTAAAAGACTCACTCTGTTTTTCCCCTTGCTTTAAGAGGGGATGCTTTAGCTGCAGGAAAAACGTACAAAGATTTGGAGCCAAGCAGTGAAAAAAATCTTAGGCGTTTTTTCACCAGCCGCTCCCTCTCCCGTGCCTGTGCTGCCCCGCAGCTGCTGTGCGTGGCGTGAGCTCTCCCTCCTCGCAGGAGCTGGTGGCCTCAGGAGGAGCCTGCAGAAATCTGTTATTTCCTCTTCTGGCTGAGCAGTTCCTCAAACTTACTGGAAGGGCTCAGATGTCTCCTCCTGCCTCACATCCATCAGGAGAGCCGGAGGCACAGGTCATGTCAGATGTACCCAATGTCCACGGTGATATTCAGAAGTGCTTTCTTGGATCCGCTGCTCTATATTTAAAGTTTGCCATGGTCCAAGTGGCTCACTTGGTAGATGGGTAGAAAGATCAGTGATCTCTAAAGGTGCATGTGTGGATGTGCTCCCTTCTGCTTTCCATTTCCCAAGGAGGTAGCTGGCATTCAAGCCAGCTCTTAGAGCTGGATGCATTTTACTTGCATGTGTGGTGAGGTTGTGGTGGCCGTGCTTGTGGAGTAGCTCTTGGGCTATGTTTCTGCTGTCAGTGGGAATGAAGCTTGGGATGTGGGACACACCTTGGCTTGCGTTGTCTCAGCACATCAGACACATGCTGCTGGAGGGGACGGCACTGTATTTTTGCACACAGCTGCTGCACCTCAAAGCCTAGATACCGTGAAATGAGAAGCTCTGGCAATGCAGTAAAGACAGTAAGAAAGCAGAAGAGCCAACGCAACAAGCTTCTCAGCACTGTTGTCTCTGAGGACAGACCACCTGGGTGGTGACTGTCTACCCCTACTGGGCTTTTTCTAGTTGAACCCTGGACTCGGTGCTTTCTGCTCAGGACAGTTTGTCCTGTGTGAAGGGAAGAGAGGAATGAGTCTCAAAGCTGCTTTCTCGCGAGAGTGTGATGGCTGACAGCTGGAAGACAGCTCATGCTGTGCCAGTGTCCTTACAGCTCTTCTTGTGCCTGTTGGGACAGCCCAAGCCTCATAGGGGGTTCCTCTGCAACCTGAGCACTTGAGCTCAGGCTGAGGGTTCTCCAAAGGGTATCTTTGTGGCTCATGCTGTCCTCTGCAGGGAGTCCTGTAGCTCTTGCTTGCCCTCTTGAGCACTTTGCATCTCGCACCTTGGCTGGGAGGGCTGCCCCCTGTCCCTTCTGCCCTGACCAGAGATGTCAGGATTCACAGTGTTACTGCCACATCTGGCTGTGCGGTGCAGGGGGAGGGCGGTACATGAGTCATTTCATTGAGAACAGTCATCCTGAGGCATCTTCCTCCAACCACAGCATTGCAGGATCATGCCAAAGGTGGAGATCAGCCTTGCTGCTCACCCCTCGCTCCTCCACTGCTGCCAGCAGTGGGTGGCAGCTCCCGAGGCAGGTAGCAGCAGGGAGCCAGCCTGGAGCTGTGATTCCCTATAAAGGGGGGTTTCCCATTAAAATCATCATTTCTAGCCTTGAGTTCTCTCTAGGAGGCTTGTCCTCATCCTCCATGCCTAAAAGGCACTGACCCACCAGCATCGGGCCAGGTGCCTTGGGCAGGAGAGCGCTGCGCTTGCGTGGCAGGGGATGCTCCGCAGCTCTCCTCCCTCTCCCCGTCACCTCACGGCCTGAGCCTGCCCGTCTCTCGCAGGAAGCCTTCTGCCATGGCGGTTTCTGCCTCGGTCGCGGCTCTGCAGAGAGTCTCGTGTGGATGGGGACGGCTGCGTTTCTCACTGTGACTCACCCTCCTCCTCCTCCTCCCCCCTCTCCTTCCACAGCAACAGTTGGAGGAAGAAGCAGCCAAACCACCAGAGCCTGAAAAACCCATCTCCCCGCCTCCTATCGAGTCCAAACATCGCAGCTTGGTGCAGATCATCTACGACGAGAACAGGGTGAGTCTGGAAACGATGGAAGTACAAACGTGCGATTGTGCCGTGTCACCCTGGTTGGGGACGGGGTGGTTGGTAAGGGGTAGCTGGGGGGTCCCCTGGGTGAGGCTGTGGGAGGAGGATGGATGGAGCCCCCTCAGGGGTGGTGGTGACAGTGGGCTGAGTCCTGAGGAGCTGGCTCTGCTATGTGGATTGAGCGCAAATGTCTTCTGAAGAACCTGCCTGGGGGGTTCCTGCAAAATCAGCCTTAGATTTGAAGCATTCAGGAGATGTTTCAGAGCCCTGTCTGTTAAATATCTTGTTTCATCCTCTCCCCTGGGAGGGAGCCAAGAGAAAAACTGCCTCAGAGGATGGGCTTTGGGGGGTGGGCTGTGTGGATGGAGGGGGATGTCTGTGATGCTTCAATACTGGCAGGCCAGCTCTGAGCTCTCCTGGCTGCTCCTCAGCTCCCCAGGCTGGAGCAGAAAGGACGTGGCTGCAGCCGTGGCTGGATTTGTGGATATTTGTCGCTGTAAATAGCATTAGCAAAGGTCACGCTGGCATCCCTGGCTCTGGATCTCTGCCTTGACCACTCATTTGTTGCACTCAGCCACTGCCTGTAATAGCAGCCTGAGGAGACATGAATTTTGCTGTGTGCTTTGGAGCGATGCTAGGAAATTGGGCCCTTTGGTAGATAATCAAGCATATTCATTTTCATTTAGGTGTTGGATAAAAAGGATGATTTTGCATAAAAGGAAAACTACCAGTCGCTAATTATTTTGAATTGCGAGGCCTGCGATTTCACTGGGAGCTGCAGAAATCCAGGTGCCCAGCTCCTAAAAAGATGGGGAAAAAAAAATGCGTATCCTGCACTCCCAGTCAGTGCAATTTTCCTGGTTTTCCTTTTTCCATCTGCTTCTCTCCATAAGCACTAGGAAACCCAATGCTGACACGGTCTGTTGTGCAAGTGGGTAAAGACTGAGGTTGATGTGTTTGGAGCTTTAGCAAGCACAGGCTGGTAATAGCTTTGCAGACAATGGGCTTTGGGGGCAGGTACCTCAAGGCTCTTTTCCCCGTAGCAGCACCAAGTGCCCTCTCCAGGGTTCTTGGGCTGGGTGGCATATGCCTCCTGTGCAAGGGGTTAGGTTCAAAAAAGCAGGTTTCAAATCTTTTTATTCCTATTTCCTTGGGCGCCACCCTCCCTGGGCACTCTGGTGTACCTGGACCATATTATGAGGGGAAGGATGGCACTGAAGAAAGGTGATCTTCAGACATTGCATCCCCCAAAGCCTCCATTGTAGTGCTCCCTTGCAGGACTTGGCTTGGGACAGAGTGTCCTGCCAGTCCTTTGTCCTGCTTTGTCACCTCTTGTCACCCTTTCCCTCCCATCTCTTTGAATCTCCCATGACCTTCTCCACAACAGGCATGATCTACTCCCACCATGGCTCAGGACAGTCCCATGGTGTTGCTGCCCTGTCCTGTGGGTGGTGATAAAGAGTGCGGAGCACAAGCATGGAGTTCTTTATTTCTCCTTGAAAGTGCATGACCATAGTACCTGGGACGCTGTCACGTACAGGGACATCCATTTGTCAGCGTGTCTAGTTTTATTCTGAGTTTCACTGATGCTCGACACCAGGCTGCTACCAGGCGTGTTTTGCTATTAACCTTCGTGATAGGGTGCTCTCGTTCCAGGTGGGTGCTCAGCAAGGGAAGGTCATGTCTGACAACAAATGTCTGCATAATTTCAAATCTGGCTCCGTTCGTGATCCCTGGGATGGGCAAATGATGATTCTTCCCCTCTTCTTGTAAAGTCCCCTTGCGGGTAGCGTGTAAGCGAGCCCGTCTGTGGGCAGGAGACTCAAACCAAACACCCCTTCCCTCTTGCTTGATAGAAACCATAGCAGGCTGGAGGGAAGTTCCTCCTTTGAAGAAGACATGATCTATTCATGGGCAACGGAGAGTCGACAGAGTGTTGCTGGCCGATTGTAGTCACTGAGGCGAGGGGATGAAAGAACCCTTTTAAGTACCATCACACAGAGATGCTGAGCTGTGGGCTGCAAGGGGAAAGGTGTGCTGGGCCTCACTGACAGCATGGCCTTTGTCATGGCTCTGTAACAAAGGTGGAATCCAGGATGCAATTATCTTTCTAAAGGATATCGCCAAGCTCAGCTTTCAGCTTCTCACCTCTGTTGGACATGCTTGGGATGCCTTTTGGTGATGGTTGCTCTTCCCCTTGCGCTAGGAGAAGGCAAACGGGAAGAGGAAAAGACATAGGGAGTGGCTGGTGGTTGGAGATCAGGTTGCTTTGGGTGGGTTTGGTGGCAGCAGAGCATCCAGGTGTACCCATCCGTCTGTCAGATGTGGCTCTGCTGCAGTTTAACACTTAATTGCAAGGTGAGTTGATGGAGCAGGAGACTGCGAGCAAGGCAGAGACATATTGACTAAGAGTGGGCAGGGTCACTGAGCCAAATTTTAAGCCTTTCTGCCTCTTCTGTGCTGCAGAAAAGCAGTTGAAGTTGGATGCCTCGAGGTCTGCTCGCAGGAAAAGCGACTGTAGCGGCTGAGCCTGGATGCAAAGGGAGGAAAAGCCTGATTTACTCTCATGGCTCAGCTTGCAGCTTGCTTGAGGGAGGCAGCGCCGTAAGAAATGCAAATAAAAAGAGGATATTCTGGCCTTGGGGAAGAGGTGGGAGAGCAAAGCACCCCAGAAGAGCTGGCAAAGCCTGAAATGGTCTTTAAAAAGCAATATTGTGGAAGGGGGAGAAAGCCAACGCTTGTACTGGTGCCAGAGCAGGTGGGAGGCAGCGCGCTTCGCGGAGGGGCTGTCGCCTGGCTCTGCTTTAATTTTTCATGAACCGCAGGTCTGTGCTTCACTGAGCAGGCGGGTGCCGCCGTGCCCGTTCCCACCGCTCCTGCCAGGCTGTGCCGGAGCCACACACTGCGTGCAGTTATACCCTGAACAAAGGAGGCACCAAAAACGGTCCATGGGAGAGAGGAGGTTATGTGAGGACACAGCAGCTAGAAACGCCGGAAAATCAAGTTAGCCAGCAATTCTGTGACCTACTTTCCTTTTGGCGATAGCTGTGGCTTTGCAGGGGTGAATGGTTTCTAATTTTAGCTTATGGTTCATCAAGGAAGTCTATATATTATTCTCACCGCTGCACTGGGTATGGATGAGGTGTCGGGATGCAGGTTGGTGCTAACCTATTTTCTCAGATTTTCTCAGAATTCAGTTTTTCTGGTGCTAAACACCTATCACACAGGTTTTCCCTCTTGTGACCTATTTAAGGCAAATGATTTGAAAAATTCCTTGGTGTCAGAGAGGCTAATTGTGCAAGATGTGACCTGTAATCCCCTCTTGCTACACTCTGCTGGACAAATAATTGATTTCCAGAAAAGAAAGGTTGACTGTGCAGATCCTGCCGGGGAAGAACAGAGACGCTCGTCTGGACTGCAGCGAAACGCCGGACTGTGGGGCTGTGGTTGCATTTGGGAAGGTTTTTCAGAGACTTTGTTTTATAGAGAGGCGGTTGATATTTGTGAGCACTGAGAATCCAGGTGCCTCCTGTCCTGGGTACGTGCTGATCCGGGGCCACTTGGTCTTGTCTCCAAAGACGGGCTGTGAAGTTGCACCCAAAAAAGTACCTTTTGGGAAATGTTTGCAGTATAACACAGGAAAACATGCACGTGTGTCTCCAAGCCGGGATTTCAACTGTGAGTGCAAACCAAGCCATTTCTGAAAGGGTGTACGGGAATGGAATTTAACGTGTTTTGGTACTATCCGTAGACTAAACTGAGAATAAACAGCAGGTAGCATTTTCAGAAGCATCTGAGTCCTAGTTTCAAAAGTGCTTTTAGTCCTTGAAGAGATCTTTCTGAACTATCTTGGTGATTTCAGCACCCACCACAGTTTTGAAAGTGCAACGGAGAGTTCTGGCTGCAGGGTGCTGGATGGAGTGCCTTTGTGAGGAGTCCTCACCCCGCTCTGGGAGCTGGGTACCAGTGAGATGGTGCGGAGCCACCTGGGGAATTTGGGTTGTGACAGGCATCTCAGTTGCTGATAGAGTCTGACAGCGGTGCAGGCGTTGGGGATCTCTTATATTAAATAGTGTGAGTGACCTTTAGTGTCTCCCCTGGGTGGGAAAAGTTGATCACTGATGGGTCTGACACCTCTAAGTTGGTGGCTGTATGGCACAGCCTCCTTGTGGGCTTTAATTTGCCCCTCTGGGATGCCTTTCTGTATTGGGAGAACTTAGCTGCCTTCACCTTAAATCCCCACAACCAGGGCAGGTGCTCTGTGCATATTTTTAGCTGTGGCTTTATTCCGCTGGGCCGTTTGCTGGGTTCCTCGCATCCGTCTTTCCCTGAAATTGATTGAGCATACCTGAGCTTGGAGACTTTTTTGTGCTTTAAATGGAAATTTCCAGGTCTCTTGCTCAGCGCAGGGAGGAGGGCAGCATTTGGTGCTGTTCCAAATTGCTCTCCGTGCCTTTTCTGGGGTGCTGGGCTGGCTGAGATCTCCTTGTCAGTGTGTTCCGGGGGATGCTGCACCGTGGCAGCCCTGGCCGTGCCAGCAGCCCACCGGCGTGTGACTTTGCTGGGTGAATCCTCCTCCGAGTTCCCCTGCGTGCCCCAAGTCTCCATCAGCTCTCATGCACACAGGTGTGTTCCTGCCTTTTCTCCAACCATCGTGATGATGTGGAGCCCATGGACACCCATCACCAGCTTTCTGCAAGCCAGATCTGGGTGGTCGTGGGCTCTCTGAGGTCTGCCATGTGTCGGAGGATTCCTGCTCGGAGACAAGCAGATAAAAATCAGCCTCTGTCCTTGTGTCAGATCCATCCCTGCAAACACGCATACGTCAGCTTTCCTCTAAAACATTGAGCTCATTTATCGGAGAGGGAGAGGTCATGTCAGGACACGATGTGACTTCGCCCTCCGCCGCCGTGCCGGGGAGGGGACGCCGTGTGCTGCGACCCACCGCAGCGTGACGAGGGCTGGGACCAGCACCTCCCTGCACCCTGCGGGTGCCCACAGCTTGTGGCCACACGAGCCCATCCATGCTCTGCTGTCAACCCTCTGAAAAACTGGGTTTGATGCATCACAGGCAGTGGAAGCCGGCAGCAGCGTCTGTCTCGTTCTTGGGATTGAGTTGGTGGAAATCAATAAGATTAAATTTTAATTCGTTTTCTGTCTCGGTGCCTGTTCCTTCGAAAGGGCACAGCCATCTATCTATAAATTCAGCATTATGCTGTAAAATTGGAATTCAAAGGATTGTTTTGAACTTTTTCTACCCCCTGCTGCTGTTGTGTCTGCGCAGAGCCTGTTCCCAGCTATCCGTTTACCCTCCTCAAATACCTTCATAAAGCATTAATGCCCCATTCATAAATAAGAGAATAAATAAATGAACGCTTTTAGCATTGCAAAGTATAATCTAGCTGTTAACTACTCAAAGGCACTGAGTGTGACTCAGATCCCACAGGGATTTTATGTCTGTGTAACTCTGATTTTCTATGAACTCCTGATTTACATTAGAAAGGGAAGAATCAGGCCTGCATCGTCAGCACGGAGCTGGTGCAGTAACTAAAACCTTATCAGTGAAACTGCTTTCGAGCATAAAATCTGCAGGGGGGTGGTTTGCTTTTTTTTCAAATTCTAGTTTATGTAGTAGTCGGGGCATTTCTTATTTGGCTGCCAAAAGGGCCGTATTTGTCTAGCTTTTGTTTGTGATAACTTTTATTCTGAGGTTGCCTCCTCTTGGTTTGGTGATGGACGATGGGCTTTCAGATTGTCCAGAGGAAAAGTGGAAAGATCAGAGATTAAACGCTGTCAATGCTGAAAAAAATCAAAGAAAAATTTGAAACATTAAGTCATTGAGAATCCTTTCATTTTTTTCTTGGATTTGTAGGAAATTGTTTTGTGGTAGTGGTGGCTTTTTTAATGGTCCTAATGTCTATTTTTAACATCTACCTCAGGATCTGGGGCTTCCAGTAGGTGCATTGACTGAGAAGCTTTGTCCACAACTAACCCAAACCTGGTAATGCCGTGTCCTGCATTTTCAGATTTTGTAAGTAAGGATGCGAAGTGCAGAGAACCCAAATCAGTCGGAGGGAGGAGTGCAGACCCTGCAGCATGACTCCAGCTCCTTGGGCTGAGTGGGCTCCTTGGCTCCTTGACCAGAGCTTTCCTGTAACTGCTCCAGTGCTGAGATTTTGGTTTCTAAAAACCTTCTGTGCAATGGCAACGTTTTCAGCAGTTTTGGAATGGGGAAGTGTTCAACAATGGTTTGCAGTGGCAAAGTCTCATTAGCACCTTGCTTTAAAATGAATATGCCTTTGAAGGGCACCGTAACCTTGCAGACAACAGAGTGTGATGCAAGTGGAAACCCAGCTGCGACACGGGGTTCACCCCTTAGCCATGGATGGAGTTACGAGCAAGCCAACCACAGAAACTGGCTGGCAATGACTAGCCAATGCTGGAGATCAGCGGGCAAACGAAATGAGTCAGCATGTCGTGCTCCGCACAGGATAGGCAGGGACTGGTATTAACATGTGGCTCCGGTGTGACCCATTTCCTCAGTTTTCTTACTATTTGTCACTCGTAGCCACCACTGTATGCACTGGCTGGCCTGAGCCTTGGGAATGGGGCTCCCTCGCTGCCAGTGTGGTGGGGGGATGGCTCCAGCCAGGCGCAGGGAGCCCGCAGGGCATCTGCATCCCATAGGATGGAGAGCATCAACCCTTGGCCTAAGTCTAGCACATACTACCAAGGCTGACTGACACCCCCTGATTCTCAGGGACATTTGGGCTTAGGGAGAGCACAGGGGAGGTCAAGCATCCTTGGGTTCCTGCGGTTGGGTTGGGAGCACCAGTGGTGGCCATCCCCGTCGGCTGCAGGAGTTGGGGAGGGAAGAACGTTGCCTTCCCTTCCCCCAGTGCTGTGGCTTGTCCCACCTGCTTTGTGGCTGGGGTGGTTTGGCTCTCAGAGAGACGATGCTGAGGTTTAAAGGGGAAAAAATTAGTACCTGTGGTCATAGGAATGAAAACTTTACCCATGAAACCAGCACTGCCAGGCTGTGGTTTGGTCCCAGCACATCTTGGCTCAAAGGTTGTACCTTAAAATCTGGACTGTTTGCTTTCCGCTTCATGAAGAAAAGCGTCTCGCCTGAGGGTTTCCATGTTTTCTGCTGACTTCAGCCACACTTCCCCTGAATTTTGTTTTCAACAGAATCTGACTCCAGCCTGCCCCTCTGCCGTGTCGCTCCTGCAGCTCTCTGCCTGTCTCCGGGACATTGTGCTGCTGGATCAGGAATTTTTCCNCCAGCCTGCCCCTCTGCCGTGTCGCTCCTGCAGCTCTCTGCCTGTCTCCGGGACGTTGTGCTGCTGGATCAGGAATTTTTCCCAGCGCCGCCCTGTGCACGGCACTCCAGCCTCTCCAAGGCCTTTGCTTATCTCCATGCAGGACATGCCTGGTCCCAAATAGAAACCCTTCCATTCCCCAACGCTGCTGCCTACGGGCTGCTATAAATAACCCCGGGAGCACGGTTCAGCTGCAGCAGCTTCGTGCCGCATGGAGCCATGGCTGGAGCCAGTCCAAGAAAATGCCGCCTCCTAATTTCAGATCCGCTTGCTCAAAATAACTCTTGTGTTTCCTTTTCTTCCATTTTTAAACTTCGCTTTAAGAGGAGCCCGTGCGAAATCCCAGACTTTCCCTCTTCTGCCTTCAGATGTTCCGCTGCCTTGAGGGCCAGCTCGTCACCCCCACGGGAGCTCGCGTGGCCGGGAAGTTGCTCTCCTGCCCGCTTCCCCCTCCCACGCCTATTTTAAGTTTCTTCAAAGGAAAAACAAGGGGCTGGAGTTTTGCTTTGGAAGCCAAATGCTTTTTAGGTGAGAAAACAGATTTTTGTAGTCTGCAGGGAGGTTTTTGTTGGTGGTGAAGGTATCTTTAGCTCCAGGCCTGTTGGAGGAGCATGAGATGGGGTAAGAGCATGCCTGCCTTTGGGGAGGGAGGTTCTTTGGGTGCTGCTGCCTGCCACATCTGCAGGTCCCCTTTCCATCCGTGAGCCCCACAGGTTAGACACAGGGTAGTCTTTGCTGTTCAGCCACGCTTCTTGAGACACTGATGCCTTCAAAATGCCCATGGAGGACTAGTGTGTGATGGGCTTCACCTCTCCATCCAAGTCGCATTTAAATATGCTCCAGAGGGGTACCTTTGACCTCAGGGGTGCCTGTGGTTTGCCCGTGCCCATGAAGGTGCCAGACCCAAGGCTGCTGCGCTGAAGCAAAATGCAGCCTCAGGGCTTCAGTCCTTCCTGGAACGCTGCTGCTCCCGGTGCTGTAGCAGTATTTCAGGACTCTGTACCGAGTCGGGAAAAGGGGGTCATTAGCTGCTTGCTGTGGAGCTGCAGAGGGACTATAATAGCAGTGGGGATCTTCATACATCTCATCAGAAGTTATGGCTGGATTTGCTTCCTGATACATTTCTTTATGTTAAATAACAGGATTTGTAGGCAGGCGTGGGCTTATTCAGATTTAGGATGAACCCACTGGTTTCCTTCTGTAGGATCAGTCATTAAAGTATTAAAGGAAAGGATTTAACAGGGCTGCCAATAGTCTTCAGCAAAAGGTCCTGCGGCTGTGAGGGGGTGCTGGTAGCTGCCCAGTTTGAGGTTTGCCTAAATTTCCCAGCCAGGCTTCTGGCTTGCTGGGTTCCCAGGTGGGAGCATATCTTCCTGCGTCTGTCTGTATTTCAGGATGAGTCCCAGCATGGTGGGAACCTTCTGTTGGATGTAATACGTCCTCCCAAAGCTGCTGCCAGCCCTCACCTCAGTCTGCGTGGCCTTTCAGACAGCTCATTACGGTTCTGCTATGATCTGATAAATGCAGGAAGGAGCATCAGCAATTACAGTGGGTGTCAAGTGTTAATTGGGCAGCTTTCAAGATAGAGGCATTTCTTTGTGTACGTACAAAGATATGACGTGCTCGGAATAGCTTCCCCTCCTGATCTTTCGTTCTAGAGACGTGTATATTACAGTCGGTTAATGCAAGACAAATTATGTCATTCTTTTTGATTCGCCGCATGTTCTGCCTATGGTGATTTGCCTCTGGGTTGTCTCATTAAGTTGTCTAAACATGGCAAACGCAGCAGCTGAACACACTCAGCTCTTTCTCAAAGTTAATCGCATTGTACACACGGGCCTGCAGCGTCCTCGGTTCCTGGCTGTGCCATCCGCTGCTGCTAGGGCTGGTGCCCAGAAGAAAAGGCTTCTGGTGGGACTGGCTGCCTTGAGCTGGGGCTGCAGTCTTCTACCCACAGTTACACTGCCTGCAATTAATTGGGTTGATGATTTTTGTCCCAGGTACGCATCACAAAAGATTTGGGTAAGGTGATGCTTACTGCTCACCAAGCCAGCAATGTCAGCAGGAGGGCAGTGGCTGAGTTAGTCTTGGCAGCAGATACAGAGTATTTTGTAGTAGGCTTAATAACCCTCCTCCCCCACCTTCCCTCCACATCCCCAAAATCCCCTGGTTTTAGTTGTTTAAGACTTCTGAATACCATGATGCTGATGTTCTCTAAGGTCAGCAGATCTTATAGCTCATGGAGACCAAAATATTAAGCTCTGGCTGGGAGCTCTCCATCATGTGATGAATATTTCCAAGGGGCAGGTCCCCAGGCAGACTTGGCTTGCTCCCATTAATGGAGTCAGGTGTGTGGTGATGGAAGTGCCTGTTTCTTTGGGGGAGAGCCAGGCCAGGCTGTGTGGTTCTTGGGTTTCACATCTGGGCTGTGTTCACTGGGATTTAATTTCCCCATCATCACTTGGAGCATCCTTGGGGATGGCAGAGCAGGGTGCTGTGTTAGCCACATCTCTCCAGTCTTCGTGAACCTGGGTGGAAATCCCTGACATGGAAAGGGACCTCATGTGGAAGAGGCACACACTCTGTAGCAGATACGATATTTTATGAGGAGGGTAAATATGTGCTTCTTACAGCTTGGGCCACGTTATGCCCTCTTGATCTAAAGTTTTGCAAGCGCTGTACTTTGCGGGTAGGTCCTGGTGCTGGGGATCACTTTGTTGCCCCCGTGGGTCAGCTGAGGCCAGTCCGGTCTTTCCCTTACGTGTCAAAGGAGCCTCACATCCCCAGGGTTCTGTTGTGGGGGGAAGAGGTGGGGCTGATTTATTGCAGTGTGGAAAACGTAATTGCTGTGTGTAAACATATGGCTCCTTTCCCTGGAGCCCAAGCCCCAAGTGAGAGCAGGCGCTTCCTTCTGTTGCAGCTGTTTCCCAGCATCTCCCAGGCTTTCTTCTGGGCTGCACTTGCTCTCCAAAGACCCGTGCCCATCACTAGGACAGCCTTACTTTCCCTGTGGTCCATGCAAGCGTTTCACTGCCGGTTTGGTACAGGACAGAATTGTGGTGTGCACCAAGTGGCACCCCAGCAATGTGGGAGCCTGGCTGCACATCCCCAGGGGGATGTCCCCCACCTGGGGACACCTCCCGGCCCGTGGTTCTCCTGGGACAGAGCAAGGACTTAGGAAAGGTCAGAGGGGCAGAGCAGCTCTCTGGGACAGGCTCCAGCTGCGTTTTGGGCATCTGCCGCAGCATCCCTAGCTGCTCCACTAGTCATGCGTGTGTCCTTGCCTGCGAGGTACATGCAGTGGTCATGACATCTGTGAAGCCCAGGATCTTCTGTGCAAGATGAACGTGCAGGGACACACTAATCACAGGCTGCTGCGTGCATCGTGTGGATGTGTGAGGACAGTGCCCCGGCAGGTGCGCTGCGTGGTTAACATCTCTCCTACCATCCTCAAAATCACTTCTAAATTGCAAACAAACTTGTGTAGGGTAAATAGAGGAGCTGAAAAGGTCTCCTGGTGGCCCTGTTGTGGTGAGGCACCTGGCGTGGGCTCTTCAGCGGGGGCCGGGGCCTGGCTGCAGGCAGGGTGACTCATGCTCCTGGGGCAAGCTCTGCAAAAGTGCACGCTGGCAGATCCGACTGCGTGTGGGTGTGCAAAGCCCTGACCAGGAACTTGCACACCTACCAGCCGCGTCAGCACTTCTGAGGACCAGCCGGTGGCAGGGGGTAGGTGAAGCTTTTTGGAAACCCCACCTGGGGGGGTTGCAGACACAGGGGCAAGGCGGCAGGGTGATGGGGCAGCTTTCTGTGAGGTGTCCCTTTTGCTGGAACCCTGAAAAACTCATCCTGAGGAGAGCCGGGGTGAGAGGCACCTGATGGTAGCAGAGAGCAGCATGAGCTGGAGCCCCAGGGCTTAAATCCCTTCCCTGCCCTGGGAGCTGGGGGGGTGTCACCTGGAGTTTGCCAAAACCGGGCAGCCCAGAGCTCCCTCCCCAGCCCTGGGGCTCAGCTTCCACCCTGCAGCTCCGGCAGGGTTTTGTGCTTATTTGGTTAAAAAGTTGAATGTGCTTTGAAAAAGGGTTTTTCCTTCCTGATCATCCATCCTTCTGTGTCCTTTCAGTTTCCCCCCTCTCCCCTCCTCATGTTTAAATCCTGGGAAGCTCGGATCTGCACAGCGCTTTTCAGTCTGTTTTAAGCAGCTGTGGATTCTCTCTTCCCCCCGTCCCATAATAGCTAGAACTACCTATTTGATTGAACAAATGCCTCTGAAAATCCATCTCCTCACCCTCCTTGCTGCTGGGTCTTCGGCTTTATCGGCTCAGCCCCATGGCCCATCAGCAGCGTGCAGCGATCTGGGTTTATTGGGCTGTCAGTAAGCCCCACCGAAAAGGCTGGCTTTGTGAGGAAGTGCTGTTTACTGAAAATGTCTTTTATTTAGACTCCTGCTGCAGCCAACCTATGTCTTTTTCTCAGGCCTGTTTAATTAGCAACCACTGCACAGCCCCTGACACGTGTTCCTGGGTGGTTTCTTTCCTCTAATAAGCAGTAGGTAGCTTGGCCGGGGGCGGGAGGGGACAGAGAAGGGCTCCTTTGCGGCGGGGAGGGGAGGGAAGCAAGAGCGAGACGAGGAGCCAAGGGCAGTGCAAATCTAATGATCACATGCTTGAGAAGCGATGAATCCTAGAAAGGGCATCTCTGCCTGCATGCTGGCTCCCCCGCCCTCCTCCTCGCCTGCTGGCCCTGCAGAGGTAAGGGGTGCAATCCCCCTGCCTGGCACCCAAAGGGGTCAGGGATTTGAGTCGCATCCCAGGCATAACTCTGCCCATGGGGCTTTCCTGCAGCTCCAGAGGCTGAGCTGAACTTTTCCACCCATTTTCAGACAAGGGTGGGATTTGTGACAGCTTTGCAGGGGTTTGGGAAGGGAGTTTTGGCACAGGGGGAGAGCTGGAGCAGAGAGATGTGACCATAACCAGAGGCGGAAATAACTTTTCTTCTCCCTCTCTCTTTTCTTCCCTGCAGAAGAAGGCAGAGGCTGCCCACCGCATCCTGGAAGGCCTGGGTCCCCAGGTGGAGCTGGTGAGTGTTAACCTCTCTCTGTGGGGAGTGGGAGCCAGGCCAGGTTTGGGGAGGTTTCTGGATGGCGAGTGTGGCACCTTGAATGTGTCTGAGCCGTCAGAAGGACGGCAAAGGAAGCGTGCTGCTGGCACAGGACCAAGGCAGGAAGCAAAGTGGCTGAGATGAGTACTGAAACACAGGCAGACGCGCGCACACAGCTTTTTTCGGAGAGCCTTAAACCTTGGGCTCCTTCCTCTCATGCTGCAGCAGAGCTTGGTGGCAAAAGGGGCTCTAGCGCAGTCTGCGTCTGCTTGGGATGCACAGCCCCAGGGCTGCTGCCTGGCCAGCCAGCCCCAAGGCAGGCGATGGGTGCTGGGATGTCTCTCCTCCATCCCACACTGCTGCAAACAAGGAGGGTGTAGGCACATCCTGGCCGCGGCTCCAATGAGCTGCAGGTATTGGGACTCTCAGGTGTTCTATTAGAGCAATAGGACATGCTGGGAAGCTGAGGAAAACAACATGATAATAAATTGTTGATTTGGGGCTGCCACCTCATCCAGCAAAATCCAGCTGTAAGTCACGCGGTGAATTGCTTTAGGGGTGGCTGAAAGCAACCTCTGAGGGTCTGGGAAAGGCTGTATCTGCATCTATGCTGCTGGAAGGATGAGAGGCCAGGTGGATATGGTCTGGTGGACCATCTCTTGCTTTGCACCAACCGTGGGATGCAATGGCAGGAGCTGTTCCTGGCCCTGTGGGAGTGGGCAGCTGACAGTCCTCAGCAGCTGTAATTTGGACCTGCCTTGTGGAGGTGGTACTGTCTTCCCCAGTTGTGTAAGAGAGAGGTCACAAGGGAATTAGTGCTTGCTGCGACGTGTCGAAGCCCGCTTCCTTGTTTGGGGAGGTAGCACTCATTATTTTTCCTTTGAGTCACCCGGGTCAAAGCCTTTGCTCTCTTTCTACTCTGAAGATTGGCAGGGCCTGGGGTTGGTGCTTCCTGATCTGAAAGATGTTGTGTTTCCTAGCCTCCCTCCCCCCGCCTTTTTTTTTCCCCCTTCTCCTTTTTCTCCTTTTTTTAATTTGTTGATGCTTTGTCCCCTGGTGCTGACACTACACAGGGGAGCTGCAGCAGAGCCCAGTGCAAACCTTTCCGTTGTCACCCTCCTCAGAGGGCAGGGGAAACCCCTGCTGAGAAATCCCTGCAAAACCCCAGCTGGGCTCTGCATGCATCTCACATTCTCATCTGTCAGCTCAGAGAGAGATGTTTCCTATGGCCCAGCCCCCAAACTGTGTTGGGCAAAACAGCACTCAGGAATCTACCAATGGCCTCTGAGAGACAAAATGAGTAGTCACATCTTCACATCTTCTTCTGAGTTGGAAAGGAAGCAGCTCCAGGAAGGTGAGCAGCTTTGCGGGCTCTGCTCAAGGCGCACAACTGCTCCACCGTGTCACACGCGATGTGCACCAGGGCCCTAGAAGTCCCGCAGCCCAGGAGTCCCTTGCGGGGAGGCTGGTACTAACCTTGTGCAAAACCTCGGCGAGGAACGGTGGCAGTCCTCACCCTGGTGCAGGGTCTTAGGTTGCCATCAGCTCTGCACAGACGGCTGATGTCTCGCTTTTGGCTGTTCGGAGGGCTCTGATTATTGCATTTGCAGCAGCGATGGTGACAGACGCACATTGGCTCGGTAGCGGGGCAGCTTGCCAGGGGTTGATGGTGCAAGGCAAGAGATTAAGGTGGAAATTGGTTTGTCGTGGCAGAGAGGCCAGAGGTTACTGCAGCGTTGGCCAACGGCAGCCCTGAGGTGGTGTGAGGTCTTGGGTGCTGCTGGCAGGACAGAGCTGGAGGCTGCGTCGTGGCAGGGCTCTGCCTTCTGTCCTGCTGGCAGCGGGTTGCTCCAAGGGGATTGTGTTTGAACAAAGAGAGGAATCCTATTGCCTGATCACGTTGATGGCCTTGTTGAGGCTGCCTGTAGTGTTAGCTGGAAAGGAGAAGTTTTGAGAGCGATCCAGTATAGCATAAATAGGGATTTACCCAGAAGTTTTGGGTCTGCGTCAAGGTTTTCCCATCAAGTTGGAAGCTGCTGGGAAGATGCTCCAGCTCTGGTAGGGAACCAGTTCTTGACTTCGGTCTTTTAAACAGCTCCCTCTGAGCTTCTGGGCTTCTAAGCTCTTCAGTGAAACTGGTATCCTTGAGTTGTACACCTCAAGGAAGCAGTTGTTGCTGTTTGTTGCTGGTTTCTTGCTGCTTTGACCTTACAAGATCTGGCCCTGCACTTTCTATCATAGAGGTGTCATTCATGTCTGATCCTCTTTGAGGATCCTCTTTTTTGTGCTTCTGGGATTTTAAATGTGCAGAATTGTCCCCAAACCCTTTTGCCCACTACTCCTTGCTGGTGCCTCTCTATCCTGTCTGGTTAGGGGTGTCCCTGGCTCCCACATCAGCCCCAGCCGATGCAGAACACGCTGGTGTCCTGTGCAGTTGTGGCCACTGCCCTCTCCGTAGCTGGGGCTCGGCTCCCTGTCCCCGTGGCAGAAATCGCCCCTGCCCAGGGATTCAGTTGAGGTCCCAAGAATCTGGCTCTCCCCTTTAGATCAGGAGGAGGTTGTGGCTCAGGAAACCAGGATTCCACTTGTTTCACCCCTGCAACACAGCGAGTGGGACAATTTTTAAAATGACCCTGCATTTTCCCCAGGGAAACATGTAGTCGGAGTGCAGCAGTGGCCAGAAAGCAATAGAGACCTTCCATTCCATTTTATTTTTAAAGAGCTTTCAGTAAATCCAAGGTTTTTCCAGTAATAGCTTTGCATTACAATTATGTCTTTCTTAAATGTCATCCCCTAGAGAAATGCATTACATGTCCCTTACCTTGAAGAAACTGTGGATGTTTTGAACATCTCACCTTCCCCATCTGACCTGTCAGCTTTACTTCTGCTTACTCATTGAGAAAGTTGTGATCCTGTGCAGCTTCTGGTTGGCTCTGAGGGAAGATGCTGCTTTTCAGTCCCTGCTCTGTCAAGAATAAAGTTTCTTTAACTTTTTAGGCCATGTTCTCTGTGGGGTAGGTAGAACTCATCTCCAGGGCTTGCTCCACCGCATGGGCTGAGGTCCAGTGCCAAGGCTGTTGTGCAAACAGAAATCTCTTTGAGTTGCTGGTGTCACATGGATCTTGGTTTTCGGTCCCAGAGTTTATTATTTTTGAATGTTTGGGCATTTCTTTTAAAATGATGTGTTTCAGCGCTTGTCTGTTAACACTTAAATTTGCTAACTAGGAATTTAAGGTGCTGCTTATATCATAGATAAGTAACAGCGGAAAAGAATCAGCAGCCTTTGGTGACCTTGAGCAACATCAGGGCATCGGTGATGTCCACATGCACATGAGCATCCTCTAATCCAGGTGCAAACCAAAACATTTCCTCCACTGCCTTCTCCCAGGAGGGAGGTCTGTGTGGCTCACCACATGTCAGCTTATTTGCTTTGATTTTTATGAGCACAGAGGGGACAGAGACATTTTGTTTATCAATATTTCTAGTTCCTGCAGTCGTCTTCCAAGAGACAGTCACTGGTTAAGGCAGCCCAGTCGAGCCTTCCCAGGGTGACTGTGGACGTGATGCTCCAGAGCCACAGCTTGATTTCTTCTCTCCGTGGTGCAGACCTGCCTCTCTGAGGCTACGTGATGAGACGGATGTCTGTGTTCCTCTGAGCTTTCCAAGCGTGAAGTGCACAGCCAGCTCTGAGCCTGCAGTTAGACCAGCAGATCTGAGAGGATTTGTGATAGAAATATCCCTGGAGAAGGAACCCCACTGAGAACATGTCTCCTTCTGGGGGACCTGCTTGTACCCTCATGCCTGCCCTGGCCCTGCCAGCTCTTGGTGGCCGGGTGTCCCTTTGCAGGCTTGCAGCCCGCTGTCCCCTCACAGGGTAACAGATGCCTGAATGCTGCTGATGGTCCTGCACCCTCCTGTGACCGCATCTCATCGTGTCTGCCTGGACTCCTCTGCACCCTACCACATGGGATTACTCGTGCTTTTCTAAGTCGTGTGTCCAAGGGCAGCCAGAAAAAAAAAATGATAACCTGCTGGTGCCAAGATGCAGTGGTGATGGGCTGCAGACGGTCAGGAGGGGCTCCACTTGGTCTCTTTTCTGTGCAGATTGATGTGCTATCCTGCTGTGTGGCAGGGACGAGGTGAGGCAGTATCAGTTTTTTATGGGGCAGTAGAGACGCTGTGTGGAAAAAAAAAAAGCTCCAGTGCCAAGCACCTGTGATGGTGATAGGGAAATACCACAGGGAAGGTGAGAATAACATCTTCTCCAAGCTGGAGGAGAAAGGGACCCACCTCTGTTTGCAGGTTCTCCAGTCCTCTCCAGTACTGCTCACCTGGTTGAGCAGATGTTTTGCTCTTTTCCTGTGATTAATAGGAGGTGAAATTGAGTGGACTCGGAGTGTAGCCTCAGCTGTATGACCACAGTAGGAAGGTGAGCTGGTTTATATGTAGCCACTGTCAGGATGCCACCTTCTTTGGCCACAGATATGAGTTTGTGGTGCTCACAGATGTCACCTGGTTTGGTGGAAGCTTGTGGATGAACTGCTGAGAAACTTCGGTGATGTTTCTGTGCTTGGACAGGAGCTGCAGTCATTAGAAGGGCCAGTTGGTGATAATGGTTGGGCTGTGGCAAGCTTTTGATTAGCACGGTCTTGGTCATGGTCCCACCAGCTTTGCTGGTAACTAGAAGACCATTGAAGGGCTTAATCCTGAGCACCCTGTCAGCCTGCTGATGTGGACAGGACTAGTGGCAGCTCCTGAAGCACTGCCCGAGCTGTTAACCACAACGGGCGGCATCAAACATGGTCTCTGTGGCATCTCTTTCTTCCAGAGGTGGGACCCTATATTATGGCAGGTTCCCTGAGGGAAGGGGGAAGCAGTGGGGGGGCAGAGACTGTAGGTGACCAGGAGTGAATCCAGCTCTCCTGACGCCTCATGGAAGGGCCAGGCATATCTCCACTGGGCATGCAGGGGGCAGAGCAGCCTTCTGGTGATGCTCACATCTGGTCTTGGAGACAAGCCACAGTTACTGGGCTCTCTGAAGGGCAGCACTGGGCAAAACACTTTTTCTGCTTGAACCCTGTGCCCCTCCTAAGGGACAGACAAGAGCATCACTCCACACCTGGGTGCCCGGAGACTGCGGTGACATGCCCAGCGGCCAACCCGCCTGTGGGATTGCTGGAAACCACGGGGGTGAAGACCTGTCCTACCTGCAGTTCCTGCGCTTGGCTCCCTGGGAGAGCTCAGGCAGGCTTTTGCCATGTAGACATAACAATTTGCAGCGCACAGACCGTCTCTTCCCGCTCCCCAGGCCCCCCTTTCCCCTCGCCTCCCCCGTGTCATATGTTCCAAAGCGCACTGCGTTTTTCAGTCAGTGAATAACAACCACGTACGCGGCTCTGCCGTGTTTATGGGGATTACGTTGCAAAGTGCTCGTTCTGAGCCAGCAAGCACTGCCTGCCCTCCCACGGGCTGAGCCGGGATGCACCGGGACTCCAGCAGCGCCACCGGGAGCCAGCGCCCTCCAGTACGGCTGGGGAAGCGGGGCTGGGGGCGATGGGGGGGTGCGGGGTGCCTGGGCTGGCACAGCTCAGGGAGGCAGGAGCCCGCACCGAGGCAGCAGCGCTGCTGATGGGTTTAAGTTTCTAAATGTCAGGCTGTACCATTTACGCCTTCATTTTTCTTATTTATTTCAGCCATTATACAACCAGCCTTCAGACACCAGGCAATACCATGAAAACATTAAAATGTAAGTATATGGCAATAAGAGGCTATTTTAAATGTCAGGTTGGGCATTAGGCTGGAGCGGGAGGGATGTGAGCTCGCTCCCAGACCCTGATGAAGGCTGCTGAGGAAGAGTGAGCACCCTCTGAGAGCCGGTGTTTCTCTGCTCTGGGTGCCTGAAGCACAAACCAGCCCAGCAGCTGGGAGCCGTAGCTTCAGACAGATGCTGAAGGTGCTGTTTGATTTTTCTCAGAGGGGGGGTGGATGGCGGGTCCTGGGTGGTCTCTGGGTATTTTCCCAGAAGGCACTCACCTTGAGTGCTTTCTTCTGTGTTTCACACATACGGAGCGATGAAATCAGCTGCCAGCGTTGCACGTCTCTCTGTGTGTTTGTGTGCGGGAAGGATGAGGTAAAATGAAAAGTTGCAATTACAATTAGATTTTCATGAAGCACCTCTTGAATGTCTAATAACAACTGGTTATTTCAAAGATACTTACCGAGACTTAGCAATCATCTAATTTGACTTACCACCTCAATACACGATTTAATCATCAGCCTGCATTTAATAACCACAGTGACTTCCTGAACATAGAAGAAATATAACAGATAATGAGAATAGCGGTAATTGTGATTATTGTTGGAAATTTAAGTAGTCAAGCGAGATCTGAAACTTTTATCTGCCTTGAGTGAACCAATGATTGCTCTGAGCTGCCTGCAGCGTGTCTATTTTGGTACGGGCTCGGTCAGCTGGCGATAATCATCTTTAATAATCTATTAACAAAAGTTAATAATCTTTTGCTTTTCAGCGGTATGTTAATTGATGCCAGGGGGATTATAGGGAAAGAGTTAATGTACCTCTGCTCTTCTGTGCTGCTGCAGGTATGGTATGGTAGGTGCTGGCAGTGTTTAGGTTGCTGTCTGTCCCCAAGGGCTGCAGGGAGGAGGAGGGTTTGGTGACATGACCCCGCTGCCTGGCTCCGCTCGGTTCCTGCTCCACCCAAGGCTTCCTGTGTCATCCAGGCGATGCACTCACTGTAAAACCTTCAAATCCCAGAGCTACCCCGAACCCTTTGATTCCCACAGGGTCTTGGAGCAGCTTCGCTGGGCACTGGTGCCCTGAGTTGTGAGGGTTGTGTTTGGGTACTCGGGTGGAGATAACCCCCAGGTGCTGCTGTGCCATGCACTTCTGAGCAGGGGAGCATCATCTCCTTGGGGTGGGTGGGGAGGGCAAAAGGGTGGAGCGGTTGGTGGGAAATGATGGCTTTTCCTGCAGCTGAGATCCCAAGAGCTTTTTGCTTCCAGGTGATTCCTTAGTGTCTTGTGTTGGCAATGCGTTTTACCCCTGGTGGTTCAAGCTTGGCAGATGTTGCTGCAAGTCTTAGGCAAGGACCCCAGGATTTTGACACGTGTGTGCTTTGGCCTGGTTCTCCCATCATTTGGTGGACACGCTGCCTGCGAAGGCAGCTCTGAGGAGCGGGCAGATGTGTGCCCCCTGTGCTGGCCGCATCCGCCAGCCCACACCACTCAGGTGTGCTTTTCTAGCTGCAAAGATGTAAAAAAAGGCAAACCAAACCAGAGCTACCCTTTCCAGTTCACTGATTCAATGCAGGACTAATGAAGTAGGTGATGATGCCTGGCAGAGGGTCTGGGCTCCCTGTGGGCTTGTGGCCCCTGACTTGGAAGTCTATTTTGCTGTCAGTTCAGGGGGTTGACAGCTGATAAACCATCCTGTACAGCATCAAGTGCTGTCCCAAGGACATGCTTTCTGTGTTGCTGGTTATGACTCACCTCTGGTGTGTGCCAGTCACTGTCTCTTGGGGTTTCCGGACCCCCCCCTTCTCTTGAAGGGCTCTGTAGCCATCACAGGCTGGGCACTGAAGGTAGCAATTTCAAGCTGATGGCTAGTTTTGTCCTTGAAGGAATGAGTTAAAAGTAGATCCAGATACTTCACCCTCTCTCCATTCTCCTGCCAATATTTGTGGGTTTGTGATCACATTTTCCTGTGATTTAAATGATTTCCTGTCCTTGGTTGCTGCCTGAAAGACGGGCACAAACGAGAGAGAACTGACGGCGCAGGTCAGGAGCGAAAGCGGTAATGAGATGTGAAGCCCCATCAAAGCAGCTTCTCCCGCCATCAGAGCTGGCATCCTCTCCATCCCTCCCTTTGCTGACATCCATAGGGTTATCCCTACCCTCCTGTGCGGCTGTGGCAGCGGCGACGGTGATAGACCAGGGAGGTTGGAGCAGGCAGGCTTGGGGTTAATGTTCTCTGTGATTAATGCTGAAAAAATATGGGAAGGAAACCACACGTTTTAATGAAAAGCCTCCGTCTCCTCCTTCCAGAAACCTC
Source organism: Pedionomus torquatus (assembly GCA_013398155.1). Lineage (NCBI taxonomy): Eukaryota > Metazoa > Chordata > Aves > Charadriiformes > Pedionomidae > Pedionomus > Pedionomus torquatus. The sequence goes on along the minus strand of VZRU01005494.1, from coordinate 341,463 downwards.
GCAATTAGCTGCTTTCAGCTGGTTATTGATGCCAGCCAAGCGCATTCACAGATCTAGGTCAGCGAAAGGCCCCGGAGCGATCTGGGCTCCAGATGTTTGCTGCTTTTGACCGCAGGCTTGTCTCTGAGGTCCTGGGGTCTGAACTGCACTTTGCTATTTGTTGGTGGACGTGCAGAGAAATCGCTGTGTCCTGGTCTCCTATCTCTTGCGTCCCTGGTACACACAAAAAGGACATTTAGATTCTTCAGAGGCAGATAGAAAATCAAGATTTCAGCATTCTCCTAAGCAATTGATTCAGGGTCCTTTGACCAAGAGGAAAGGTATTAAACTTCTTCGTTTGACCATATCGTGTTTGGATGTTCAGATCCTTCCTACAACTTCTCTACGAGCTGTATTTGAAGGTATTTTTTTTGTTCTTTCCTTGTTCCCAATGTGTTTGTGCACCTCTACTTTAGAGGAGCAGCTTCTGCTCTGTAGCCTGGAGGTGGCAATTTCGGTAGGAGGTGCAGTATCCTCAGGGTGCTGGGAGGTGTCAGCCAGATGCATTAGAGCACCAGAAGGACAACTGCCAGCACACTGCTGGTTATATTTTGCTGAGGTGTCATTGGATGCAGATTCATCTGAACAACTTTACCCTGTGCATGAAAAAGTCCTTTGGCATGTTGCTGGAAAATAATCTAGGTTCTGATTCTGTCTCTAAAACCCTGTCCCCAAAACCCCCAACAGGGCATGCTGGCTCTGTTGGGCTAAATAGAAACTGCTCCCACATGAAGCTGGTTTGAAGTCTCCTACCTGGGCACAGGAGGGTGGCCAGGCTGTTACGATTCACAAATGCCTTTTTGTTTTTCCCTCCTTAAACATTTCCTGGGGTGGATTGGGTTTTTTTTTTGTTGTTGTGGGTTGGTTTTTTTTTCCCCCCTCAGTTGAATGTTTGCCAGTGTCAGTGGGAAGGCATTTGAATATCACAAAGCCAGGATTCCTCGATTTCTCTATAGCGATATTCTCCGCCTTGCAACACTAGTTTAATTCTTCCTGCTTGTTTGCTTTGCTTTTCAGCTGGGATGAGTCACTTATGCTAATAGAGCTGGCTGGGGAGTTAAGGGGAGAATTTCTACTCTTACTAAAATGTTACCGGTCTCTTATTTTCATGGAGTTTTATGGCCTGTCTCCTATTCAGTGCAGTTAAAATTAATTTCATGCCCCAGTTCATTCCAGTGTTTGCAGCTTCAAAAGCTTTTAAGTCCTCTTTAGCTGCCTGGCTGTGCTCTGTTACCCGTCTGCTGGGGTCCCTTTGGTTCACCTGTGAGCGCGGGCTTCGAGCAGACGTGGTTAATTTTGTATGCTACATCTGCCGCCTCATCTAAGGCACTGTCGAGCAGTTTGTGCTGAAGACTTGACCTACCTTTGATGGGACTGTGTCCTTTCTGTCTGAAATACCGGCTTTGTTGGAGGGAAGGGCTCTGCCACTCTCTCACCAAGAAAGAAGAGAGCAAGACACTCGTTTAGTGTGCCCTCGTTTCAATAGGGAGGGGGTGAGCTTTGCTGGCTTAGCCCTTGCTGTCTTTCAAGGTGTGAATTTTTTGGCTTCGCAGTGGACTGACAGGTTCCTCCAAGATGCCTTGCAGCAACACGATGGGAGGCCACTCGAATGATTCTGCATCAGTTGAGGAGGCTACAAAGACTCATTAGTTCAGTGGTTTTTTTGGATTTTGCTGAAACACAGCAACAAATACAGAGGACGGTTACTTGTGCACCAGTTAAGCACCAGTGCATCTGGTCTGGGTCTCTTATTTCAGTGTTTTGCCAGCTGGATATACAAGGATAAAAGCTGCTTTTCCTGCCTTGCCATGGTGGTGATTTTGCGGGTTCTCCAGACTCCTGGCACCAAGGATATTAACCTGCTTTCCTCGAAGTGTTTGAAAAATGACAAGATGATGTTCACATGAGCAGGATCACTTACCTGCTGTCTACCTGGAGAGGTATTCTCTGAGGGGGCCTTCATCTCTACGGCAGGAGATTCCTGCTCGGTCAGCCATGAAAAACAGCCCGGTAGGACTCTCCTCCCCTCCCTTCTCAAAGCAGTCATCTTGAAATCATGGTCTGTGGGGTTTGTGTTTGAAAGCAAAATGTGAGCTTCTGAGCCTTGAAAAGGCACACAAAAGGAAAACTGAAAAGCCCAGGGTAAGTACGTGCAAGGTGCCGTTCCCAGTTTGCTGTAAACCTTCCCTTCAAGAGCTCCTCCTTGCTTTTACGCTGAAGTGTAGTAATGTTGGGGTGGAATCAGGCTGCATCCCCCTGAGATGTGTGCAGAGGTGTCGGAGAACCAGGGTCTTGAGTGTACAGTTAAAACAGATTAAGAGCTTGGTGTGGTTCTGGTTTTCTTTTGTGTTTCTGTGGATCCAGCAGCAGCAAAACTGTGCCTGCTCTTAATATTCACACATCTGGGTTGCTCTCTGCAGCTGCCAGCTTTTTGAGGGGGGAACTTGGGCTCTGCAGAACCAAAATATGAAATCTAGATTGTTCAGAGAGGTTTGGGGGTTTCTGAAGATCTTTTTCTTTTCAGAATACCTCTCCCCTTTATCCCTAAAGAGCAGAACAGCTTTCTTCTAAAAATCTACTAACTACAGCTTTCCAAATCACTTGTCACTTTGGAAAATTTAAGTCATCTTTTCATTATTGGCTGTTTAGGGGGGTTAGTAGCAGTGGATTGCCTCTAAATTCACTGTCGAAGCCTGACACGTAACATAAATGCTCTTCCAAACCCTGTCATTACTAATGCATTCTCTTTCAGGTCTTTTTATTAGCGCTTGTAGACATTTTCCTCATTAGAAATGCACCTAGTAGCTCCCTGCTCATCCCATTCAAGGTTTCTCATCTCTTTATTCTCTATTGGCATGCACTAGCGCAGAAGTATTACCTTGTGATGAATTACTAAATGATAGAGACACACTGCAACCTTCTCCTTTGTTTTTTATCAGTGCAAAGCCAGGTGCTACTGGTTTTGGGTGGACTATCTCACCACACTTGGGCTTGAAGGGGAGGTAAAGGCACAGGACCTGTGCCTGACTGATGGCCAGAAGTGCTTCTGCACTAGTGCTTGTCTCCTTTTGGTCCTAAGCTCATAGGTGCTAAAGGGGATGGGCATCAATTTCCCATCTGATGTTAAGAGCTGTGGTTGTGGATGTAACCACTGCCCAAGGCAGTCGCTTGAACATCTCCTTGGGAATATTTTCACAAGCAGATGGCACCACAGGGACCTGGACAGGCTGTGGTGGGGGTCTGGCCAGGGCAGGCTGTGATAACAAGGCTCCTGTGTTTGCCAGGGCATCTTCTCTTTGGAGCACAACTGTCTCACTGGGCTCAGCAGGTGAACACCAATTCACAGCAAAAACTTTTTCATGAATCACAGTGACCATATTTTGGACCTGCAGAATTCATGATTTGGGATGCTGGGAGACCTCCATCTGAACAGGTTCTTTCTCTTGAGTGTTGTTTCTGCAGCCTGCCCGAGGGTGCATCCAGAGTTACGAGTCTCTGCCACTCTGTTCTCAGAGGCACGAAGGGCACTTGAGGGTTAGTCCATCCCCATACTCAAGGGCTCTGGGGTAAATTAACTAAAGATCTGCTTTGCTTTTCCTCCTCAGAAAGCGATTCTGAGTATTGCAAGGGAACTACTCTGAGCAGCTGGCTTTCCAGGAACGTGCCCTGCCTTGGGGTTAATAGGTTACGGTGTATTACCAGCTGGAGCCGTGTGCTCCGGCAGCTTCAGAGCAAGGAAATGAATGAGCGCAGTGACCCGCAAAGAGGACGACCTGCTCCCTGCCCTCTTTGCAGGGTGTCTTCAAGCCAGAGAGGTTGGGAATCAGTGGCTGCCCTGAGCTACAGCTCAAGGTCCTGGCAGCAGCGATGCGTAGGAGCAGATGTGCCCGGGGGGCGCACAACCGTTTCTCTTTGCTCTCCGTTGCCTCTTGGCTGGTTTCACCTTGGAGCGTTCTTGCCGTTCTCCTCGGGTCCCACGGTTTGCAGATCTCTAGTCTCACTGGCAGCGCTTTGTTTGGCCGGAGCTGCCAGGAGGCTCCTCCATTTCCGACCCTCGCCTGCACGATCAATCTCACCATACAATGGCTTTGCCAGCTGCTCGCTGTCTCCTTCCCACCGCTCTTTGCAGGCTTGATCCCTACTTTGTTTGCTCTGGCTGTTTGATGAAAGACGTTCCTGTGTAATTAAATACCCCTGATTGGTTTTTGATCAAATAGCAAACTTCCTTTCATCTCGTCTCGCACCGGCTGAAGGTCTCTGTGGGCAGGCTGGGCCAGGTGTGCTGCATCGGCTCTTTGTATCCTCGGGAGCCTTGTCCCCGGGCTTTGGCAGTGTCCACACGTGTGTACACGCCAGCACTGACACGCATGCGTGCACCACACATCCTTTCAAGATCGCAGCCTCCGGAAGGATCGTAGCCAAGTCATTCAGGTGGACCTGAGCCAAGTAACTCAAAAGGCAGAGTTACAGGTTCTCTCCTTGACTGGCTCCATTGTGAAAGCCAGAAGACAAAAACAACCTTGCGCCAAGGCAGTTAAGGTGGAAGCGGCTGCTCCCACAGGGCTCCCTTTGCTTTGCTGGGAGTGGGAGATGTATTTCACTCAGCGGTTTGGAGGTTGGCTCCAAGAACCACACACAGGTGTGAGGCTCACCCAAAATTATAGGTAATATTTGAATCCTGCTTCCTGTGCTAGTGGCAGGTGGCAATCAAACATCAAGTTTTGAGTTTGATTTACCTTGTGTGATTTCTGATTCCTCCTGCTGCCTCTTGGTGCTTGTAGGGAAATGTTGGGCACTGGTGGGGCTGCCCCAGGTTCCCCACCTGGTACCAGGACACTTGCTGCACTCATCCAGTTGATATCTGGCTCCAAAATCACTGGACTCGCTGCTCCTGAAAGCCTCTGCAGCAGAGGCTCAGGCTACAAACAAACGGTGTTTGAAGGTGCAAAAGGTGCAGGAAAAGCTCTTCTGGTGACCTAAGGGCTGGCATAGTTTTTGGCACTGAGAAGATAACAGGACATGGTGTCCACACCTCAAAGAGCTCCCTTTAGAGGGAAGGGTTAGAAATGTGTAAAGCTGTGGCTGCTCTGGAGCAGGTCAGTGGGAACCATGTAGTCATTGTAGCCAGTTCCAGGGGACGCTACGTGAAGCTGAGAGCCTACCAAAAAGAAGGGTTATTCCTGTAGGCACACCAGGAACCCACGGCAAAAACACAGATGGGCTCCAGTGGCGCTGAGATGAATTGTTGACCACAGTGATGGGGATGTGCCATCTGGCAGCCCACAAACACCAGCTCATCAGAAGCTGCATGTCTCACTGGGTCCAACCCCGGCAGGGCAGCCGTGGGACACCACCAAGGACAGGGCAGGGACCTTTTCTGACTCGCTGTGGTGTGATGTGCCAGCACAGCAATACTTAAAGCTGTCCACAAGAGTCACTGTTGCTTTGTCTAAGGAGCCTCCTCTCCCTCTGCCTGCAAACTGCCTGATTTCTTCACCCCATGGATGCTGCGTGTTCAGGTCTCCATCCCTGACGCTTTTCTTCTGCCTGGCAAAAACCGCAGCAGGGAGCTGCGAGGATTCCGGCTGCCAAAGAGGATGGTGAGGGAGGGCTGGCGTGGTGTGGGAGCGACCTTTTTCCATGCGCTGCTCCACGCTCCGTGGGAGACTCCCAGCAGACAGCCCCAACCTTCTCCGCCTGCGCCGCAGCCATCCTGCCCGACTCTCTGATTTGCCCGGGGAGCACAGCGTGTGCTTTGGAGATGGGTGGCCCGAATTAACCTTCCCTGCAAATGGTTTCTAAGTAACAGCAGTACGTGTAGCGAGATAAACCATGAAACCTATTTATATTTACAGGGACTGTTATTAACCTTTGAAAGGTTGACCTTATGAGGGGAAAAAAAAAAGTGGCAAAAACATTTAGGGCGTGAGGGGGTTTTGTTGTTGTTTTTAATCCTTTCACTCTTTGATTACTTCAGCCTTGGTGGTGGTAAACACACACCGGCTTTCAAGGCGTTCCTGATTTCTGCAGCTCTGGAGCCATGTAGTCGTTGCCTGTGTTAGCACTTTCAAGGTCAGCCATGATGCAAAACTCAAGGCAACCCATCAGCTGCGTAAGAGCTGCTAATTTGCTTCGTGTGCTCTCCTGTCTCCTGATAAACTTGTGCAGCAGATCATCCAGCAGCGGCGTGTCAAAGCTCGGCGTTGATCCTGGATGTCTCCCAGGCTGGCATGGGGAGGGCAGGGGTTGATTTAGCTGTGCTGGCCCAAGGGACACACCATGACCCTTTACTGGGTGCCATCCCACACCTGATCATCATTTGTATCACTCCAGTGCTTTCCCAGTGTTAGAGTTTCCATCAGAATTGGAATAAACAGACAAACAAAGGGATTTGGGGCACAGTCTCCAGTCAGAGGTTGTTCTTGCCAAGCTGAAGCCATGGAAGGAAATCTCTCCAATGGGGTCTCTGCGGGAGGGATGCTGCCCACTGTGGGCTGGAGCTGGTGACAGAGCAGCCTTGGTGATGGGCTGGAGGGACCTGGGGTCCCAGGGCAGCACTTGCTGCAGGATCTCTGTCATTCCCCACGTCTACCTGTGCATGGTTTCAGTGATGTAGCGAGAAGGGAGTTTGAGAGTTAAAAAAAACCTGGATACTTTTTGGGATGCTTTCCATCCCCCAATTAAGCCAGGACTGCCCCCATTCCTCCCTTGAAGTCAGATGGACCCTCTGCCCTTCCCAAACAGGGTCTTTGGCTGCTGATTAGGATTAGGGATTTATAGGGGGTGGAGGGTGTTTTCTCCCCTCCCCACTGGGCAGGCAGAGAGGGGAATTGAGGAAGCAGCAAGGGTGTCTTTCCATTCTGCTAAATCCTGCAGAATGTGCCTGCATGAGACTGTTAAGCTCCTGATCAGTAATTACACACTGCAGCTCTGCCTTTAATCGGGATAAAAGACTTAAGGAGACTCCTTTGCCCCTGGTCTCTACCTTTTACCTAGAGATTTTATTGCTGTGAATATTAGTAACAGGAGCAACGGGGGCTCAGCTCTCGGGTTGGTGCAGACTCTGGGAGGTTGTGCCGCCTTTCCAGCTCCCTACTGCTTTGGCGCTGCCTCTCTTTGAGCAATTATTTCATGCTGTCTTTAGAAAGTAGAAAGAAGAAGAAACCAGGGGAGTATCTGAGCAGACGCTGGGTCGGTTGTGGTTGCAGTGGCTCGTTTTTCTCTTGAGGTCCCAATTCTGTGAGAGGCTGAACTTTCCTGGCTGGTTTGTTAGGCACGGCTCCAAGGAAGCCAGAGGTTAGGAGATATGTGCTGCAAGCCCTGCCGCAATTCTACTCCCTTATCAGAGCCTCAGAACCCAGGGTGAATAACCCCTGGGGAGCGTGTATGTGCTGACAGCTCCCTTGCTGCTGGCCCAGGGGACCCGGCTGGCTCGCTGTGGCTCCAGGTGGCCTCCCACTTCCCACCACGCAGAGCTTGGCCTGAGCCCCCCGACTCTTGGCACCCCATTGGATTTTTGCAGATCAAAAGGCTAAAATGATTTTAAAACAACCTGATGCAGATCTGAAGGTCTGCCTGAATTCAGTGCACAGTAAAAGTTTTCAGAACTGGGAGTTCATAATTTTAGTTCTCAACCTTAGTCCTGGTTTTTACCAACAGATGTGTGTGCCTTTCCTCATGTTGGAGGGTTTGTTGGTCTTTCTCTAAAGCTGGGGCAGGATCCTTAGATAACCACATTTGCTCTGAAGTTGATGCAATTCTGAATTAAGGTGGAAATTATGCTGCTCACTCCTTTGGGAGTGAGGAGACAGAGGCTTTGGATTTTAGCTGACTTCTTAATTGGATCTCATCTTTTGGGGTTTTTTTGTTTTTTTTTTCTTTACAGAAACCAGGCAATGCGGAAAAAGTTAATTTTGTACTTTAAGAGGAGAAATCATGCTCGCAAACAGTGGGTAAGTGATTCCCTTATACCTTATTTTATATGTATAAAGCAGCGTAATTTATTATGTGAGAAAGAAAGGAACGTTTTCCAGCAGAGAGGTGCTGGTGCTCAGTATGATGCCCGTTCCATGGCTGTGGCATCTCTTATGCTTAAAATAACTGGGATGTAAAGGAGAAGTCCCAGATCTTGCTGCAAGCGGCACCTCCCTCCACAAGTACCCCCTGCAGAGCAAACATGGGGGGTTGGCTTAATCACAGCGGAGCCCTTGGTTGATCCCAGAGAGCCTATTCACAACGTAAATGTCTATTTTGTGAGTAATTGAAGCCTAAGAGAGGTGTGAAACAAGCTGACTCTGCTTCCGATAAATGCTCTGAGGTCTGATCTGACTCCTTCCAGTTGACCACAGAGTGATGTTCTAGGAATTAGTGGTTTAAAACAAAAATCAAGCTCTGTGCCAATTCGTTTCTAGGCAGTTTTGCCTGCAAGATTATTCCAGTGTCCTTCAAAGAGATGGTTCCTGGTTAGCTAAGGGGGAAGGTGGGGTTTATTATGAGACTTCAGAGGCGTTTTTTGTAAGTCCCTAGTAAATAGAGGAGAAAGTTCAAATGGGATTTACAGAATTTATACACTTTAGAAGCTGACAGTTGCCTGCAGTACTCACCAGTGGGAGCTGGGAGACGAAACCATCACAGAAGGGAAAATGCCAGAAGCAACCAATGGCCTCCACTGGCAAGGTGGATTTTTGTGGTATCTTTCCATGAAGGGTGATTCAGCTCATGACACAGGGCTTTGTGCTTTCCGTGGAAGATGTAAACCCTGGTTCCTGACTCGGTGTCTCTATTCTGGGGCAGGCTCAGGTGCCAATGTTACCATCTTAAGTTGCTAATGGTATGGATTTTCTGAGCATCTTTGGTGCTGGTTTTGGACAGAAGTGCTGCATCTGGGAAGTTACTGGAAAAATGCAAAATAATGAGTCTGGGAAGGGGTTTGAAGGCTCTATCTTTAAAAGCAGCTTTCAGCACAGACATTTCTGAGCAAGTAATCAAATTATTTTCTCATTTACAGTGAACAAAGCATGTTCCTTTTCTTTCCCATGCTTCATTTGCTCCCCCCCACCCTGTTGTGTAGCAATTTCCCAAAAGCCACAGACCTTCCATTCCCAAGACAGGGTTGTGTCTCCCCTTTGTGTCCGAATGCATGTGTGTTTAGTCTTTTCCATGATAAAACTTCTTCTGCAGGGCTCACACCTGCAGCCTGACCCTGCGTGGCACTCGGTGCTGCTCAGAGCACCTTGCCTGCCGCAGGTGTGAGAAGTGGATCAATATTCCCTTCCTCGAAACAAGGATTGCAAAGCATCGTGTGGTTGTATTGGAACCAAAAGGGAACTGCCCAGGAGCCACTTTCTGGTGAAAACAGCCGGCTACTGTGCTAAACCTAGAGAGTCGCTCTTTTGTGTATATCGAGGAGCTGGGGAAAAAGGTTTAATTAGGCTGTGAGAGCACAGTTCCTAAAGTACAGCTCACAGTAAAGTCGCCTGTCATGCAAAATAGGTGAATTTCTGCCAGCCGGTTTATTCAGTGTCCTTGAAAGGGGATTTTTCAGTTTAGGGAAGCGTTTTGCCTATTCTACAAAATAGGCAACATACGGTTGCTGAATTTGCAAAGTGAATACATTTGCTGATTCTGTTTGCAAAATGGGTACGCTTAGCTATTTTTCTGCCTATTTTGTAGCAGACCCTATTTTTAGCAAAGCCCATCTATGTGCCAATGTTTCCTTCTGGCTCTTTTACTTTCTGGGGTATTGTTGCTGCCCCAGGCTGGCTGGAGCAGGGTCAGAGCTCAGTCCCCGCAGGGTCCAGCCCTGAGAGCTCCACCAGAGGTTCTGCAGGGCTTTTTCCTGCCTCCACCGAGGTCAGCACAGCAGAAGATATTTAATTGCCATCAGAGGGGTGATGCTGCAGAGAGAGAAGGGAGCTGTTCTGGCTGTAAGACATTTATCTCCGTCAGCCAAGGAAACAAAACCGTGGGGCTTGCATAGGAATTGGACCGGTTCCTCCTGTCACCTTCACTCTTCCCCTCCCGAAGAGCTGCTCTGTTCCCTGGAGCTGTGAGAGCGTGGGCTGCGGGAGGGCTCGGGCTTTGGCACAGCCTACAAACCGCCTTCAGCTGCTACGGCGGCGTTACTATTCATCCATTTTTAGATACGCGTGTCAGGTCCAATTTGGCTCACCATCACTTACTGGTGTGATTGAGAGGCTGATGGGGCCGGTGAGCCCAGCTGAGAAGAAGAGGGGAGGAAGCACCGATGCTAAAAGGCAGTTGCTCAGGAATGGACACGCTTCCTTAAGGCTGTTCAGAGGATGCTTGAAGAAGGAATAGACGCTTCTGCTGCTGAAGTGCCGGACCGGGAGCTTCTGGTGATTAAGCTGTGAAGATCGGGGGAACGCGCAGTGCTATCAGGTGCCTGGAATCCTGGCTTTCAGAGGATGGCAAAAGATTGCAGGGAGCGTGTATCCCAGCTGGACCAAAAAGTGCTTCACAGGGATGCTGCAGACCAGCCCCACTGCGGTGGGGTTTGAAGCCTGGTGTGGCAGGAAGGATTGCTTTGGTCCGTGGTGGGAAGGGGCTTTAAGAATGCAGAGGCAAGTCTGAAGTGCTCAGCTGGTCCGTAGTGCCCGGCTGTGCTCTGGAGGGCTGAGTTGTGTGAGCAGGGAGCTTTGGTACTGCTGGAGGAATCGGGAGTGTGACGTTGATGTTGCTTTTTCTATCTGCAAATGCCAGTTCCTTAAAAGAGGAATTCTGAATGAAGAATTTGTCAAGTTGTCCCAAAGAGTGGAGGAAAAGGAAGGAAAAGAGCCACTCTGCTGGCTGCAGAACAGCCTGGTGGCTGTGCTGGGGTGGTGGCAACGCAGAACCCAGCGCTGGCCTGTTCCCACAGGGGATGAAAAACCTTTCAAAGCCTTGAAGCTTTTCACCAGACCCAGCCCTTGTGCTGGGCTGTCCCCTCTGTCCCCTGGCCGTGCCACAGGCTGGCACATGGCATGGGGCACCAGCTGCCAAGCAGCACGGAGGCTTTATAAACTTTACAGGGTATTTTTAACCTCTTCCCAAACGCATTGCTCTGAAAGCAGGAGGATAGAGCAGATTTGCTGGCAGGGTGGGAGCTCTCGTTTGCAGGGGGCTGATAGCATCGCTCCAGGAGGGGTAGAAAAGCAGCAGCTGTGATTTCTCTGAGCCGCTGCAGTTTATTGGTGTTACCCATAGCTCCTTGCCCGTGGCATGAGATTTCCCTCGATAGGTTTCAGGGTGGTTTTATTTTGGTTCTCAATACTCAATTTCATCTTACGGCCGTTTCCTTTAGCTTTAGTGAAACTGAAGCATCTCTTGTGTGTCCATGCGGGGCAGGAAAGGCTCTGGCTCTGGGCGTGCAAGTGAGAGGGAATTTATTTGGGGGGGAAGGGTGTCAGTCTGCATCAGCCACAGTGTTTGAGATGCTTCATCTACCTCACATTATCATCAAGACATCTCCAGAAGGCCACAGGGTCACAGGATATGTTGCTGCTCTTGGGTTAATGGCAGGTCCGTGGTGGCTGGACCGAAGCCATGTGCCGGGATCAGTGTCATACTGGCCACAGGTTGCTGCAGGCTCCTGATAGCAGTGACGGGACACGGAGCTGCTGGTGCTCCAGGTCTGTGACACAACTGATCTGCTTGGCTCAGGGTAACCCAGCTGCCTCCTGACCTGCAATTGGGTGTTTGCATCGGTTTGGGGATTTTTCTTACCTCTCCTCAGTTATTGTTTTTTGGTGGCTGAGAGTGAGCAAGACGGGAGCAGAGCACATCTGGGAAACCCTACAGCCTTGGAATTCCCTCCCATCATGGGGTGGTGATGGCAAGAGATGAATTTAGTCCTTTGAAATCCAGATTCCCCCTGTCTCTGCTGCGGTGCCCAGTGTGCTGATGTCGAGCCGCCTGTTCTGGAAAGCAGCGTGGGGGGCAGGAGGCGACCTGGGGTTTGCCATTGATTATTTTGCAGAGCGACATCTGCTTTTGCTTCCTGATTTGGGGCCTAGAAGGCATTTGTTTCACTCAAAATGAAACCTTAAAATCCCCTCTGCTCATGCAGCTGCTCTCACGTGAGTCTGGATGCCATCCCTCCTGTCACCGCTGCAGCTGTCAGGGACAGTGGCCAGGCATCTTCTTGATGTGGACCTCTCTTGCATGTGGGCATCCTCCTCTAGCAAGAGGGTGGCCAGAGGAGGGAGGAGCAATTCGGTGGGGGGGGACATGGTGTGGAAACTCCCCACAGCATCATGTTTTGGCAGAGCCTGGATTTTCCATCAGTGAAGACACACTTGTCCCGCTCCTGGGCCAGAAAGGAGCTGCAGATGACAAAACGCTTTAGCATTAGTCCTCCACCACCCCTTAGGGCCTCAGATGGGGGCCAGTGCCGTGGTCTGGGTTTTGGGAAGCCAGGGCCATGCGTAGAGCTGCCCCACAGCTCCAGTACTGTCGGTGTCACCAGGAATGAGCTGGGAGAACCAGGGGCCAGTGTGCCCAGGTGGGAAGTGGCTCCTGGCTCTGGGCATGGAATGACGGTGGCTCTGAGATTACAGCTCTGCACAGCAGGGATCTGCTCTGCTGCCCTCCTGCATCCCTTCCCAAGGCCATGTTTCGGTCCCTTCTGGTTGGGTGGCCTCGTGCCTGACCAGCCGTGTTGGAGCCAGGGCTCCCTCCCCAGCACTGGGGCTTCAGTAGCCAAATTGAGCACCCAGAGCACTGCTTCAGGCAGAAGGTGTGGTCGGTGAACAAAGCCACGCAGGGTGAGAATTCTGGTTTTCTCATTTTATATTGGGTCTGGAAGGGAAAAGCCCAAGGGTACCTGATGGCCTCTCTTGAGAATTTACCCTGGGGTTGCTCTCAGACCCTGGAGCATGTCCACGTCCTAATAAACCATATTTATTTACTCACCTTGACTCACACTCGGCCTGAGCAGCCATCAAGGGAAAGGCCTGGAGGAGCTGCCCTTCCCAGACACGAATCCTGAGCTCCTTCTCTCCTTCTGCCCTTTCAGGAACAGAAGTTTTGTCAGCGCTATGACCAGCTGATGGAGGCCTGGGAAAAAAAAGTGGAGCGCATCGAAAATAACCCCCGGCGCCGTGCCAAAGAGAGCAAAGTGCGGGAATACTATGAGAAGCAATTCCCAGAGATCCGGAAGCAGCGGGAACTGCAAGAGCGCATGCAGAGGTTAGAGGAGAAGCGGTAGGAAGGGGCTGAGCTGGTATCAGACAGCCTTTCTCTTTTCTTTGGGGATGGGTGTGGGATTTGTTTGTGGGAGGAGCGGGCTGGAATGGCTATCGGTCCCTTTTCTCCCCTTCTAGTCGAAGGCAGAAGCCAGTAAACAAGCAGCTTTGCTGCTTTTTCCCCAGGTTGGCTCAGCACAGAGCCAAGAGAGAAGAAAAATGTCAGGAGTGTGGTTGCCCCTATCCCCTCTGCTGCTCCTTTCCCAGCTGGCTGTGTTGGGTCAAGGGCAGCTCCCTTGTGCTGGCCAGGATGGCACTAATTAATGCCTTACTGATGGGCCCAAATGAAGATGTACAAGATTTACAGATGGATTTGGTCATGTTGATGATTTAATACATGCACATGCTTTGATTGAAGCATGGGCAGGGGGAAGAAACATCTGCAGAAGTTATAGGAGTGACTGCAAGTGACATGAAGGGAGCAAAGTGTCTCACTGAAAGGGATGTCCCCTGTCTCTCCCGTCCGCTGTCCATTTTCTTCTCCTCATTGGAAGTGCAATTGAGGTCACATTGTGTCTTGTTCTGGCAAAAAACCAATTTCATGATCTCCACCCTTCTTGCTGAAAACTCTCCATCCTTCCCATTTCAGCCCCAGGATCTTGCCCAGGGACACCTGCTGTGCACACCAAACCCTTGTGCCAGCATCCCATCCTTGTGCCCTGCAAACAGCTGGATGGGTCCAGACTTCCTAATCTTTATTATATCTTAGAGAAGGGGAGAAATGGGACTAAGAACTGTTTTAATGTGCTTAATAAGAAAACTTTTAATTATTCAGGGTGTGTGGCTGTTACATTGGGTGATATTGGGGGGAAAGGATGTCAGTGGCTGGTTTTGATTTAAAAGTTCCTGCAGCATTTGGAAAGCAGATGCGGTGGCACGGAGCTGACGGTTCAGTGCTATCGCTGACGCCTTTATGCCATGGCTGGGGTGTGATGAGCAGGAGAAAATAGCGGGGAGGGCATGGTTGGGTATGAAATGTCCTTCTCTTGTAGCGGTCCAGGAGGTTGGCACAGGTAAGGAAGGTGGTTTGAGGCTTTCAACCTGTGAGCCCTAAATCCAGGGGACACAGGGGACAGTGCTCTCTGGGCGAGAGTGAGCACTGTCAGAGCCCACGGGGCTGCAGCAGGCACTATCCCCGGTGGCAGGGCATGGGGTGGCCTGGGTGACATGTTGGGATGTGGTCATTGTGGAGGTCAACAACAGGGCCGGCAAATGAAATGGAGCATCAGTGCCTGAGTGTTCCACTGCGCTTTCCCAGCAGGGTAGGACAGAGGGGCAGCGGCGGGCTCTCTATGTCGGCCGCACGCAGCGAGCACGAGGTGTCAGAAATCATCGATGGGCTCTCGGAACAAGAGGTGAGACCAGGTTGTCCTTTCTCCCCCTTTTCACCCCTCACTCCACTCTTTCAGGAAGCCAGAAGAGTTACCACCAGGTCCCATGCCAGGTCCCACAGTGACATCTGACACCAATCCTGATAGCTTCAGGCCACACTGAGGTTGGGGAGGTCACCCTGATGCTAATACACTTTCTGGACAGGATCCAAAGTGAGGTGTTCATTTAATACCCAGCAGCATTTTTCCAGCCACCTGATAGATGCAAGAGAACCATACAATCATTTTGCAGGAGCGAAGTACCCCAGGAGCTGGTGGCCACTGGATAAGGTTTAGCGGTATTCAGTTGCCTCTTAGGGACCTGAAACCCCAGTCTGCTGCTCATCCTGGATAGCATCCCACAGACACCTCCTGGCTGTTGGTTTAAACTGGAAGTGGAGGTGTGAAGGGGAGGGGAAGGGAGATGGTGCCCTGGCTGCTGGGTGGAGGGGTTTTTCTGTTTCGTTTTATTTTGAATGGGCTGTGCGCCTTGACACAGGGGAATCCTATGGAATGAATGGTTTGTATGTGAGCCAGTTGGCCCACATCTTCTGGGAGTGCTCCATTCATCTTGAAACATCCCCGTGACCTTGGCTTCGTTTGGATCTGGTTTCACAAGGGTTCCACTCTCTTGGCACGGAGGCAAGCTGCAGTGAATGGATCACATTTGGGAGGGGAGAGCAGCCCTTGCCCAGCAATAGCTGAGATGTTTGCTGCCTGTGTGGCACCGTTCCCCTCCTGCCCCACGTCCCAGGCAGTTCCCTGTTACCCAGTTGAGGTGATGACCTGAAGGACATGGATATCTGAAGCAGCAGAGGGGGAGTATTAGACAATTGCCTCCAACCTCCTGCACGCTGCTGCTAAATTCCACCCCAAAGCCTTCTGCTGAGCCCCCAGGCACCCTTTTTCTTGTCTCAGAGGAGACCTTAAGAGCTGCCTCCCCTTCCACAGGGTTGGAAGAAGCAGGGAGGTAAGAGCTGAGGAACATCACTGGCGGCAGGAGCCAGTTCTCTGCTCTGGCACATTGCTGGGGAGGTGTTTCTCCAGCACCCAGCACCCCAAAATCCTGCTGGGTAAAGGGAGAGAGACCCCCACCAGCTGCCACTCTGCACAGGGCCTCTCTCCTTTTGGCTGGGACCATCTGCAGTTGTCGGTGTCGATGCTCTGGCTGCACTCTGTCCCTGACCTCCTGCGACGAGGTGACACCTCCAGGGCATCTGAAGCAGCCAGTTGCTAAACAGGAGGTGTCTTAGTGAGGACGAGGAATGTGATGAAATGAGTTGAAAGGTCGGTGCCTGTTCAGGGAGCTGTGTTTTAGGAAGAGAAGGTTTGGTCTGATCAGCCGTGACGGGGAAGCAGAGCAGTGCTGGGCAGGCCTGGGTCAGCAGCATGCTGGGAGGATTGGAAATTACTGTTCTCTCAGGAACCAGCATCTAGCTGTAAATTAAAATAACAGCACTTGAGACCTGGCCTTCTGGGGTCAAGGGTTGCAATTTATGTCTGACCAGTGCCGTCCCAGGTGACAGCGAGGACTTGGAATGATGCTGCTGCTGGTGGCCAATTAAAGAGGGTGGCCGGAGCATCCCTTCATCCCCAGAGGCTGGACCTGCACTAGGGTGCAGTCCCTGCGTCTGGGCAGGGGATGACACAAATGAGACGTGACATTGGCCACTCTGTTGCAAATACCTAAGGAAACCAGTGTGCCCAGTCTGTCCTGTCCCGGTGCATCCAGGGCTCCGGATGAACTTTGTGCTTGCATAGGATGGAGTAAAGGCATCAGATTACGTCCCAGGGTGTTGCAGTGCTAGGAAAACAAGGAATGATAGTCCTGTTACAATGACAGTTGAAACATCCTGGAACAATGTTAGGTTTCCTGTAGAAGGGACACACGACATCTTCTGCCCACCCTTTCGGAAAGCTGTGCAGAGCTGACCCCCTTCCCTCACAGTTTGGGCTGGGGGGCTGCACCTCCATGTGGCCATGGGTTTGATGGCTGGGGTCTGCACTCCCTCTGCCACTCCTGCTTTGACTTGGGTCTTGTCATGGTCAGGAGCTATTTTGCTTAAGTCAGACGTTTCCACGCAGTATCTTAAAGCCTTTTATTTCAAAATGAGAGATTAATTGTTTCCTGGCTGACAGCAATAGCCTCTTTCAGCGTTTAATTTACAATTACTGTAGCAATAAAGCTGTCTAGTGCTTGCTTTTGAATTCCCCTGTTCCTCCGCATGTCCTTTCCTCTCGAACATCTGTCCCCTGCGGTCCCTGCGGGGCCGTGGTGCTGACCAACTGTTCTCTCTGCTTTCCCCAAAGAACCTGGAGAAGCAGATGCGCCAGCTTGCTGTCATCCCCCCCATGCTCTACGATGCTGACCAGCAGCGCATTAAATTCATCAACATGAACGGCCTTATGGATGACCCCATGAAGGTCTACAAGGACCGGCAGGTGATGAACATGTGGAGCGAACAGGAGAAGGAGACCTTCCGGGAAAAGTGAGTGGAACCCTCGCATCTCTCTTTGTGTGTCCTTGGGAAGTGTAGATGGGACCTGTGCAATGCTTTGGCCGGGACCCCAGCACGCTAGGGCATGAATTTCCCAAGGGGTTGTCTTGACCTCCTTGGGACACAGCCACGGTCGCTGCGTTGCCTCAGAGCTGGGCACAGGGTGATGTACCTGCAGAGAAACCTCAGGCCTTTGTGTGGTTGGTTTGTTCATGCCTGCCTGCAGAGGTGTGGGACGCTGCTGCTCGCAGCAGGGCAAGAACTAGAAGATTTTCTGCCTCCTCTGTTTTATCAGCTGGTTTATGGATCACACCAGTGAAACCCAATACTATGTACACTGTTAGGTTTTTTTATGTGGATGCTGTATATCCAAAACCCTGCCTGTTGGGCACTGTGTGTCCAGAGGGATTATGGGGCTGTCAACATTCAGTTCCCTCCGTGTAGATCCCCTCAGACTACAGCTTCCAGACAGTGTCCATCCCTCGGTGCTCTGTCCTGCTGCCTGCAGGAATTGCACTGGCTGCTGTTTCCATGGAGGCATTCCCACATGAGACACGTGCGGATTCTGGCTGTGGTACTTTCTCCTGTTTACAAGCAGTGCTTGAGAAGAGCTTCACTTTATCAACTGAGGTTGCTTGAGGGATTGCTTATCCCTTCCCTGGGTACCACCACCAAGGCTCTGGGTCCCAGCTCAGTCTCACATCTCAGATCCAGGCTCCCCTGTATCTCATAGCCCAGCAGAGACCCAGATGTATTTCCATGGAGGACTGGAGCATCCTCAGTGCTTCCAGTGTGCCTTGTGTGTCTGTGAAAACACAACTGGAGTTCAACTTCCAGCAGGATGAGCTCTGCCAGGACTGACTGCTCTGGACACGAGGGGCACGGGGGCACAGGGCTGTGACAGAGCCACTTCATCACTTGCAGCAGCGCTGCTTTAGCCTGGCCTCTGGACAATCGTGAGACAGCTCCATGGATTACCATCAGGCCCATGGCCAGCCATGCTGGAAGCCTCTCTGTGTCTGGGATCCCTCCTACTTATGACAACTCCTGTTTGCAGCTGAAATAACTTATTGCCAAAATGGACCAAAAAGGAACAAAACAAGTAAACCGGCTCCAAGGCTTTAGTAGAGGAGAATCCGCAGTGCTAATTAGCCTTAAAATGTGACACTCCAAACAGCAAGGCTTGCCCACAAATGACGCAAAGGCTGATTACTTGGTCCTTAATGGCGGGGCCGTGCCTGGCTAATGGGACTGGAAGAATCCACACCCAGCTCACGCATCCTGCTGTGCATGGTGGTTTCTGTGTCATCACTGTGGGTGATGCGGAGCTCGAGGCGTAAATACAGCAGGATTTTGGGGTTCTCACAAAGCTCACTGTAAGAGATTGGTCCTTAGGAGCTGTCAGGAGGGCCAAGGGATTCTTGCCCTGGCTCTCACCCTGATCCTGGTGTGCAGGTAGCTGAGATGCCTGGTGTGCTGCAGCTTCTGGCTTTGGGTATTTGAGGTGAAGCAAAGTTGCGTCATCTCTGATTGCAAGAAGCCAGCCTCTTCCTGGGACCATGAAAACCTGATGCAACCTTTTGTTCAGCCCTGATGGCAGGGGTTCTTGAAGAAAATAGTCAACAAGCTCTAGGTCTGAACTCATTCTAGCTGTTAAAGCATAACCACGAGCAAGAGTCTGATTTGATTTGCCCACCCCCCCAGCATTTCTGGATTTCTTTTCTTATTTATTTAGTCATGTGTCTTGGGGGATCTCCCTTGGTCTCTGTGTGATATGCAGGGGGAGGGTAAGTTTTTCCCTTCAAAACACTTGATGGCAGAAAAGCTGATAGAGACTTGGGTCCCCATTAAGCACCCAACCATCTTGCTCCCATTGCTGTCCATGCTCCCATCTCCCACATCCAGCTGCGCTTCAGCCCTGCAATAGACTCATGCCCCCCACACTTCAGAGATGCACTGGTTAACTGTCCTCCTGCCAGTAGGATTGCCTCATGCCAAGGGCTTGTTGGCCTTCACGGCTTCCCCACCAGCCAGGCAAAGGGACTTGTTGGAGAGGACATCTCAGCGCCCAGGGACAGCTTCTCCCTGGCAGGCAATGCAACCTCCTGGGCTGCCAGAGCCACAGGCGAGCCTGCTGACAGCTCCTCTGCTTGCTGGGCAGGAAGCGGCGTTCCTTGGAGCCGCTGTGCCACCGGGGATCTGTTGAGCAACTCAGCGACGTGGCAGCTCTGTGCTTCCTCCTGGGGTTTGGGTTTCCCTTCCCCTCTTTTGCAGCTGCTCCTGACGGCCCAGCCGGCCTTGGGGTCCTCAGCAGTGGGGTCACCCCCGGCCATGTTACGAGGTGCTTGTGCTCAACCACTGATGGTGATTCCTTGCCCCTTCCTTGCCAAATCCCAAGGCCTCTGCCCTCTGTGCCCATCCTGCTGTTGGTATGGGCTGAAGTGGCCATGGGATCAAGCAGGGTGACGGGCACTGCCAGACCCCTGCCCTCTGTTGCCCCGTGATGAAGATCTGCACGGTAAAGCTTCCAACCAGACCAGCTCTGCTGTGCTAAATTTAAAATTCCTGTCTTTCTGGGAAGCTGAGCAGCAGACAAAATATTTTCTCAACCCCCCAAGTCCCTTGGGGAGCTGGTCTTGCTGCTCCGGGCGCGCAGGGCATGGCAGCCCAGTGACGAGGAGAGTCAGAGCCGACACTAATCCCCTCCCTCTTGCTTCCTCAGGTTCATGCAGCATCCAAAGAACTTTGGCCTGATCGCATCCTTTCTGGACAGGAAGGTAAGCCTCCATGCCTGGCTTTAACTTGCCTGGCGCTCTCTTTTCTCCATCATGTGGCTTGCTTTGGTGCCGGAGCAGCTGGTGGATGCTGGGCATCGTGGGTGGTGGTGGCTCAGAGCCCCGGGCATGGTCCAGACGCCTCCTGACTCCCTGCAGAGACAAGGGACTGAGTCAGCTGTGGAGAGACAGGGAGCTCAGCGCCGCGAGATGTGTGAACGCATCCAGCCTGGTGCGTAGGCGTTGCAGCCCACCCTGTGATCTGCCTCAGGGAGCTGCTTTCCAGCATCTCCTGGAGGCATTTTTACCAGCTGGACTGTCACACAGGAGGTGTAGGGTCCTGGCACAAAGTGGAGGGGTCCCTTCTTTGCTCAAGGAGGGGATCTTGAGGATGGGCTGACTCCCAGTTCATCCAGCAGGTCAGGTCGGTGTCGTGCATGCACACACACCACCCACCCCTTGGTGTTTAGGAACAGGTTGCTCACAGGAGGACCTGACCTTTCCCAAGCCTCTGTGTTGCACTTCTTGGACTTTCCTTTTTTGCTGTTAATTGGGCTGATGGAAGAAAGGTTTGAAAAGATCTGAAGGAAGAGCAAGTCTCTGGTCCTGTTCTAAGCAAGCCAGGTACCTTCTGTGGCACAGGCCATATGGGCAGATCCTGTACACGCCTGGCCTGAAATGACAGTGATGGACATGGTGTTCTCTTGAGCAAGAAACATTCCAGAGCTGCTGCTTCTCTGACCCTTGTAGTTAGTGCCACTGCCTGCCCATCCCATGCGGTGTTTCATCCGTGCAGTGTCCATTTGCTCTGGGGGAGCTCCTCTGCTTTCAGGGGGTGGCCTGCAGATGTCCCTTCCAGCCTAAGTTATTCTGTGATTCTGCGTGACTCAGTCTGGGGAAATAATTTATAAAACCTTGACTTTCCTGTCCAAAGCAGGACGCAAGCAAAGGCCAGCAGCAACCACGTGCTGCTGCTGTTGCTGTAAGATACCAGGCTCTTTTCAGGCTTTCCCACTTGTTAAAGCCGAAAGCAGTGGGACTTGGATGATGCTCACAATCCAGTCTGTGTTCCAAGCTGTAAAATGTCTTCTAATTTTATTTGTACTCGTTTGTATATCAGGCTGTAATTATGATACAGAACACATCCATTATCCTGTTGGAGAGAGATGCAAAGTATGGCTCAATGTAATGAATTAATAGATTTTTAAATTGCATTATAAAAAAAAAATTGATCTTAGCCCTTGGAACAGATGACTGTAAGTTTTTGTGTTCGCGTGTGTGTGTATAATCAGGGCTAAATTAGAAAGAGATCCAATTAACACTTTAAAAGTTGCAATCTGTTTTTGCAAATGGTTCCACTCCCTGCACAGGGATGGGGAGAGCGCAGCCTCCGTGCACCCCCAGAGCTCGCAGCAGCACCCAGCTCCCCGGCACTTGCAGGCGTGTAATGGGTCTGGGGGAGATTATTTCTGTTCATGCAACAGATCCTGTATATGAAGGTGTAGCCCAAGAACAGTGTTCAGGTGCCCACCCACTTCAGCAGCGGATTTTTCCCAGTGTGGTGTACTCTGTGCTGTTCAGGAGCAGAATATGTCCCAGCCGTGGCTCCTTGTTTTCCTATCGTGTCTGAGCAGAGACAGTGCTTGTGGAGCCGGCCACTGGAGCTGGAGTTGGCATGGTGGCTCCTGAGTGCCAGGGTCTCAATCTGTCTGCAGGAAAGTTTGTGTGTGCTGGAGCCAGCGAGCTTAATGGCTGGAAATAACACTAGCTGACAGTCGCATGGCAGGTTGTGCCTCCCACAACCGCAACAGAGGGTGACAGGCGGCTCTCCATCTTCTGCCTTAGGTTGCCACAGTCATCTGGGGTCAGCCCTTCCCCCTGCTTGGCTTCCAACACGGGGTGCTCTGTGCCCAGCACCCCTGTCTCCATCTCTGCATGCCTGCGGGATGGCCCCACTCTGTCCCTTCGAAGAGCTGAGCCTTTTTTTTTTATTATTATTTATTATGGCAACATGACTTGCACCTGCTTCCAGCTCCACCAAAGGGCTTTGGGAGGCAGGTGTGGGGAAGCCCGTTTGGGCTGCAGATCTTCAGAAGCAGATGGAGACCTGTCCATGGCAGGGCCTGAATGCTGCTCCTGGAAGACTGCACCCCAAGAGAGCGAGGGGCTGGGACCTTCTGTTCCCTGACTTGCCCGTGTCGTTGCAGACGGTGGCAGACTGTGTCCTGTATTACTACCTGACCAAGAAGAATGAGAATTACAAGAACCTCGTAAGAAGGAATTACCGGCGGCGTGGGAAGAGCCAGGTAAGAGCTGGAGAGGAGCACGTTGATACATGGTCTCTTGGGCTTTGCGAGGAGCTGCAGCACTCAGCACTTGCAGATTCTCAGCAGCGCTTTCTCTGAGCACCCCAAATGCTTCTTTTCTCCCCTCCCCAGATGGAGATCTTGCTTGCAGACTGTGATTGGGCTGTGGTTTTGTTCTGTGCAGCTTTTCAGAACATGCTGTTTGTTGGCAGTTGATGTTTGTCCATCCCTGTGCCAAGGTCGCAGTAGCTTTAAAAAAGCAAACAACAAACCCAAGATGCTTGAAAAGGGAGATGGAGGGAATGCAGCAAACCTGGCCACATGTCAGGAGTAGTGCTGGGCTGCCTGTGCAGCCTGGGGCCCTGTGTGAGAACTGGGTGGGCCCCATTTCTCTCTCCCCTCCAGAGATGGCAGCTGGTGTGCCGATAGGCGTGGGGGCCATGGGAGCTGGGTGGGGGTGCCTCTGCTTTGCAGAACCTGCCCAAGGCTCGTCCTACAGGTAAAGGTATGGGAGGAGAGTGACTTGGGTGGGAGTCACTTCTGGTGACTGCCTGGCAGAGGCGTATAAAAGTCTGAAGAGCTGGATGGTCTCTGAGATCCCCAGGGATCTGGCAGATTTGGTACTGAAGCTAGAGGAGACTCTTAATCCCTTGCTTAAGGGCCAGGCACGTACCTAGGGTACCATGAGGTGCCTGGAGTTAAATTACTGAATCAAGCCGTACCATTACTGTGGCCAAGATACAAATCTGGACATAACCACATCAGTGTTGCAGCTGCTACTACAATACCCAAATAAGTGCTAACCTTTTGGGCAGGTACCTTGGCCCCAGGAACGCTTTCAGCCAGAGGAAGGTCCTGCTGGTGTATCCTCAGGTCTGTGAAGTTGAACCATTATCCCCATTGTGAGGATAGTGAGATGATACCACAAAGGGAGTATCTCTCCAGATAACATGGGGATAGAGATGGAAAATCTAGCCTGGCCTCTGCCACCACTGACATCAGCAGCTCCTCACGCTGCATGGCCATAAAAAGCAGCACTTGGGTCTAGATCCCGATTGGGAGGCAGATAGGTAGCCTCGCTCCAATTTGATTTCTGCAGCATTAAGACACCAGAATAGCTAGCACATGACGAATGTCATGGACGAGGCCCAGTTTTCCCTTTTTTTTTCAGAGACATTAGAGATGGATAAAGCCCTATTAGATTATCCAGTCTCTCTCCCAGCAAACACAGGGTGGTTCCCTCCAGTACATTTTTATAGTGTTTACCATGGTCTGTTTTGTTAGATCACAGCAACTAGAACATGAGGCCACATTTGTTTCTTGTTAGCGGTGGAGACATTCAGCACAGCTCATTCCAGTTTCAATGTGAAGTCAAGCAAGTAACCAGTGTGGAGGGAGAGACACAATCTAACTCTCTGCTCCACACCTGCCTACCTACACCAGCAGCCACCTGCACGCAGCAGGTATTATTTGTATTCTGGTTTTTGAAATTATCCAAAGCGTCCTTGGTTGCAGAGTTTCCCACGGCTCTTGCTCTCGCTGATGAGTCTGGTCCAGCCTGGGCAGTTGTCACCATGTGCTGCCATTAGAAGCATCGTTCAGTGCCAGCCTTTGGAAGCAGGGACTTGTGGCATCGACTGTAATGAAAGGCAGGATTGTTTTTGCAAGCAGGGGAGAGCAATATTTGCAAAACATTGAGAGGCAGAGGCTGCTGGGCTCTGAGGGGGGCGGATTGCTCCTCTGCTGGAGCAGAGCTGGACCCAGAACATAACTGATTTTGAAGGAAAAGTCAGGTCCCTGAGTCTGGGAGGGAAAGTGAGGCAGTGACTATTTCCTGTGACTGTTGGACGCTCAGGTGGAAGGTGGGATGTTCAGATGAGCTTGAAGAACCAAGGGCTGGCTGCATGAACAGCAGTAGGAAAGAGGTGCAGAACAAGAGTTGCCGCATACAACCCAGCCTGGAGCAGCTCTCCACCACAGATCTTGGGGGGTCTCTTGAAGCACATGCTTTGTGCTGCGATACCCTCAGTATTTCCATATGTTGATTGCATGCATTTTCCTATGAGACTGCATGTGGAGCGGTGCTGGAAGAACCTGTGTGCAGGCTTGGGAAGGGTATGCTGCTGCGGAAAGGAGACAGCAGAGACGGATGATCCAGAATAGCTGGGACCATGCCACCAAGGGAGGCTGTGCTGGGGAGAGAGTTGTTTTAAGGCAGGATTTTAAGGTAATAAAGGGAAGAAGATGTTGTTAAAAGTCCTTCCAGAAGCTGGTGGGAGTGGTGAAGCATCTCCCTTGCACCCCTTCACGGAGCTTGGTTCTCCCCTGAGCCGTAGTGCCAACGGGACCTGCTTTCCTGGGCCAGACTGGGTCAGCACATGGCTGCACTGACCAGCACCAGAGAGGTTAGATACTGTCAAATCTTGAGGGCTGGGATGGAGGGATGCTTCTGGTGGGACTTTTGCTTAGTGAGTCTTTTCAGAAGCTGCTCATATTCTGCCTGCACCTGCAAAAGGTGTGCTCATTTGAGGGTAACCCATCCCAGAGACTCAGCTGGCACCTTGGTTGCCATTGCTCCCTCCTCCTTCCCAGGGCGTCTTGGATTATTTTTAACCCCCTGTGGCTCCCTCATCCTGTTGCTCATGTGGCCTCGCAATGAGTCGGGCTGTGGGACTGGGCCCCTGTGCTGGGGTTCAGCCACCAGAGATGGTAACAGAATGAAGGATGGGAGAAATGGTGTGACAACGTGGGCATGGGCAGTGTACAGGGAGGAGACAGGGCTGTGAGCACACTTCACAGTTCCTGGCACTGCCCGTGCTCTGAGCACGGATTTTGCTGCTGGTAAGTGTTCAAGGAGTTAAACGCCAAAAGTGAGATTTAATTGATTTAGAGGAGAGGAGGAGAGGTTGACTTTTATATCAGATGAGAGGAGCGGATGAGGTCTGATACAAATAGCATTTCAAGTGGCCCTATGCTGTTTTCTTGCTCCTTTTCTCACAGGAGAGGTTGGTGGTCTTATTTTCTCTTGGAGGCTGCAGGGAGCTTGAGAGCAAAGTGGAGATAATTACACGTAGAAATAAAGCTACTCTGGTGTCAAGATTATCATTGTGGCCTACTTATTAAAAGTCCATTAAAAAATAAGAATCCCACTGCTCCCTGGCTGATGGTCCCCTGGCAAAGGATATTTCTCATAAAGCTGCTACTTATTGCTAAGAATCTCCTGCCAAGAAGAGGGGGGACTTCACGTGATTCTTGCTTCCAGTTTTTCAGAAAACGGAGCAGCCGTCCGCTCCGAGGCAGGACGCATGCTCCCGGCACGCTGCCTTCCCCGGCGTCCAGGAATGAAAGGCACACACATCTGATGGATCATTATGCATAACATTCAGGCTCCCGAGATGAAGATCCTTTCTAAAATAATCTTCTGCGTTTGGGTATGAAAAATGCCATTTAACCCTGAAAGGAGGGAATCAATGGAAAAGAGGAATAACTTCCAAGCGTGTAATTTCTCATTGAAAAAAAAAGGGGAAAAAAAAAAAGTTTGAGTGATGGTAAAATGATCTGATCCAATATTTAATGTACTGTAATAAGCATAAATTTGCATGAGCTTGTAATGAAAGGCCCTTGCATGGGTGGGTTGCCTGGGGGGGCTGTCACAGTCGCTCTTCTGGGTATTTCAAAGAGCGTTTCTCTACGAACACCCCTGGTTCTGTAGCGAGGGGCACCCAAATTGGAGCTAGGCAATTAGCGCCATGTGCTTCGCTTTTTGGGCAAGCTGTTCAGCCAGGCTGGGGTAGCGCAAGGTTGAGCTTGAAACCGTGCTGGAATGCGAGTGACTCCATTTCAACCTAATTATTCTGCGTGCGGGGTTCTTATTCTAGAATAATTTTGCTTTGAATTTGGAGTAGGGTTGGCCGCAGCACATCAGTGCCAGTGCATTCCCAGGGGGAGAAGCTGTGGGGCCAAGGGAGGTGGGTGACCGTCCCACCAGGCAAGGCCACCGGTGCTCTCGCCGGCAGCGGCAATGGGCGGCCGGAGGAGCCGCCTGCCCGCCCTGGGGATGACTCAGAGGTGGATGAAGTCATGGTGGAGGGACGCGGCCTGCAGGACATGCCGTCATGCCGGTCCCCCTTGGCGCGGCTGTCAGACGGTGCTCATGTATTCCCCGGCGAAAGGCCGCTGTGCGTTAATGCTGACGCTTTCGAGGACTCGCTCGGTGGTTCCCAGGGGGGGTGGGAAGCCGGAGCTGCCCAGACCCCCCCCTTCCTCTGCCGGGGAGCCGTGCCGGCGGGGCGGGGGCTACAGTGTGACCTGCCCGGGCAGCCGGCGTGGTCTCCTGCCAGGGCTGACAGCCTTTCCCAGGCCCACCCTCTTTCCTAACCCCTGCCAAAACCCAAATCGAATTATCCGTCCCGCCGGCTGTCCCGCCCTCCCCAAACACAAACCATTCCCCTCGCCGACGTGGATAAACAGCCCCAGCCTGGATTTTTATAAACAACCCATTTACTTTTTTCACGGAAGCCGGGACTGGCAGGGGCTGGAGCTTCCAGACGGGCTCTGTGTCTCTGTGTTCCCTGTCCCCAGTGCAGGGGCAGAGGTCCCACCCCGCGGTCCAGCCTTGCCCTGCCATCACCTCTCCTCCCTCTCTGAGGATCAGGTCTGGAGCTCTGCAAACTGCCTCTTACACCACAGATTGTGCATGTGCCCCCAGTCCGTTAACCACAGCGGCTAACGAGATGAATGGTATTTATTTCTGGGAAGCATTCGATTTTCATCAATCCGGGGAGTGGCTCCTCATTAGTGACAAAGGGTTTGACAGCTTTTCTTTCAGACGTGGGGAGATACTTGTCGTAAAATCCCGCTCATCATA
Source organism: Pedionomus torquatus (assembly GCA_013398155.1). Taxonomy (NCBI): domain Eukaryota; kingdom Metazoa; phylum Chordata; class Aves; order Charadriiformes; family Pedionomidae; genus Pedionomus; species Pedionomus torquatus. The sequence goes on along the minus strand of VZRU01005494.1, from coordinate 314,365 downwards.
CACAAACAGCCCTGGATGTGGTCAGTAAACTTTGCTGCCACAAATACCCATAAATTATTCTGTGTGCAATAATAAATTACTCTGCTTGAGTGCTGCATTTTAAACAGCACTGAGATTACCAGCGGAGCAGGCAGGGGGGAATGGTTGTAGCTGCAAAGAGGTCTGTAACAGAGCAGTTTGCGTAGTCGGAAACAACACCTGGGACATCTTCTGCTGATGGGATGGGAATGTTGCTGTGAGGTGGCCCTGCTTTTCGTCCTGTCCTCCAGTTCTGCCCCATCCCACCGGCTGGGCTGGATCAGCTCACTGCTGGGACAAAAGGCATTTACTTTGGCTCGTTTTCTGGACAGGTCTGCAGTGGGACAGCACTGCTGGTGGCTGGGGAAACCTGCCTGGCCACGCTGGAGATGCAGGACCCATGAGAAGACGTCAAACCTGGTCCTGGTCCGGCTTGAGTGCAGCCCCACAGGGAGAAACATCTCACAGAGCGTTTATTCCCTGGGTGCTTGTGTGTGTGCTGCTCAGCACAGGCTCTCGCTCTTTAAATCTACATCTCTTCATAGCCAAAAAAAAAAAAATCCAGGCAAAACCAGCTCATCCCCAGAATCCCAAAGCTTCCATGTGGAAGTTTACGGCAGCTTATGGTGGGGGCGGAGGGTTGCGCTGGAGCGTTTTTGGAGGCAGCAGGTCCTGCTCAGTGGCTGGTAGTGCGTGACTTGCAAAGACATGGGTGCTGGCCTCTTCTCCCTAGTGAATAATGACAGGACCAGAGGAAATGGTGTGAAGTTGCGGCAGGGTAGGTTTAGCCTGGATATTAAGAAGAATTACTTTACTGATAGACTGGTCAGGCACTGGAATGGCCTGCCCAGGAAGGTGGTTGAGTCACCATCCCTGAAGGTATTTAAGAAAGGTGTAGATGTGGCACTTCAGGGCATGCTGTAGTGGCTGAGATTGTAGGGAGTGGGTTGTGTTTTTGTGTGTGGTTGGATTTGGTGATCTCAGAAGTCCTTTGCAACCGTAATAATTCTGTGACACTGGCTTCTGTTAGGCCAAATGGTTGTTTCTGGGGAAATACCCATTTATTGTGCTTTTCCTATAGCTCAGCGTGGCGCTGGTGCATCCTGGCTCTCAGGGCAGCCTGACAGCGGTACTGGGGGGCTCATAGGCAAGGACTTGAGGTCTGCAGCCTATCTTGTGCTTTATTGAATGCTCTCTGCCAGGGCCTGCATTCATCCCTGTGCCTCCAAACGGACAGGTCCACCTGCCCCCTCCAGAGTGCCAACAATGCTGGGTACCGAGCATGCAGTCCAGGCTGGTAAAGGGCTGTCACCCAGGAGCCGTCACTGCCCTGTTACGGGTAAAGTTGAACATTGGGGTGTTTGTGCACAGGAGGTGTGAGACATGGTGATTTATGACATGGTACTGATCCCGTAACCCTCCATTGATGCCTGCATTTTCAGTCTGGGCTCTCGTTGCTCCCAAGCCTTGTCCCCCAAGTATGCCCCATAAGGCGCATCACGCCCATTTCCCCGTTACGAGCATGTTGCAGCGTTCCCCCATCCCTGCCACCTCTCCAGGCAGCATAACCAGGGAAACACAATGGAAGCTTGCATTCCTGAAATCCCAGCTGCAGTTTTGGGGGTGATTAAATGAGAATGATGTGGCCATATATGGGAAAAGGCTCAAAGGATGCGTTGCTGCAGGAGGATGGCTGCTCGGTCCCCAGGTCCCAACATGGTCTTGTGGGCTGCTGGCAGCGTGGGGACAGCAGGGAGACCTGCAGGCTCAGAGCAAGGACAGGCACGGTCAGACAGGGACACGCAGCCTCTTCTCTCTGGGGTAGCGCCAGCACAGGCTTTTGATGGACCACTTGCTGGTGGACCCTTTGGCCACCACAGCTGGACTCTTATATACAGCTTGTTTGCATCTGCAGTTAACAATAATAAAATAGTCACTTAAAAGTGATGAGAACCTCCCTATTCTGGTTGGCCCCTGAGTCTGGACTAGTGTTTCTCCAGCAGCAGGTCAACGCATCCTCCCAGCGAGCGCTCCACTGCGCCTGTGCCCACATGACTGCTCCTCAGGAGGGGCGTTTAGGATCCTGCAGCATTCTCCCAGCAGGACACGGAATGATAGAAGCTGTTGGATTTTGGGATGAGTCCTTTTATCTATTGTTGTGATCCCAGAACTGACTGGGAACCAAGAGGAAGTAGGTTGCATCATCACTAAGTTGCTTTCTAAAGCAGGCTCAGCTGAAAATCCCGGAGAAAGCTGCTTCTGCAAGGATGTGGAGCTTGCTTTGCCCCTGGTGCATGTGTGGGATGGAGGGATGCTGCTCTGCATCCCACAAACTGCTAACCTGGCAGCTTCCTCTGTTGGTAGGGCTCGGAGGGGGGTTGTCATGTGGCCAGGGGGCTGCAGGCAGCGGGGAGCCGGGTAAAGCAAACCTCAAGAAAGAGAAAATACGCGTTCCCTGCCTGGGACAGAGCGAGGGCTCATCTCCATCGCTTCCAAATGTTTTGCTCTCTTCCCCTCAGGTCATTTTCCCTTCACGAGCAATCAAATCACTTTTTAAAAAACTCAGCGGTGACCCAGAAAAGAAACATTTCCTCTTATGGAAAAGCCCTCGGTGATTTAAGGAGGGATCTGAGAGAGTAGGGTCTTGTAAAAATGGCTTCTGTGCTTCACCGAGATCATGGAGCAAGTAGTGGGAAGGCATCAGCACCTGCTGTGCTGGGCTGACCTGCATAGGTGCCTCTGCCCAAAAGGCTCCTGTACCAAAAACGCTTCTGGTGCCACCTGAGATGAGCCCATGCTTGAGTGCCTGCACCAGACACAGTTGTGCTGTGGTTTGGTAGGTGACGCAGGTCTGGCATCCCTACAGTCCCTCTCTTTGTCCCTGGCGTGCGGCTCACCCCCAGGACAGGCAGCCTGGGCGATGGCATGGGGCTTTGCCAGCTCGGCTGTGGCACTTTGCAGCTGGCACTGGACATGTTCTGTGGCCTGCAGTGCTCATGAGCCGTGCTGGCAAGTGTCTATGGGGTCTGTTCAGTGCTTCCTGGGACGCTGGATGCAGTCCCAGCGTTTTCCATTTCTGCCCTGTGATGATTGCTGTCTTGCAGAGCGTGCTGTTTACCAGCGGAGGAGCTCTGGGCCATCGTGGTCGGAGCAGAACCAAGTGAGCCCCACGCTCACTGTCGTTCTCCCTATCAAGTCCGAGCCTGGCCCTTTGATTTTTCAACTTGCTTCCGCAGCCAACAGCATCAAACCCAGCCCCGGGATGCAAGCGATCAAAGCCAAGTCGCCGGCAGACATTCCTCTTCCTCTCCTTGTTGTTTTGGCAGCGGCTTGTTTTGCTTTGTGGTTTCTCCCATGAGCGGAGGGTGCTGCGCACGGTCATGAGAAGCCAGGCTGTGTGGCGGTGGGTGGCAGCGAGGGCTGAGGCGTTCCAGAGCAGCAGATCAGAGGCTGCAGGCCCTGGGAGTCAGTTACAGGATACATACATGTGTTTCTAAGCCATCCTCCCTGCGCTCCGTATCCAGACTGCTGCCGGAGGACGGGTAGGGAGATGCAGGGAGCGGTGTCTGCAGTGGCTGTGCAGTGTCACGTCTGTGCAGTGGGTCCCTTGACCCCTGCCATGGCATTGGCAAACAGAAGGATGCTCCAGGGGAGACCTCGGGCGCCTGGGAAGCATGATGGCTAACAAGGGAACTGGGGCTCCCTGGGGTGCTCTGCCCTGGCTCTCATCGGTGCGACGTGCCAGAGGGAGAGTTGGAAAGCAGGTAGAAGGATGGGTGTAGGTGGTGGAGGAGAGGGGGCATTCCTGAGCCACAGCTGTGTGGTGCCAGCCCTGCTTCTGGCAGAGATGCTTGTGGGCATTGTCCCATGGGGAGAGGGGTGGGAGCTGTGTGCTGAATCCTGCTGGCTGTACCACGAAGAGTGCAGTGTGTCCTGCCCCACAGTGCCTATACCGGACCCCATAGGACGTTCACGGTGATGCCTGCAGGCACCCCCACACACATGGCCGTTGTAGGCGTGCTGGGGCTCCTGGAGAAGCAGCAAAGCAAACCCCAGGCGTTCCTGGCTAGCGTAGCGTAGGCCTTTTGTCTGCAGCTTATCTTGAACTGGTTTTAATTTGCAACTCCCTGATTGCGTGCAATGACCTCGGCCCAAGCCTGCTCCGCAGCGAGTGCCCCTGGAGAACATCATAAATGCCATTGGCCTGAAGTCACCTGCGGGAGAAGTGAGGAGCCAGCGCCCCGTGCGCAGGAGAGGCGGCATGGCCAAGCAGACCCTTTCGGCTGCTGGAGGGGATGGGGCTCATCCCAGCAAGGTGCAGGTCCCTCCAAAGTCCCTATTGAGGCAGAGTTAAGTGTGACACTGTGGGGAGAGGGTTGGCATGTGTCACTGTGCTGCTGCAGCGAGCCTGTGTCAAGGGCTGCAGAGCCACCTCTGAGGAAAAGCCCTGGAGCTCGCTGCCAGTGATGCCTGGGGATGGGCTTGGGTGGGTCTGAAATGAGCTGCCTCGCAGCTCAGCCTGGCACATGCGGCTCCCTCTGCACAAGGGGGTAGATGGTTGTGGTTTGGTCCCATGTGATTTAAGTAGCAAGTAGGAGTCGGTGGTTTCTGTGGTGCGTTCGTCTTCTGTAAGCGCCCCGGGCACTGTAATGACAGCAGTGGAGATGATGCACCTGCTGACAGCCAAATGGCATCCCCCGGGCAGCCAGTCTGCCCTTCAAACCTGCCGTGAGATAGAGATGTCACCTCTAGAGATGCGCTTGGGCTCGGGGATGGGCTCTTGCATAGTGCCATCACAGTCACCTGCGTGGGTTCCCTGCCAGCACACCCACTGGCAAGCGGGGTGGCCAGCGGTGGTCCTGGGACACGAGCAGGTCTCCCAGTGATGAACTCAAGTAAACATCACAGGGAGAGGTCCTGTGAAAGGGTGACCGTGCCTGTCCCCAGCAGGACCAGGGCTGGTGAACTGAGCTGTGCTGGCAACAGTGGTGTTTTGGTGCATGTTTTAAGGGTACTGCGGAGCAGGGAGCGGGATAGGGCACAGATCCCTCAGCTGCAAGGTGCATGGTCCAGCCGGGATGCCCTGTGGGCAGCGAGGGAGGTTTCTGCGTGGGGCTCTGGTGCAGTCCCTTGCCACAGCCTGGAGGGGCTGGGGAAGGCAAGAGCAGTTGTTTTCTGGAGATTTGCAAGTTTGGAAAATAAATAGCCCTGCACCGTAGGTTAAGCTTGGCATCCTGGCGGATTAATCACGCTGGCTGCAGCCAGCACTGCGAGCCCCGGTGACGAGAGCTGTGGTTTATAGATGATGATTCATCGACTCGACTTAGAGCGACCACGTTATTCCAGCAGATTGCAAAATCATAAGAGGAATGTTGTGGTTAGTTTACGGCTTAACTATGCAAATCGTCAGGAAGCCTTCAGAGCCGGAGAATGTAAGGCGCAGCGCGCCCGGATGGCTGGGCGGTGAGCAGGGGCCGGGAGCTGGCGATGGGGCTGTCGGGGACCGGCCGCTCGCGGGAGCCGGGGAGTGGGGAGGTGAGTGATTTGGGGGGAGCTGAGTGATCTGGGGAGGGATGAGGGTTGGGAGCCCACGGGGAGCCTGTGAGCAGGGTTCTTTGGAGACGGGGGACACGCAGCTGGCCGGGAAGGGCGTTCTGGCTGTTTTCACCGTCTCTGTGCCAAGGCGGCAGGCGTCTCCGGCGGGGCTGGGGAGGGTGAAGGTGGGGGAGCTGCTTCCCCCACCTCCTCCTGCCCTCTCCTCCAGCTTCCAGAAGCAGGCAGAGCCTCAGCAGAGGAAGTAAACAGAGTGGGAGGAGCTGCACCTCTTCCTCGCTGGGGCTTTCTCCCAGCCAGATTCTCTGCCGGGCCGTGCAGCGAGTTGATCGGTTCTCAGCAAGGCCAGAGTTCTAGTGTCTGGGACCTACCTGGAAGCTGCTGTGCCCCATAAGCACACTTGGAGCTGGAGCTTTGTGGTGGCTGAAAATCCCAGTGGCGTCCCAGCCCGATGGAGCTGGGTGAGCTGTGTCGCTCCGGAGAGGAGCTGGGTGCCAGGGCCAGCATGTGTGGGGGAAGGCGGGCAGCACCCGCGGTGTTCCCGGGAGGGCTGGCAGCCCTCTGCTCCTCTCCAGCTGCTCTGGGGCCGGTGGGAAATTGGGGCAGAGGTGAGCAGATGTTTGTAATTACGGAGCAGCTCACGCCGGAGCGCGGGGAAGGAGGCCGCCCGTCTCTGTGAAGTTAGTATGATCGGCTGCTCGCTCACGTGTGCAATATTTGTCCCGGGGCCTTTTTAAATAAACAGGATGTGTCGGCACCAAAAACAAGCAGCAGTGATGCTGAGGAGGAAGGGCGGTCCGGCGGGTAGAGCGTCTGTCCTGGGAGGGAAGGAGGGAGGGACAGCCCTGTCCTGCCCTCTGCCACAGGCATCTTCCCTGGCCTCGGGCACATCCCTTCACCTTCTCGTGCAAGAAGGGAAGCACGTACCTGCTTTGCCCCCGGGAGGTGGGGTGCCTCATCCCTGGGGGATCAGGGATGTAGGTGAAGAGAGGTTTAAGTTTGCCAGGAGCAGTTTTGGTGCTGGCCTTCGGTGTGTCCGCTAAGGGCTGACCCACCTGCTGGCCCACCTCTAACCGGGGCAGTGTGAATCAGAGGGAAACATCAGCTGGTAATTGGGGAAGCATTTCCTGGCCTGTCACGCTTTGGGATGGCGTCCCATCCCTTGAATCATCCAGAGCTGGTTCGTGTCCAGCACTAAGAATAGTCTCCCCATGCACTGGGAGGTGAGGACCAGCCAGTTCACGGGTTCCTAGCCGTGCCGTGGTCTGACTCCAGTGCTGGCCAGTCTGAGGTTTGGGGTAGAGCATGGATGCATGTGGCTGAGGTGGCTGCCATGGTCAGTCCCCAGGGGAGTGTCCCACCTCCTTTCCCCATGTGCCACTTGTAGCTCTCAGCTGGCTTCATGTGGGACCTTGAGGTACCCATTGCTCCCCCGAGCTCTGTCTTTCATGGGTCTCCAGACTAGCCTGTATCTCCTAGGTGGGATGTAAGGTGGCATTTGTGAGCATGGCTGTCCCTGTAGGTCCTTCTGGGGTGTTGGAGGGTGCCCCACCACGCAGCCAGGCCCCAGCACAGGAGATAAAATGTCACTCACTGCCTGCTTGCCAGGGTTCAAAGCAGGATTTGGCCAGGAGCCTTCTTCAGATGAAGACATGGATACAGCCACTTGCGGAGCAGGTGACAGTTTTCCCTGCCACGGCCTCTTGATGATGCTCCTGCCTAATTTATGCATTTCAGCCCAGCAGGAGAGGGCTGGCAGGTGAGAGCCATCTCATCCTGTCTCCCCATGCAGGGTGTTGTGCCCATCCAGCTTTTGCTCCTGGCACCCTGCCATGGCTGGAGCAGGGCAATCACTAGAGGGCATCCTTGGATTGGGATGCTGCTCTGTAGTGGGAGAAGCCCCAATTTGATGTCCCACCAGGCTGGGCTTGAAACCTCTGTGGGATCAAATCCAGAGGAGAGGGATGTGCTGTGGCTACATGAAGCTGTGCCAGTGGGATTTGCTTATCCTTGCTGTGTCAGAGCTTGGGGTATTTATCTCTGGGCAAGCACTTGTGTTGCAGCATGAGCCTTTATGCCCTCTTGTCCCTCTCCCTGCCTTTCCACCCCTGCTTTTGCAGGCTGGCACAGGGAATTTGCCAGCATTACCATACCAGCCTGTTCCCCTGGGGAAGAGCTGTGGTGGCTGCTCAAGGTGACAGTCCCTTGGTTTGAATGAGCGATGGAGACAAGATGGGACAATGCTGAAACTTCCCTTGGGAGCCCGCACCAGCCTGATGCTGGTGCAAGGACTTGTGCAGTCACAGCTGGGTTTATGGCTGGAGAAAAGCTGGAGAGGGACTCTTTGTCAGGAAGTGTAGTGACAAGACAAGGGGTAACAGTTTTAAATTGGAAGAGAGGAGGCTGAGATTAGATATTAGGAAGAAATTCTTCTCTGTGAGGCTGGTGAGACACTGGAACAGGTTGCCCAGAGAAGCTGTGGCTGCCCCATCCCTGGAGGGGTTCAAGGCCAGGCTGGATGGAGCTTTGAGCAACCTGGTCTGGTGGGAGGTGCCCCTGCCCATGGCAGGGGGCTTGGAACTCGATGATCTTTAAGGTCCCTTCTAACTAACCATTTTGTGATTCTGTGATGCTATGATTTGTGCCCTGGGAAGCTGGGAATCTCCGGGATGTGGGTTTTCTTCCATCTCTCCAAAGAAAACATTCATGACAGGGTGGGAGAAATACTGTGAAACTTATCTGGGCTCCCCTCCCTTGGTGGAGGAAACACAGGTGGGTGGTGACGGCCAGGGCTGGGTCACAGCCTGCCCAGAGCCCTGTGCTCCTGTTCCGGCCGGAGGTCACAGCCCTCACCCCATGGGTATTTGTCTGGGCTGAACCCACGCTCGGGGTTCACCAGCCTGTGACTCACAGGGAGTCAGAGAGTTCAGGGCAGCACTGGGGAAACACGTGTGACAGATGCCCCTTGCTCTTCTGCTGCCAGTGCGGGCTTGCCTGTCTGCTGCTGCTGATGGACTCACTGGCCACTCCCAGCTTCTCCCCAGATTTGGGGGCTGGTGGGGTAGAGCCTGACATTGTCGTCTGACCAGTTGCCTCAGGAGATAGACCAGTCTCCAAGCGTTATGGATTTATGGACACCAGAAAAATCTTAAGCAACCAAGTGCTCATCCCAGCCATTCCCCAGATCTTCTCTGGATCGCCCCCACCTCATATCCCATGGAGTCATTCCTGGGGCTGCAATGGCTGTGTGAGCTGGTGTGATACGGGTGTCTTTGACACTTGTACCAGTGGGGAGGTTCCACAGGAGCCAGCTGAGCCTGTCACGCGTGTGCTGCCCTAGTGGCACAGCCACATCCCCCCCCACAAGAGGAGAAATTGAAAGTCCCAAGGGTTTCGGTGATGGCAGCACCCGTGTTTTAAAGACTTCTGTTGAACCAGAACCTGAAAGAATCAGAAGCTTTGTTGTTAAACTGCTCCAAAGCTCATTTTGGCAGCTCCATGCTTGTTTTAGCATCTGGATCAGGGACAGGCCAGTCCCCCTGGCTTGAGAGACTTGGGCACACCTCATCTGCACTTGCTGCGTGGCTGCGTGCAGGCTGGATTAGGCCACCTGAGATCACGCTTGCTGTTGATAAACCCACTTTCAGGCAATTTTTACCCGCCGTTACATCACCAAACCTTTTCCCAAGGGGCTGTGGAAGCTCTGCAGCTTGGGCAGGGGCTGAGCGAGCCCGGGTGGGTTTCCTGGAGCAAGCAGCCGTGTATTAGCCAGGAGCAGGATCGTTTAATAAATCATTTCCGTCTCTAATTTCTATGTCTCTATGCAATGCTTCTCTTTGCCGGTTGTGAGAGGGAAGGGAGGTCAGGGGACCCAGGCCTCCCCAGCATCCTCCTTCCTGCAGCTGTTGAAACAAAATCCAGAACTATTATAATTACCGTGTCCCTCCCTCGGGTACCGCGGCGCCTTCGGTCACAGTGACGGCAGCAGCGTTGGGGCAGCTGGGTGCACAGCCTCCACCAAGGGTACCAGGCAGTACAGAGAGAGCAAGGAGCCAGGCATCTTCCTTTCTTGGTGATACAGGGCCATAAACTTTCCCCGTGGGCCGTGGTGGATGTGTGGGAAAAAGATCACAGCATTGATATCACTGAGCCTCAGGGCATCTCTGGTGCCCCCCAGTCTTCTCTGTGCTCCAGCAAAACGCATCCCACTGCCAGCAGATCTCAGACTGATGTCACTGAGCCGTCACCTGCAGGGAACATGGGGGTTGCTCTCATCTCCCTGCTTTCCCCCGTGTCGGGTCCCTGCTCCCTGCCTGCAGGGCTGTGCGACCCCAGGAGAGCCAGAGCGACTGCCGTGCCTGATCCCAAACTGCCTCTAATCTCCCCGGAAAGCTCTCGGCCCCCGTGGCCTCCGTAAGCCTTCTGCCCGTACCCTCTGCCTGCAGCGCTTTTTCCTCTTGGCCGCTCGCCCCCAGCATTGTTTCACAGCGTTTGTTTAGGTTGGCCCAGGTGCTGCGATGGATCCGCCTCAGCGCTGAGGGTTTGTTTTGTTTTATGTCCCGTGTTTTGCAGCAGCAGCAGCAAATGCCCCGGAGCAGCCAAGATGAGAAAGATGAAAAAGAGAAAGAGAAGGAGAAGGAGGGAGAGAAGGAAGAAGACAAGCAGGAAACAGAAAATGACAAAGAAGAATTGACAAAGTAAGGAACAGCCCTCCCTGCCCTGCTCTCCTCCCTCTCCAGTGAGGGCTGGGCATCGGGCTGGGGCTGTGGCGGTGGGATGCTGCGGTGGGATGTGGTGTGGTCCAGAGCTTCCTCACCCTTTTCAGAACCACGTTGTGCCCACCTCACCTCCTCCTCAGGGAGGGAAGGGTAGAGCCTGCTCTTTTGATTTCTCTTCCCTGCTGTTCCCAAGCTGGAAAAAGCAACTCTGATACCTCTTTTTATTTTTTTTTTTAAATTTGGTTTGTTTTATAAAGCAAATCGACCCACAAAGCCTCTCTGATCCTCTAGCTTGTTTTGTTGCGAGAGCCTCCGGGAATCGGAGGAGCAATCCGGGCGCAGTCAAGCGTGGCGCTTCACCTTTAGCGTTATTGATGTCAACGTGAGCGCTCCCAGATGAAGGGCTTCAGCCAGCCCTGCCTCCCTCACGCTGAACGGGGAGCATCGGAGCCGTGGCGGGGAAAGGCTGGCACGCAGACCGCTAGCTATCTGTAATGGGCTTAATACTTGGTTTAAAAGAACATCTGGCTTCATTATATCTAGGCTGCTAAGACATTTACCAGCAGGTCCCTTTCAGGAAGATAAATGAGGAGGAGGCAGGGATGAATTTGAATGGTCTGGTATTAAACCTGTCTCCGTCAGGTCTCTGCGTGCACTTGGTGGTGGAGCTGCAGCCAGCTGCAGAAAGCAAACCCCACTGCAAATAACCCCACTGCCAATCCAGCCCGCTCCCAGCCAGGAAAAGAGCCTGCGTGTGCAAAAAAAAATGCAGACCTGACCCCCCAAAAGACAAAAAAAACCAAAACAAAACAAAAAAACATCCCCAAACATGTGCAGAGAAGTAATTGCTTGACCTAAAAATCAGACTGACCCAACAACACTTTTTTTTTAATTCCCTCCTTGTTTGTATAGGGACAAGAATGACGATACGTCCGGGGAAGACAATGATGAGAAAGAAACTGTCACCTCCAAAGGTCGCAAAACCGCTAACAGCCAGGGCCGGCGCAAGGGCCGCATCACCCGCTCCATGGCCAACGAAGCCAACAACGAGGAGGCGGCCACCCCGCAGCAGAGTGCGGAGCTGGGTGGGTACCGACGGGGACGGGGGGACCCTGGCAGGGCTTTTGGGGTATCCGTGCTGCTGGGATGTGAGCTCCCTGCTCACAGAGGAGGGTTTTCCTTCATTAAATCCTCCTTTGTAGGAGGGCAGCAGTGAGGTTTTCTCGATCCCACAAATTACCCGGCGCGGTTTGCCTGGATGAACCAGAGGCATTTGCCAGCCTGGGTTGTCCTGGCTGAGCGTTAGTGGGTTTTAGGGCCTCAGAGGGGAAAGTATTACAAAAGACGAAAAGGGAAGCCAGCGTTTTTAGGAGTGTGTTGGCTGGGTTTGTGCAGGGCTCATGCACCTCCTGCACCCAGGGGTGTTTTTCACTCTGCAGCAGCTCGTGCTCCAAGTACCCTCAAGCTCTGCGCAGGCGCCTGTTCTGCCCTTCTGGGCTCACCTGAGTCCCTGCCAGTTTCTTCTGCTCTCCTGTTCTCAGATTTACCAGGGGCCCAGGCAGCTGCAGCCTTTGGGAATTGTGTCCCCCCTCACCTTGGTAATCAGGCCAGTCCCTTCCTCATCTCTGCAGCTGAAGGACGTGGTGAGGAGGCAGTGGGTAACAGCTGCTCTGGCGCCTCCACCTTACCTGTGCTGCTGTGCACACCAGCTTGCACTTCTTTTGCCTAAAAAGCAGCATTTCCCGTGCTGGTCCCCAGTGCCCCTGCTCATCTTCCCCAGTGGCAGCCAGCCACATGCAGTGGTCAGTATTTTCCCAGGCTGCAGCATGCTGCCCGTGACGTGGTACCCAGGGGCTGTGGCTGCGAGTGGCTGGAGCCGTGCGACACTGCCGTGTCTCTCTCAGGCTAGACGGGAATTGACAGCAGCGTCCCCAGCTTCGCATCAGGTGCATCTGCCTCTCGTACCCACAGCATTGGTGGTGGTCACCCTGGGAAACGGCTTGTGTATTGACTTAGAAAACAATGCATCAAGGAATTTGCCTGATTTCCCTCTGTTTTGTGCTCTTATCAAGTATAAAATTATTACTGCGCTACCTAAGCCAAGTAAAAATAAAAGCAGGGTGACTCCTCTCAGTTTCCTTGCTCTGCAGTTTCTTGCTCGTTCTGTTCCATGTGCTATAAATCACTCGGAGGTGTTTCGCCTCCCTGTTCCTCTGCTGACAACTGGCTGAAGCCTTGATTGCGAGTGCTCTGTTTTCATATAGATGATATAAATAGTTCCCGGCGCAACGGAGCCCTGCTCTCCCTCTCAAACTTGTTAAGCAATGCTGCAAAGAACCACCAGATAATGCCAGTAACTTAGGTGGGATTTTTTTCTTTTTTTTTTTTTTTTTTAATCCCAGCATCTCAGAGTCTCAGAGTCTTTGATAAACTTCACTACAAATACAGGAAAGGGAATTTAGACCATGTTAAATTGGGAAAAAGGAATGGATCGATTCCAGTGACGTATCTGAGCAATTGGTTTCACTTTATGTCTCTCCAATAGTGCTTTAATTTAGGTTGGCTAAGAAAGTTATTGCATTTTAAATACCAATTGAACATTAAAAAACAACACAAAACCGTATTGTGGTTTAACTGCAGCGTGCCGGAGCTCCCCGTGGGCATCTGTTTCATAACTGCGCAACCTCAGTAAATACCATTAATCAAACCAAACGGGCCGTTTCTTTGACATTTCTTTACCATACAATAACAGTCACCCTCCAGCTGAGCAAAGGGCCTTGCGCAGCACATGGGGGACACTGGCTTTTACGTAAATGAGTGTGGTGGTCCCAGTTCTGCCCACAGCCAGGGGAAGCCACGAGGTATCGATTTCCCTCCCTCTTGGCTGTTATCCTGGGGGGATATGGCATTTCTGGGGGGGGCGGTGACCTGTGCTGACTTCCAGGAGGTGACACTTGCAGTCGTGCTCAGCTGGCTGTGAAGGAGATTTCTCTGCCTGATGCCATGGGCATCAGAGCCTGCATTGTCCTCCTGCAGGGTCTCAGCTTCTTGTAGAGCTTCTTGGAAGATGCTTCCTTCTCTCCTCACCCGTATCCTTTCTCCTGAACCTATCAGCCTGTTTTCCATTTTAAAAGGACACTGTCAAAACATCTCTCATCACTGTTGAAATAATGCTTTGCCTGTTGTTTAGAGTAATAACCCCTTGGCAGCCTGAGCCGGAAATCTGTTTCCTTACCAAGTTGTTTTTTGCCTCTGACTCACACCCTGGTTTGTTATTGTAGGGTTTGCTCTAGTGCTAGGCTGCCAGCAGGACTGTTGCATAGTGAAGGCTTTATGCAGGACCTTGGTGTCCCCAGCGCCACCACGCCTGGGGTAGAGGCGAGGGGGAGCATCAGGTGCTGACACCCCTCTCTGGCTTGAGCTGCCCATCACCCTGCGATAGTCGCTGCTCCGAGCGAGCCCCCAGCATCGCTGGAAAGGGTTCTGACATGCCCACGAGCCCAGTGATGGCACCGAGGGAGCCTGCGGTCAAGCATGGCCAACTCCCTCAACAGATGCGGTCGGCCAAAGTTGACGCCGAGTCGATGCTGTTTCTCCGTCTCCACTGAAGGTGACGGTCCCACCCTGCGTCTGCCACCTCCACAGCACAAATCGGCTCCGTCTTAGGTACCTGTTGTTGGCGGGCCAGAGTGCGTGGCACCAAATCAGCAGGAAATCTGCTGCCACCCTCAAGCCATCTGGCTTCAGTTCCAGTCCCAAAGTAGAGACTTCGTAACACCAAGGCGCATCTGAGGGGGATGCTGTGCATGGGCTCCTGTGGCGTGGTAAAGCCTGCACGGCCACAGCCTTCCCTGCAGAAGCACTTTTGCACTGCACGACGTTTTGTTGTGCCTCCAGGGAACGGGGTACAAGATGGGCTTTGGGGTTTGGGAATTTCCTCTGAGCTCGCCAGGCTTGTTGGCTTCTGCTCACAGCTGACTGCTCTCCTTTCCTTTCTCCTTCCCAGCTTCTCTGGAGATGAATGAAAGCTCTCGCTGGACCGAAGAGGAGATGGAGACAGCTAAAAAAGGTGAGCTGTTTGTTTTCTTTCTCCCATTGGCTTTCTGGAGCTAACCCAGCCAGGGGTGATATCTGACAGGTGGTGGGCCTCGAGCCGTGGGGCCAGATTCTGCCCATCCCACTGCTGGTTTGTTCCCAGTGAGCCTCAGTGGGGATTTGGGGAGGCAGACGGTGGCACAAGGGGGCTTGCACAGAGTCTGTGGCCCCAGAAGCTTCACCGACACCAGGCATGTCTGGGCTGTGGCCGGAGCCTACATGTGTCTGGAGTGGGCTCCAGGAAATGGAGGAAGGAGCTTCGCCTGTTGCTTTTTTTCCAGTCTCTGGCACTCGTAGCATGAGGTGTAGCTTTGTGCTGCGCTCTGGAGGTTTGTGCTATCGGTGCAATCTGTTCCAGACGCGCTGAGTGCGTCCGCCTGCGTCTGCAGCTCCGGGATTCAGGGAGGGAACGGTGAGCCCCAGCTCTCCACAGCCACATGTCGGGGAGCTCGCGAGAGCTGGGGCTGCGGGCAGTGTGGGGTGACTTTACATCCTGGCGCTGATTCAGAGCCTTTGCTGAGACCGTTTTTAAAAAGTGCTGAGTGTAGCACGGCCCTTCTTGCCACTTCCCCTCCTCGTGCCGCTCCTGCGCCAGCTCTTTCACTGCTTTAATTTTTTTTGCCAAAGTCACGTCCTGTTGATGGGCTGTCGAGCTCACGTCCCCAGCCCGTGCATCCCACTTACATCGCTGCTGACTCTCCTGGCCCGGTGAGGATTGTAAATGGGAAATTAAAATGGAAATAAGTGCCGTTTGGGGATGGCAGACGCAAACAGGCGTGTTAGTGGATTCGGCTCTGCTTGGAAAATGCACCTGCTGCCGGGATGGTGATTATACGTTCTGGAGCGCCGGCTGCCCAGGTGCTGATGGGAGCTGTGGACTTGGATTACTTTGCCTGTGAATATCCCAAAGTGTTTGGCTCACTTGCCTTTAAGCTGTTCCAACCCCCTCTACAGCCCAGTGCCAATCCTGCGCGTTGCCGAGCGGGGCTTTCTATAGACACAAAACTTAATAGATGGACTTTAATCAAGCAAACTGGCCGGGGGCCAGGTAATGGGGCAAGCAGGTGCTGAGCAGGGAAGGGTCGTTGGAGGGATCTTTGCCGAGCGCTGTTTTGTTTTGGAGATTGCATCTGGTTGTTAGAAAGTGCCTCTTGCTGGTTTATGCTGGATGCTGGAGGTGCGCTTAAGGAGTCTTAAAAGCAGCTGCCAAAGCCTGCGTGAAGGAAGGATGAAGCGTGGGAGCACGTAGCGTTATTCCAACCCAGGGGCCAGGACGAGGCAGGGAGATTTGCTGGTGAAAAGCCCAATTGCTGATGTTTTCCCCTCCGTTACAACCTGGGAAACTGAGATTGCAACACCAGACTTCTACAGAGAAGCCAAATTCCCCTTTGCCAGGAAGCAGCCGCTTTAATGCTTCAAACTGGCTCTGCTCGGCATTTCTAGGGACCAGCACAGTGGGGGTTTCCAACTCGCAGCGACTGCGAAACCCCAGAGGTAACCTCAGAGGTTGGAGGAGGCAGCAGAGCCTGCTGTGGGCACGGCTGGGCAGGGGCGGAGGAGGCGGCGGGCACACAGCTCGGGGTGGGCTCAGGGTCGCAGGCATTGTCCCTTTCACCGTAAGGACTCGGCTGCCCCAACTATGCTCTTCCCCAGTATTGGTATCAGTCTGGGAGCCCACAGCCAGCTGGTTTGGGGAGATAAATGGGCAAGATGTGAGCCCTGTGGAAAGTCAGCCCTACCCGCCCCAGTGTGCTTGGGTGGATGAGGATGGCGACCTGCTCCCAGCACCCACCAGGCTGGGAGATCAGTCTGGCCTTGCCATCCATCCCTGGCTTTTTTTGTGCATGGCATGAAATCCCTTGTCACGTTTGTTCAGGGAGGTAAGAGAAAACAGTGGACAGTGAGACACCAAAGTCGTCTGCTCTGCTCCGGCGTCGCAGAGCTGCGCGGAGAGTTTCCAAGCAGGAGAAGGCAGGATTGTGTCTGCTGGGAGAGACAATAAAGGGGAGTATCGTGTTATTAAAGTTAACTAGAGGAACGAAAACCTAGCGAGAGGAAAGTTCTTGCTTAATGACACTTTTATTACACAATAAACTTTGATTCACTAGTCTGTCAAAATGTGCAGAGATTGGTATAATTATGGGGTAGCGTGTTTTTCTGATACTGCCTCCTTGCACCGCGGCTGCGATCCTAAAAGCAGGAGGTTTTGATTAACCAGAGTTGCTTGAGGATTTCCCCCCTTTCCCTTCCCGAGCCGGGGAGCGGGCAGCACCCGCTGCTCTGCCTGGCTCTGCTGCCGGGCAGGGCGAGGAGGATTTCGGCAGTGGGACGGGGCTGGTCCTTAAAAGGCAATGTTTAGGCAGCTCCTGCCTTTGGGGGACCCGCCGGCAGGAGCCCACGCAGGCAGGAGTTAAAGGTAGGCTGGCAGGAAGGACACAAAGATCAAACGAGCACCGACCTGGAGTAGCTGGGTGGGTTTATTGCCCCCCCCCAGCCCCTCCACCGTGTTTTTGCCACCAGCGCCCAGCGTCACAGAACAGCTGCGATAGCGCCGGAGCTGAACTTGATAAACCAGGAGGTTTCAACGTGACCTTCGTTACTCTTTAAAGTCTGGTATCTGTTCTCACCCCGGCGCTGGGTTTTTCCCCTGGCACTTAACAAGTGGGTTTGTTCTTTGAAAAGAGGTGGCATGGAAATGGCAGTTTCTTTCTCACCTGAGGTCCTCCCGTCTCTTAGCAAGGTTCTTTGCTCCTCACCCTTGGGGCAGAGCCAAGCTTGGGCTCTTTATGCCTTTTCCCAGGCCAAGGAGCCAGAGAGGCCATAGGATGGAGTTGGCCTGATGAGGCAGAGGAGAATTGGGCACAAATGTAAGAAGCTGATGTCAGAGAGTTAAATAAGCCATGAAGACTCCTGAATAGTCCATTTTGGGTAGACATAAATATTTCCCTGGATACAGAAGGTATTCTTTTGGCACTGATTTTCAGTTCTGCCAAAAACCAACTTGAGTAAGATTGACTGGAACCATTTTTTTTTCCCAGTCCCGTTCTGTCCATAAAACTAAAAGTGGGATTTCAAGAAAATACTGATTTCTTCAAATGAACACACAGCCTAACCCATTGACACAAAAGCCCATGGAAGAAGTCAGCTGTCTCCCATTGCCTTATGAGCACAGCTGCCTTTCGGCATGCTGTCTGGCTGCACAGGATCCTTCTGGAGCCTGAGCGAGTGGGTAAACACGTGCACAAGTGTGCATTCCTCCAACCCTAACTTGGGTTTGCACTGCTGTTTCTATCGAGCTGGTGGCTGAAGGGCAGGGAGAGGTAGGTCTGTGTGGGTCTTAAAATTTTCCTCCATTGCTTCTTCCTGGCAGGGTGGCCGTTGCTCTTAGGAGGAGTTGGCTGCAGCGCGGGCAATGCTGGGGAGCTGGCAGCTTCCAGCCTTCCTCCTTTTGTCTCCCCGTGCTCATGCTGAAGCCATCCCCTCTCCAGTCAGAGATATTTACTGTAAAAACCTGCTGATGGCAGTAAATGCGGGCTGGAGAAGCTGGTTTGCAGTCTGTGCCAGTCGCTGCGTGTTGTCCCAGTTGCTGGTCCCAGGGCTGGGGTATGCCTTGGGGTTGCCCACCTGGGTGCCCCCCTCTTGGGCTGGGTGCAAGGGTTGCTCAGAGAGAAGAGAGTCCAGCCTGCCCGTCCCTGTACCCACTGGCATCTGCCCACTCCAAGCAAGCCATGTCTTTGCCATGAAGTTCAGATGAAGCAGCATGGTGGAAATTCTTGGGGTGGAGTAGATTGGGTGCAATGGGGGCATCCAGGTCTGGAATTGGTCACGCTTTGCCCTGGAGGAGGCTGTGGTCGGCTGCTGTCCTGTCCCCACCATCCCAGGCTGGGGTTTTGCTGCTCTTCAGCCAAGGTGTTACTCCGGGGATAGTGCCCTCGGTGCTGCTGCCCGCTGTGCTTTCTGCCTCCCTTGGCTGAACGTTTTTCAAGCGTGTAGGAGCAAACTGTGAGGAGTTGCTTAGTGAGTGTCGGTGAATGGAACACAAAAGGCCTGTCAGGGGGAACTGCTGGGTAATTACTATAATTTACTGCCTACATTTTAATTTTGAACGTTATTTTTTCAACAATAAGAGAGCAAGAATAATATCCTAACCAGGTGAAGGGAGAAAGCTGGGCTCGCCAGGAGCGGCTGCTCCATGTGTACTCGCTGCTCGGCACTGGAGAATGGAGTGTCCCTGGCTGGACCGGAGGGGATGGCACCTCTCAGGGAGCAGGTGTCCCAGGGGAGAGGCTTCCTGCCAAAGGATGGAGACAACACAAAATGAGGCAGGAGGGTGGCAGCTGGGCAGGTCTGTGGTCAGGTCACAGGTCTTGATGTTTTTGCAGCAGGCCGATGCAGTGGTCCACGACCAGCTCCTCCGAAGGCGAGGCCTGGGAGCTGAGGGTTGTCTGTCAAGGCCAGCTGAGCAGAGAGGTGGCACTAGAGCCGAGCTGGCTGGGTGTCCTGACTCCGTACCCACACCTCACTTGGTGGCAGTACCTCCCTCTGGAGAGATGGCACGATGGGTGTGAAAGCTGCTGGGGAGTTTTGCTGCAAGCTCCCTCATAGCTGTGGGGCAGATCAGAGATTCTCTGGCATCTGGCCACCAAAGGAGAGGTCCATCAGGAGTGTGGCAGTCAGGTTCTGGTGTCGCCTTCCCAAGGAAGGGAGAGCATTGCCCACCATTGCTGTGAGAGCACAGTCTGCTGGCTGGCTGTGTGATGGTCCCTCTGCCATGGGCTGGTCTTCCATGTACCGTCCCCACCGCTTTCCTTGGTGTGGTGTCAGGAGCCCAGCACTCGCCCAGATCTGCCACCCACTGGCTCCGCGGCCCTGGAGAAGTTACTCACCTTCCTTGTGCCTTGGTTCTCCCACACGCTGCCAACCGTCCCGAGATCGGCGGGGGAAAGCGATGTGCTAATTCAGCTCAGAGATGCCAGCCACGCTTTTGGGATGCGTTGGGTGGTGTCGCTGACTCCGTCTGGGTTACAGACCATTTTGGCTGTGCCGTAGCCAGAACCATCTCCATCCCTACTCCCAGATCGGTGTGAGAGGGGCTGGAGGATTGCACCAGGTACCGTTGTCGGGCGTAGGGGGATGAGATCACTTAGGTTTTCGCCTGTAACCTTGATCTGCTAATCNCCCCCGGGTTCCTCCTCCGTGCTCTGAAACGCCGAGCGCACGGTACCGGGCTCTTCTTCCTTCCAACCTCCTTGCGGGTACTGGAGCAAAGGCCCCGTGGTGAGCCCCATGCCAGAGCTCTCCCTGTCCCTCCTCTGCCAGGGCAGCAGCCTGCGAGGTCGAGGCGTGCCAGGGTGCCGGGGCATCATCCCGCCGGTGTGACTGCTGGGCTCGCCGGCACGCACTTCCCCAAAGAAAAGCGCCTTTAATTCAGTTG
>VZRU01005494.1:277499-292013 GCA_013398155.1 Pedionomus torquatus | reverse complement strand
TTCAGAGGAGAGCGAGGGAGACAGAAAGTGAGAGAGGGAGGGCGGGAGCGGGTGCCAAGCGGCCGCACCCCTTGTCAGCTTGGGTCAGCGCCACGTTCGTTATTAATGCTCTGTCTAGAGGTCACATTCAGATGCAACGAGCCCTGGGTCAGCCAGAGGAGCAGATTAGAGCTCGCTCGCTGCTCCGCGACGTACCGACGGCACCGGCTCCCCGTCCCCCGGGCTGGCAGGAGCGGAGCTGCAGCCGACCGCGCTGCTCCCCTCNNNNACTTCTGGCATCGGGCTCAGGAGTCTCCCGCCTGTGACCTGGTTTCCAGCCTCGGCACCCGCTCGCTCGCCGCTCTCGGCCGCCCATGGCTCTGAAATCCTCTCGCCCCCAGGATTTAAGGAACCGGCTTTGCTTTCTTCTCTGTCTCCGGCTGCTGCGAGGGAGCGAAAGCAAAATGCGTGGGGAGGGTGTGAGCGGAGCACTCGCAGCGCTTGGCAGCGGGCTGCCGTGCCCGGGGGGGCTTTGAAGAAGTGCCCCGACGCCCGCGTCCTTCCCGGCTCGCCCGCTGCGCGCTCCGGGCGCGCTCCCTGCCCGCCGGACCCCGAGCCGGAGCACGTAAGTCGAGCGGGGGGGGGTCCGAAGGACGGGGCCAACCTCGGGGTTGCGTGTCGCTGCGGGCAGCCCCGGCCTCCCGAGCCCCCGCCCCAAGCCAGCGCGAAGATCTGATAACTCGTTAGTCATAGTTTCAGTTGCGGTGCCGAGGCGGGCTGGCGTGCCGAGGAGCACAGGGCAGGGGCTGGGGGGCCGCCGAGCTCATCCAGCCGGGGGTGCCTGGTGAAGCAAGGGCTTATCGGCTCATCCCGGGGTGTCCCAGCTGGTTCCTGCCCCTGAGCATGCAGATAATTACAGCGTGGGGAAGCAGGTGTTGCTGTTCTGCTGTTTTTAACGTAAAGAGCAAAGGGGCCAGGCTCCCTGCCGGGTCCTGCAGGCAGCTTCCTCCTCAGCAGCCCACCGTGGCCATCGCCACTTGCCCGGCCAGCTGCGAGCTCCTCCAGCAGCATCCCTGTCACCCAGCCCTGCGGTGGGCACAGCAAGCCTGGCAGGGGAAAGGGCAGCTGGGAGCTGGCATCACCACGGCCGACAAAGGTCACGCCATGCTGGGGACCGCTTACGCTGGCAGCCGTCACCCCCCGGGCTCTGCCATGCCAGGTCCCGCTTCCCTCCACCGGCCAGCACAGCATCTCGCCCACCGGAGCAGCAGGGCTCGTGGCTCAACCAGTGCCAGCGTTTGCATTCCGGGGCTTTGCCCGGGGCACAGCAGACGTCCCTGGCTGTCACACTTGTGCGGGGCCACCAGCGCAGCGATGAGCAAAGGGGGATGAGCCGCTTGTTTGCTTTGGACAGGCAGCAAAGGGTTGTGACACAGGGTATGGGTTGTGACACAGGGGACTGTCCTGTTTTCCCCTGCAGCCTTCATCGACTTGGGGAGGGGAGGACTCCCACCCCAGCTTGTTATCTCTCACGGTTGGTGGCCGGACATCCTTTTTTCTTTTTTCTGCTTTCTTCTTTTTTTTATTGGTTATTATTTTTAAGAAGTCATAGCCTGCCAGCGGGGTGACAGAGGTCGTGGGTTTGGCTGGTGCGAGACTGGGAGTTGCAGAGTTAAAGCTCAAACTTGTTTCTTGGCTTTCCACCGCCTTTTGTGGTGCTCAGCGCTGTGTGATGCTGCCTCTTACATGCAATTTGATAAGCTCTGGTGCTGGGACGGGGCAGGATACAGGCACCGGCTGGATGTTAACTCCTGCTGTGCTGGGTACTGCTGGCTTCCTCCAGGACCTGGGAAACAGGGAGAGGTTTCCTCTCTCCTGGGGTCCATGGTGCCATCTATTCAAGGCAGATGTAGCCACAGATCCCATGCTGTGTACCCCCCTTGCATGGGATCCTGGCCAAGCTGTGTCCCTCAGGCCCTGATCGCTTGTATTTGTGCTGAGATCAGTCCATCCCAGGGGGAATTTGTTGTTGGGCTGTAGCAGAGGTTGGTCTGTCCCTCTGGACCAGGCTGGGCTCAGAGGTGACACGTGGCAGCAGTGTGGCTGAAGGCTGGCAGTGGGGCCAGGCTGGGGCACAGCTGTCCTGGCTCCCAAGCACAAGCAGAGCTGTGACCAGGAGCCCTAAAGTGGGACTCACTGGTCATTCTCATTGTATTACTTCTTTAAAAGCGATTGTGCAATTGTATGTCCGGTGTGTGGTTAAATAGAAAGAAAAATACAAATGCTACCTTCTTTTCATGTCCATTAGCTTACTCTGCACCAAGCCCCACGGTGTCGGATCAGCCAGGGGAAGGTTTGGGGATGGAGGTGCCTAGGTCGTGCCTGTTCCCAGCCTCTGTGGTTGATGGCATCCAGGCAGAAAAACCCCAAACAAAAGAGGAAGATGCTCTTAGGAGGTTGATTCCCGGCTGGTTTTCATTTTGAAGTCACCTTTTGTGGCAGTACTATGCCCCGGGCTCATGGTCTCTCTGTCCTGCACCCTACACAAGTTGCAGGGGAGGACCTGGGGAGCTGTTGGCTTGAAGGTGGCATCACATGGGCGGGACCAGCTGGAGCAGCATGTCCCAGTTCAACTGTCAGCGTCCTGCAGGCTGGTTGCAACCCTGGCTCCAGCAGGCACCACAGGAAGGATGGAAGGACCAGCCACACACCAGGAAGGATTGCAGGCTGTGAGGTTTTATTTCCCAGGAAGACTAGATGGTCCTTTCCCAGGTCACCTCCAGAAGCCTGGGATGAATGGACCAGGGTGCCACTGCAGCCATCCCTGGGCTGCAGTTGGGACTCCCACCTCCAGCTGTGGTACTGGGGATGCCCAGATATCCCTGCAGAGCCTTGCAAGGACATGGGGTGCTGACTCAATCCTTCCTTCTCCACTCTGCTGGGTTGCCCCAGTGCTGGCAGGAACTCCACACTTGGGTGGCACCATCTGGCCAGGATTGCCAGCCTTTGGCTTGATGCCTGACCTGGGAAGCTGCTTTGGCTCCTGAGCCTGCAATCAGGCCAAATGCCCTGGCACACCTCTTCCCACCCCGGGATATCACCTGGGCTTCCCTGCTCCTCCTCATCATCCCTAACAGGACTCTGTGATCCAGTCCCCTGAACTGCCTTCACAACCCGGTCAAAGTTGTCACTGGGGCACAGGAGGGTGAGAAGAGCCTTTGCTTCGTCGAAGGCACTGAGAACTGCTGCTCCAAGTTCTGGGCATGTCAACGCCTCCTGCAACCATCCCAAACTGAAGGGAGCACCACTCACACTTCTGACCGCTTGGTCACTGGCCAAGACGTGGCTGTGGGACGTATTTTGTTCCAGAGGCGGTCAGCATAGTGCCTTTTTTTCCCTTGGAAAGAAAAACAGGTTCTCATAGGTCATCCCCTGGCCTAGGAAGCCATTCAGACGGGTGCTAGTGACCATATTGTTCCTGTGGAGTTTGGCTTGCGCGGAGGATATTTCCCATCCTGATGGATAATGCTGCCCTTGTGCAAGTGTATCTGGTGTTAAACCTTTCTCCTTTTTCCCTCCTGTGACCATAGGTCTCCTTGAGCATGGGCGGAACTGGTCGGCCATTGCCAGGATGGTGGGCTCCAAGACTGTGTCGCAGTGCAAAAACTTCTACTTCAACTACAAGAAGAGGCAGAACCTGGACGAGATCCTACAGCAGCACAAACTGAAAATGGTGAGAGCCCCATCTTAGCCCACACCCACAGACAGTTCCCAGCAAGTGCTTGCGTGCTTCCCACAGCCAAGGGGGGGGGGTTGGAGGGGTGTCTTTATCACCTCGGAATGAAAGCTCTGGGGAGCGGGAAACAGTGCAGGAGAGGGTTTTCCACCCATCTGGCCCCAGGAGGTCTCGAGGAGGGGGAGCTCCTGCGTGGGAGATGCCTGGGTGTCTGGAGCATGGCTGGTACGGGAGGAGATAAGAAGGAGCAGAAGGAGGAGTGGGGTTGTGGTGTGTTGGCCAGGACTTGAGCTCAGTCCCGGCTGTGCAATACTTAGATGCTGACAAGTTGTACTGTTCCACCCCAGGAGTGGAGAGCCCGGCTGGGCACTGCAGCACTCAGCTGGTGCCTTGCAGGTACCACAGTTACCTGGTAAACAGCAGGTTTGCCCCTAAGAAATTCAGGGGTTTAGGACAACGTGAGGAAAAACTGGTGCCGACACAGATGTCAGTTGTCTTTAGGGCTGCAAGCAGATGTATACTTCTCTTCGTGCCTCAGTTTCCCCATCAGAAGGGGCCAACGCTGCTGCTTTTCTGGCATGCGGTGTAGGGTGTGAATGAAGTGGGGTTTGTTTGGCGTTCTGGAGATAGGACGGACTGCTAAGAGCAACTAAGGATTGTAATTATTTCATTTGTAGAGTATCCTGGGGTTCCCAGTTTCTGGCTAATAGAATTCACATGGCTAAACCCCCAAGGGGTGCTTTGAAAATGCAAAGGACAATGTTCAATGCAGGAATCTCTCCAAGCAAGCTATTACAGAAAGAGTAAAAAGAAAGACAGGAAAACATTCAATGACTCACCCAGGAATTTAATATCCTAGTCAGTCTATAGGAATGAGAGAAAGAGAAGACATCGGCGATTCTTTTTTATTAATTCTCTATGCACAGAGACACTCCTGTGTTCCTATGTTTCACCGAATTGTTTTTAGAAACAAAGCAAACAAACTATATAAAAGACCCCCAAACAGATATAAAGACTGGAATGAAATGTGCATCAAGCCCTCTGAATATAAAATGTTACATTATAAAGATATCATTGTTCATTACTGGGGAGCGCCTGAAATAAGATCATACGGCTTAGCTGGCAGTGGAGCCGGTGTGTATTAATTTACTCTGCTTCCTAATGTTTCAGAAATTATATCACGGAAGTGTTTTTCTGCAGAACCACATTTTTCCCTGCATCCGTCCCTCCAAGGCAGCCGCTAGACTTCTCCAGTCTAATTGCTCACTCTCACTTGCAGTTTATATCAGCATCATCATTTTATTTTTTGAGCATTGGAGGCTATGGGACTCGGTTGTGGAGAAGAACAATGAATGTTCAGCTGTTATTTATTGTGCTCTATTGTTTTGTGGCAACAGCAGATGCCAGAAAGCTGAATAAAATCAAAGAACAACTGAGATTAAATTGCCATAGACCTTCCTTCCTGACTCCTAAATATATTCACGAGCAAACCAAGCCTCCAAATCTCATCCTATACCCAATAGTCAGCCATAACCTCTGTGGAGGAAGCACGTGGCGAGGCAGCGTGGCATCGCCTAGTTTTGCCATGACATCCCCAATTTATTCCCCGACCTCGCTGCCAACAGCTATTGCTGATTGTGTGCGGGGAAACAGAGTGGCTCTGCTTTTCTTCCTCTTGCTTAATGAGAGTAAACTTAATTAGCAGATCTCATTCGTTTCCCAAATGGAGTTCATTAATATTGTAGCCTCCTCTTCCAGATAGGTGTGACGCTGAGTTGCAGCAGTGTGCAAGTGGCTTGGAGCAGCAGTGACCCGTGTGGGATGAGGAGCAGAGCTTGGAAAGGTCCTTCAGTGCCCAAAATGTAGCACAGCACAGTGCAGAGCAGGATATCCCCATTTCCCATGCTGGGACACTGGTGGGTGGATGGGGCCAGGCAATTCAGCAGCCCTTTATCCCCTTGCATGTAGAACCCCGGCTGGGCAGGGCCTGAGGAGCTGCGGGGACAAGGGGACCCTTCCCTCAAAGCATCCAGGGAGCTCCCAACATTAGGAAGGAGAAAGGTTTGGGTTGCAACAGGTGAAGGTGTCTCGCATGGTGATGCTCATTTTCCACCTCTCCAGAGCCCACATGGTCCATACACTCCCACATGCTGGTTTTGGGGTTTTAATTTGAAGACCCATCCTTTTACTGGAGTTCTCCCCCAGGGAAAGAGCATACAGGGGCCAGGGAGCTGCAGGTGGGCTGTGTCAGCACGCAATGCCCTATTCCCCCTCTCCCAGAGCTGGTCAATGCTTACAAAACCTTTCTTCGAGCCCATTGTGACGCCAGCTCCAATGGGATTGAATGCCAGAGATCCTCACCCTGCTCCCTCTGTAAGCACTCCCATGGGTCAGGGTGTCCCTGCCAGCCAGTTGCACCGTGGGACAGGCAGCCTGGTACTGCTGGGGCAGAGTCAGGCCACCTTGAGGCTTTGCTTTATCTACGCTGCTGTGTGTTTTCGCTTGGTTTCACTGCCGAGCAGCTCAGATGTGTCCCAGGCATCAGCGTCACTTAGCCTTGACCTTCTGCATGCCGCACTCTCTAATCTCGGCATTTAAGGAAAGCAGGGCACTGGGATACACGGCGTCCTCAGAGCTGCTCTTTTTGTTAGCATTTGGAGATTAAGCTCTGTCTTCACCAGGACCTCTTTGCAGTGTGGTTGTCACGTCAACCTGTTGTCTGCTGGAGCTTGTTTTGGCTTGTGTAGCGAAAATGGGCTGATGCTGGTCCAATCTTTTGGACCCTTCCAAGCAACGTTTCCGCTGTTCCTTGGTTTTCTGGGTGGTGCTGGCTTTGTGCAGCAAAGCTGCTTCAAGAGGACAGCCTGGTGGCCTCTTCATCTAGAAGGTGAAGAAGTCTGCCTTGCTTTGGTGTAGAGCCCTGATCTTGCGATGGGGAACTGAGACCTTCGCTGCAGGGTCGCTGCTCTGCCCCTTCCACTGCTGCTCCCACAACAGAACGTGGGAGTCACTCTAGGTTGGACCTAGTCCTGGTGAGGTCTCACATGTGCATCACTACATCACGCTGGTCTTGGGACTACCTGGTCCTGCTTGTAGGACAGGCTGAGGCTGATGCTGGTGGGAATTGCCCATAATGTTGGCTCCATGTTGGTAGTGGAGTTTGGAAGCTGCTCCTGCCACATCAAGTGGTGAGTGCAAAGAGAGGCCAAACTTATTGAATTGGCTGCTCTGTCTGCAGGGCAAGAGGCTAGAGAGTTGGGCCTGAGGCTGGTGGCATCTCCATCTTCTCCTCCAAGACAGATGGTGTGGGTGAACTTGGGTGGTGGGATGCAGTGCCCAGTGCCTGGGATGGCAAGAGGGGAGATACAGAAAGAGCTGCCCATCCTTGCCAGACTGGGAGTCAGCATGGTGGGACTGGCTGAGGACCAGGTGCCCAGGAGGACAGCATGGAGAAGCAGACATGGGGGGACCCCTTGTGCAGGATTTGGTGTCCTCGCTGCATGTGGCACATCTCCTCAGTGAGGCAGACCATTCAAGTGGCACCAATTCCTGGATGCTCCTGCAAAAATACATGGTGGCAGGTAGAGAACAGGGGAACAGGGACCTCCTGAGCTGGTATAGGACAAAATGAGCATCAGAGTCTCCATAGCAAATGGTCTTGGCACCTTCCTATGGCCTTGCTGGTAATCGCTTGGATTAAGAGTATGTTGTGATGATGGGAGAAACTTGGTCCCAGGCATGGCTCATAAAGACTCTTACGTCTGTCACAGTTGTCATTAGGATCCCATGTCACATGTGGGGGCCCCGTGGCTGCCTACAGAGGCAGAGCAGGAAGGGACCCTGTTCCTGGGCTGGGTGCCAGGAGCAAGACTGCACAAAGGGACCAGAGCCGTTGGCATTGTAAGAAGCGAGATGGTGGCCTGGGCTTATTCGTAGATGTAGCAGGATCTGCCACCCGGATTTCACATTATCATGCCTAAATTCCAGCAGTGGGGTCTGCTGTGAGAGGGACCTGCAGTGCCCCCAGCATCTCGCTGCTCCGCTCTGCCGGAGCCCAGGCTCTGGCCAAGTAGGATGCTGAGGCAGAGGCTGGTTCCCGGCTAATTCCCCAGCGAGGAGCCTGCTCCTGCCCGCGGCTGAGTCACAGACCCGTGAGTAAGAGGCAGAGAAGTCTTTGCCATAGTAACGTCGGTGCTTTGTCACTGCATTAGCGTGATGGGGAACTGCTGCTTCACACAGAAACGTGCGGTTGCTGAATCGCAGCCGTGGCAGAGGCGCAAACGCTGGCAGTGTTGGAGCATCACCGCTGCTGCCGCCCGGGATGAGGGCACCACAGAGCCCAGCCTTCCTCCCGCCGCCTCTCTACGCATTCACACAGCCCTTTCTCAAGTGCCTTTTTTCCCCTCTCTCTTGCCCAGTTTGATAAAAATAGATTTTGAGCAAGCAGCGTTTCCAAGCAAAAAGCAGTTGTATTTGTTTGTTTTATCTGGAAGTTTTTTAAAGGACTGAAAAACTTAGGGGGGTGGAGGGGGGGGAACCAGCTCTTCCCAGCACAGAGATCCAGCAGCAAAGTTAACGTTTCCACCACGGCTTTATCTTTTCATCCATGTAAATAAACGTCCTACACACGTCATTCATGTGGGGTTTGCAGGGAGAGCCGGAGATGATGGGCCTGTTCCTACTGGTAATATTTACTCAAGCAACAAGAGCAGGAAACAATAGCAAAGCCGAGACTTTCCCTTTAGGCCAGCGGGAGGGAGCAGCTCTCTGTGCCCTCGTGGCTGCGGCGCATTCCTCAGTGAGCGGGGACAGGGCTGTCCTGGGGCAGGACAGGGTACCAGGTATCTCACCTTGGGGATGCTGTGCCACCTGGAGCGTCCCCACTGGTGACAGCCTCCCCGGCATGGGAGTCAAAGTCCTTTGGCAGCACTTACTGTAGAGGACACAAGAGCTGGTTTGCAAAAGCATTGACTGGGCCATATCTGGGGCATCAGCTTCGTTATCTGCAGACGAGCGTCAGGCCGTGGCCATGCGTGTTTTCATAGGTGGAGGTAGTCCCTGGAAATGCACGGGATGGACTCATCACACATGCGTAATGTGTTACCGGGATCTTGCCGGCCTGGCACTGGTCACTTCTGCACGTGTGTCCCTTGTCCGTGTGTCAGTGCCACCCCTCCCTCGGAACCTTGCTGCTGCCTGGGGCTGGAGCTCCGGGTGGAGCCGGACTGACCATTGCAGGACAGTCAGGTTTTTGGCCAGGTGGGACCATGCTGCCAGCCTTTCAGCAGGCGAGTCTGGTCCTCAGGACTGACTTCCAGGGGGGACTGTGGTGGTGTTAGCGTCCCCCTCGGCCCTTTTAGCAAGATCGGTGCTGTTTGCTTCCCATTCCTCTGGTCTCTCCTTCTCACCATCCTCTTCCTCTTCCCCAGGAGAAAGAAAGGAACGCCAAGAGGAAGAAGAAAAAAGGCACCGCCGTTCAAAGCGAAGAAGCTGCCTTCCCTCCTGCAGCCGAGGACGAGGAGATGGAGGTGTCGGGGACGAGCGGCAACGAGGAGGAGATGGCTGAGGAGGCGGAAGGTGAGGCGGGGGGGCTGTGTTGAGGGGAGCACACTCAGCTCTCCTGGCTTTGCTGCGCGGTTGCGGGGGAGGCACCAGGCATGACCCCTCTGGGGCTACAAATGTTAGCGTTGGCCAGGGGGTTGCATCTGTCACCCCAAGGCCATACTGAGGTGCCAGCATCCTGTAGTATGAGGTGCTGTTGGCTTTTTGGATGCCTCTGGTTTTCACGCTTGTGAAGAGTGCTCTGGATCACTGCCCTCCTCCCGTGTCTGTCTGGAGGGATGTTTATTTTGGGAAGGTGATGCAGGAGCTCTGTTACCAGCAACCTCCACCGTGGCTACCAGCTGCCCACGAGGGTCCCAGGGGGCATGGGGAAGCTTATGGCAGCCTCCGTTGTCCAGAGTGGGCCACAGAGGCTGCCGAAAGCCTCCCCATGCCGTGAATCTTCTTGTCCCTCTACATCAAAGCTGCATGTAAAGGAATTTGGAGTGGTCCCAGCAGCTTCTCTCCCTGGAGGAGAGCAAGCCCTTTGGTTTCTAGTTTCCATGAGCATATAGTCCCCAGAGCACCCAGCTTACTGGGGCCTGGCATGCTTATGTGCTCTGGTAAACTACATTTCTTGGGGTTTTCCCTCAGAGGCATGTCCCTGTGTGTTCGGCAGGGTTAGCTGCCGCTGTGGGCTCTAAGGGAGTTTTGCTCACGGAGGAATAGGTGAGGCGGGTTTGCATGTGCCCGTGCCCGTGCCCATGCCCGTCCCATCAGGGCATCCCTGTCAGTGCTGCCCCAGGGCAGTGAAGCCCTCACTGCCAATGAAAGCAGAGTAGCCGTGGTCTCCCACCAGCTTGCTGGTGTACCTTTGTCAGGTCTTTTCCTCCTCCTTTCCCTTTTAAGGCAGTGTTTTCCTCCCTCCCAGCCATACCAAAGAAAGGAAACAACTTGAAAGTGACAATTTTCAGCTATTTATCGCTTAGAAAGCACGGCAGAGAGTTTGGAGAAAATGCGCATAATTTTCCAACAATAGCCCCATTTGACTTTTGTCAAAGTAATTTAATAACTTTACCGTCACTGCTGGCACCACGCTGGTTCCTGGCCTTA
The DNA here is from genome assembly GCA_013398155.1 of Pedionomus torquatus. Lineage (NCBI taxonomy): Eukaryota > Metazoa > Chordata > Aves > Charadriiformes > Pedionomidae > Pedionomus > Pedionomus torquatus. Next base: position 281,644 of record VZRU01005494.1, on the reverse strand, counting down.
GCACCCAGGCTAATGGGACTCGAAATGGGAAATCTTTTCAAACCATCATCGCAAGTGACTCACTACAAGGCAGATTCCAGGTAAACCTTTGTGCACGAGGTGATACGTGACTCAGAGGCGCAAAGTAAAAGGTAGTTACTGCTCTTTGTGAGAGTGCTGGTGAGGAAACAATGGATTTTTGAGATTAGAGACGGATCTCTTGACATGCTCCTGAGCCTTACGCTCTGAGCCCCGTCCCTTGTTCTGCTGCTGGGGTGGGCCACGAAGCTGAAGAAAGGCGTTAGCAGGAGGGATGAAATGTCACAGGAGCAGAAGTGCTGGGGTGATGTTATGCACGAGGTGGCTACTGGCTCTAGGGTGACATTTGGGGATGCTCAGGCAACAGCTTGGGGTCAGGGAGCTGTGTGTTCAGCCAGGGAAAGCGGGAGGACTTGGTGTGGAGGTTACAGCAAAGACCACAGATTCAGCATCCAGGGGGAGCGTGCTGGAGCCTAGAGCTGGGTTGAGCCTGGGACAAGGCACTGTTGAATGTCTTGGGATGGTATTCGAAGCAGCATTGAACAGCAGTCAGGGAGAGTTTGTAAACCTCATCCCTGGGTGGGGGACAGGACGCCTCATTGCTTAATTGCATGAGTAGAGGTTGGAGAAGTCTGAGATTCCTGACAAGTGTGGCACAATTTCATGCCAAGTGAGGATGGATGTGCTCCAACGTATGGCTCTTGGGACACAGTTCCTCTGTTCCACTCATCTTGCCAGCTTTGGAAAGCTGTCTGTGCTTCTGTGGAGAGAGAGAAGTCAAGGGGGAGTGCACAGGAGGAAGTCTTCAGGCATGAGCATGAGAGCTGTGTCCATCAGGAATGTGCTGAGGTGGAACCATGGAAGTCTTCTGGTGCTTCTGGCCCCAGACATATTTGTCTGGTGAGGGCTTGGAGGGAATGATTCTCTCCCCAGCCATAGAAACAATCTTTCAGCAGCACCTTCATCTGCAGCAGTGCCTTGGACGCTTGTGCTTCCAGCTCACTTCAAGCCATTGGTGGCAGATTTGAGAATGATCCTTTCCATGTAATAATTAACCTGTCCCTCGGCGCTGCCAGCGCTTTGCTTTCACTGACCCTGACCTCCTTTCTTCTCCCACTGGTGGCTTAAATAACAACAAACACGCAGGGTGTTTTGGGATGATTCCTAGCTGCCCCGGGGGTGGCAAAGCCAGGGTCATGGGCGACGTAAGTCAGTGAGCAGGGTGCCTGGCCCTGGGGAAGCAGAGCTGATCCAGAGCCATGGGTGAGAGAGCGTGTCCTGTCCTGCAGATCCAGCCAGCAGTCCGTGTTTTCCCTTACAATCCAGCTTCCCAGTTCCTTGGTCTGCAGGCTTTGGGGCATTTGCTTTTGCCTTTGGGTGGGGGTTAAGAACAGGCATTGTGGTGGGCAAGCAGAGGTCCCCAGAGCATCCTTTCGCTTCGTAGGCTCTGGAGCCGGGGATCCCAGCGCAGCTCTCCCAGCCCTGGGATTTTCTCCCCCTTGGAGGAATGAGGGCGTTCTCCTCCCATGGGAGGGGGCGGAGGCAGCGATATGGGAAGCGAGAATCTTGGGCTGATCCTTATTTTTATTTCTTCCCTTTTCTCAGCTGCAGTAAATAACAGCTCTGACACCGAGAGCATTCCCTCGCCGAGGCCTGAAGCCAAAGAAGGAGGCGAAACCGGGGCCAAGGCACCACCCGGGCCGGGAGGTGACTCCGGCACAGAACCGGCAGTCAAGTTGGAAGAGGCTCCAACACCCCCTGACGCTCCTGCCGTTCCCCCCGCCAACCCTGCTCCTGCCACCAGCCCTCCACCGGAGCCAGCTCCCGAGCCACCCAGCAGCGAGGAGAAGGTACAGGAGGACCTCGTGGTAGACGTGGTGAAAACGGAGGAGCCGGAGGAGAAGGTGAGCGAAGAGCCTTGCAAGAGCGAGGTGAAGAAGGAGGAGAACGAAGACAGCCAGGAGAAGGACAAGGGGAATGACAAGAAGGTGGAAAGTAGCGTCAGCAGCGGGGGGACAGCAGGGACAGAGGGGACACCCAAGACTGAGAAGAAGGAGAGTCATAAAGGCAGTAAAGGCCCCGGGGTGAACCCTGACAGTGACTCCAGTGCAACCTGCAGCGCAGACGAGATGGATGAGCAGGATGCTGTGGACAAGAGCAGGTAGGAGTGGGGAGAGAGATGGGCAAGCACACGGCCTGGGGGCCAGATGAGAACCTTCATTGTGTGCCACAGTGCCCATGTATGTTCTCATGAGCTTCTTCTTGGGAATATCACTGCTCAGGCACCACTCCAGGTTAAGGGACACGCCCAGCTGTGTCCCCACATGATCGTGACCCTTTGACCATCACTTGCAGTGGGTCCATGACACAGCGGGCAGTGCGATGTCCCAACATATGGGTTCTACTGGGCAATGGCCATGGGCAGGTTTTGGGTGCAGAGCCACTGCGTCTACTGGCTGCAGCCAGTGTGGGTGATGCAATGGAGCAGGATGTGCCCTTGGGGACAGTGGAGTTGTGCAGAAGCGCAGGCTGGTTTGCCAGCATCCGGGGTTGGGAGAGGTTTCTGTCTGAGCTGGTGCTGGCAGGAGAGAACTCACTTCAGGGACATGTTCCCAGTGGTGAGTTGCTCCTCAGCAGAGGTGTTGCTGGGCTCTGAAGGGGTAAATTATCTGCCCTGGCAATAAAGGGAGGAGAATGGTGTGAGCTTTCCTGTGGTAACACCACCAGGTCTTCTCCTGAGCTGCTGCGGTCCTGAGTCCTTCACCTGACCAAGGGTACCTCTCAGCTTTTGAGTGGGTGGCTATTGGGACAGGGAGGGGAAATGCGAGTCTCTTTGGAGGAGAAACGTCCTTCTCCCTTTCCAGCTCTTACCACAGAACCCTTCCCACCAAGAGCCTCACAAATGGGACAAGGTTTTCTGTTTCTTAAAGAGTATATATGAACACGTGTCTTTGTAGTGCTGATTTTTGTAATGGCCCCTGCTTCCATCCACCCTGGCTCCTGGGTCAAGAGGGACCCCTGAGTCCACTCTGCCATCACACGTAGGGATGGCAGTCCCTCTGCCACTCCCCACCTCAGAGCTGGGCTGGGATGAGAAGCTGGTGTCCCACATCCAGCATCCTGCATCCAACATCCCAGGCATCCATGGGCTTTCAGGGGGACAGTTTGGAAGAAAAATGGGTGCTGCCGGGCTGGGCCGGCTGTACAGAGCAGCGTGGACGGTGCTGTTTAAAAAAGCCAAGCAAGCAAAGCAGCAGGACTAGGCGGTGGGAAGCTATCATGCATCTCCACCACCCCTAACGGCCTCCACACTTTCCCTGTGCTGGATGGTGGAGGCAGTGGGCAAGTGCTGGTCGTGTGGGAGCATCCTCCACGCTGCTCGAACGCTCCAGGGGAGCAGCCTCTCTCACTGCCGAGCAGCTGGAAGCAGCGCTGATGATGCCGAGGGGTGGTGCAGATGCTGTTGGCCCCAGCCCTGTGGCAGGACTGAGGCCTCTTGGCTGCCGCACTCCTCTCTAACAGTGGACCGAGTCCAGCACCACCCCTCCCCACCCTCTCCTCTTCCCAGATGGGAGAAAACCTCCCAGCAAGGGAGAGTGAGGCCAGCGGGGCTGCACTTCTTGAGTTTAACATTAACCCAACCGAAAATGGGACAGCAGGGGCTTGTACTGACTTCCCAGCAACGAAGGAGCAAATCGTCTTGGGAACAACTTTTTTCACCCGCGTCTCCTTGCTGAGTCAGCACCTATCTCGCTTGTCAAACAGTTACCAGCTTCCAGGAATATTAAACATTAAACAGACGTCCCGCAGCTCCCGGGCCACTCCTCTTATCCGGTGCGGTGGTGAAGTGCGGGTGATAGCAGAGCCTGCTGGCACACAAGAGTTGCAGCTGGTGCCAGCGCCTGGTGCTGCCCAGCTTGGGAGCACCCCCGTGGTCAGTCTGCAGCCGGATCAGAGGTTGCTCCCGATGGGGGCTCCGTGCCCTTCCCCGGTGTAGCTTTGCTCCCTCGCATTTCCCACCGGCTGAGGGCTGCTGGCTCGCAGGCAGGTACCGCAGCCCGGCTGCTGCAGCGTGACTTGCGATGAGCAGGACGAGGCAGCTGAGATGCCGCGTGAGCCGCCCCGTC
>VZRU01005494.1:243400-268264 GCA_013398155.1 Pedionomus torquatus | reverse complement strand
AAGGACATGGCTTGTCACAAAACAGTGTGGGTGCTCCCTCTACGGTTTTGTTACAAAGTCAGGCAGGTTTTAGCCCTCGCTGCACTGTCCCTCTCCAGCTGGAGGGCAGATAAGTCAGGCACAGCACATCCTCTGGCTGCAGAGGGGTCAAGGTGGTATTTAAACTATTCCATTTTTTTCTACAATGGTTGTGTGACTGGGGTCCTACTGCAGGCTCAACTCTGGCCAGTTCACCACATCCAGCCCCTGCTCTCTCCCCTTGCCCCTTTTCTCTCCAACAGCTGCAGCCGCTCTGCCTCCCCTTGGTCCGGCTAATGCTAGTGTTTTCTGCACAGGACACCCCATCCCGCTAAACCTGCATGAGAGCTCTCGCTCAGGACTGCAAAGACTGGCGAGCATCTCCAACCCTCCTCCCCTCATCTCCTCCACCAAGCACCCCTCCGTGCTGGAGAGACCTGTTGGATCCATTTCCCAGGTAGGGTACCGGGTGTGAGAGACTGGGGATGCCTCGCAGAGACCAGCGGCCACCCCTGACCTCTCCTCTCACCACAGGGAATGCCCATCCAGCTCCACACACCCTACAGCTCCGAGCATGCCAAGGTCCCTGTTGGCTCCATCACCATGGGCCTGCCTCTGACCATGGATCCCAAGAAACTGGGTAAGGAATTGGAAGCAGCAGGGAGGAAGGTTGCCCAGAGCTCTCGGGGAAAGGAGGAGCATAGGACACAGCGAGGGAGAGCAGAGAAACCTGCTAAGAGGATGAAAGGATTAGTCTGTCAGGAGAGCAGAGACACAGGCAGCTAAATTTGTTCTGTGTAGGAAAGCGGCAGCTCGGTCAGGGATGCATCCCAGCCTATAAATACCCTCCCACTAATACTGTGATCGAAGGAAGGAAATATATTGCTGCTCCCCAGGCCGGTAGGATAAAGAGTAAATGGTCTGAAGTGAACAAAGGAAATGTTTAGTCTGCAGATTTGGAAGCATTTCTTAACAGCAGGAAGGGCTGGAGCAGGACTGAGTCTGGGGAGGGAGCAGCTGGGCCCTGTTTCCCGATGTGTGTGGGTCCCGTTATAAACCAGCACTGGGTTTTCAATGCCAGCCCTGACCCTGGTGCAGGTGGCACCCAGCAGTGCCTCTCCCAGGGTGAGAACAATCATCTGGCTTTGCTGGCCAGTTGTTGTGTGTTCTGCTGACCACCGCAGCCTTGGTGAAGGCCATCCTGAAGCAGTGGGGACAGCAGAGGTGCCGAGGAGGTGCCAGCTCGGGACTGGCAGAGATGAAAGCCTGGAGCAGCCAGGGGCTGTGGCCCCGTGCCCTGCGCCTATGCTGATATGTGGTTAATGTTTTCCAGTGCCTTTTCCTGGAGTAAAGCAGGAACAACTTTCTCCTAGAAGCCAGGCCAGCCAGCCGGAAAGTCTGGTTCTGCAGCCATCCCAGGAGGGCTCCATCCTGCGGGGTGAGGAGCTGGGGATGGGAGGGGATGGATGCTGGCACTGCCAAGTCTGGCAAACACTGTGCTGGCTGTGGCTGCCTGGTGATTTTGGGTGTGATTTGTGGGGTCATGTTCAATCGAAAGGATCTGTTTGTCCCTTTTTTCCAGCTTTACTGGCAGGGCAGCGATATCTCTGTCCGGTGTCTCAATATTTCTCCCCATCTCCCCCGACCTCCCAGGCATTCATCCTGGTAGAGGTTTTGCATTCGAGGGCTGTCCCAAAATCTGTTGGTCAAGACAAAGCAAACCCTGTTTAAGTGCCATTAATTGGTTTTCAGGCTCTTTGCTGTTGCTGCTGCAGCTGGGCCCACATTTTTGTTTAAATCTCGCCCTTCCGTGTTTCTTTCCCCATTGCCTGGGCAGAAGAGAATAAACGCAAAGGTTTATTCTCTTCACTTTTAAGTGCAGATTCTGGTTCGGGAACCACCCCAACTAAGGCAGTCAGATGCACGAGTGCAGTGGGCTGGCTCCAACCCAGCACAGATAACAAGCAAATGAACTCAAACCACCCTGAGCTGCATCTCACCAGAGATCTGCTCTGATCACATCAGAAGAGGCTGAGACAGGCTGTGCTTTCTCCTGGGCCCGCTGATCTGCCTGTCCCCTCCAGGAAGGCAGCAGGGAGCTGTTAGCCTCAAAATACCCTTTTTTTTTTTTCCACCTCCTAGCCCCAGGCACACAGGGATGGGTCTCTCAGGGAGACAGGGTGGGAAAGGCTCTGTGAGGCATGGGATTTAACACTGACATCTCTTGGAGGGCTTCCCCTCCAGTACTTCAGCTTGCTAGAGACTGGGTTGAATCCTGCGCTTAGTCAGTAGTCTCAGCCCCACAGTTTTTGTGCTGAACGGCAAACCCAGCCCTCAGTTCACTCACTGGCTTTGTGTCCTACAGGTACTTCCCTCAGCTCTGCCTCAGGAGGGAGCATCACCAAGGGAACACCCACATCCAGACCCCCTCCGGAGTCGCCCATCACCTACCGAGGGTCCATCACACACGTAGGTCCCTTGTCTGTGGCAGATTTTGTCTTCCTGAGTGCTGGTGGCTGCAGCTTGTAGTGTGGGACATGGGGGCCAGGGGTTTGCGGGGGGCACTGAGTGTGTGTCACGGGGCTGAGCAGCACGGGTCTGTGTGATGCTCCTGTTCCATGGAGCCCCTTGGAGAGGTCTGCAGCCAGAGCCTTGGCAAACAGCCTCTGATGGTGTTGGCATGAGCCCTGTCCTGTGAGCCGAGCCTACAGAGGCCAGAGCACGATAAGCAGTGATGCAGAGCCTTACAGTGCATCTAAATCGCCCCCCGTCCTTTGCTTTTCATAGCTGTCAGGAGCAGAGGTGAAAGCAGCTTTAAATGGCTCTGGGAAAATAGTCTTGCCAGTGCAAGGAAGTGGATCGGAGAGGAGGAGGAGATGGGTGGAAGGAGAGAGGGGGAGGCTGCGAGGTACATGTAAGGTAGCAAGGTCTCCTGCCAGGGCTGAGTGTGCTGTGCTGGGGGTCCTGCCCAAAGGCTCTCTCGAGCAGGAAGATAGTTTGGCCTTAATCTCCACCATCCATCTTCAGAAGAGCAGCTGGCAAGCGGGTGATAGTTCTTTGCAGTGTGAGTTATTGCTCATCTGGTAACAGAGCGGAGAGCATTAAAAAAAAAAATAAATCTGTTTCCCGTGGGGATTTTATCTGGCCATCATTCAGATATTTAAAGCCACTCACGCACAGATTTTTTTCCCCCTGCCTCCTTCAAGGAGGGGTGACCGTGTTCCCTTTTTGGCCCTGGGGACCTGAACCTGAATCTTGGCCCAGAGCAAAGGATTATCTTGCCTGGTGCCTTGTGTCCAACAGCTGCCAGGAGCAGATGCTCAAAGGCTGTAAATAACCCATCAGAGCAAACGCATGCTCCATCCCCTCGTACGCCCCCACAGCAGCCATGGGCAGCAATGGTTGGGCATGAAGGCTGTAGTACACAACTTGCCAGAGATCAGAAGATGAGCAGAGCTTGCTGAGATGCTATTTTACATCCATCCAGATTGCTTTGTTTGGCTTGAGAATAAGTTACCAAGCCCAGCTGCAGGACATTGCCTACCCCTCCTGCCGGCCCAGCAGCCTGCGTCCCTCTGCTCCCACTGGGGAGCAGGAGCCCCCCATTCCGGCAGCAGCTCCAGGTGCCAGAGCTGATACTTGATCTTGAATTAGTCATCCAGTTCACAGAAGGCAGATCTTGAATATATGCTCTCTGCTCTGAAGCCATCTGTCATCACTCGCTTTCAAATCCCCTCTGAGCACATCCGCGGAAGGAAGATGACTTACCTGGGGCTGGGAAAGCCAGCACCGGGTGTACTGTGAAGGCAAACAGTCAGAGCATTGAACCGGCACCGTGGTACATCCCAGCAGCTTTGGGGAGGTTTTGAGGACCACTGGTGCTTAGAGGGCTTGGTACAGGGCAGGGGCCTCTCCATGCTGGGGTGGGACAGTGTGCCCTGGCATAACGTGGAAGCACCAGCAAAGCTGGCTGGGGTCTCGCTTCCCCCGAAGCTTCCCATGAGGATCAGACCTGCAGGGTGGTGGGGTTAAACGAGCAGAGTAGGGGCTGTCAATCAAGAGCTGACAGCATCACTATCGCTCTGCCTTCCCTGTGATGGGGTGGGGGACTGCCACCCCACGGTGGCTGTTTTTTGGTCTGCACCAAGCTGTGATGGCAGAGGGTTGTTAATCACCAGCGTCATCTCCAAGGACGTCCAGCTCTGGGTCTTTCAAAGGGGATTTGGCGAGGGGCAGGTGGCTGTGAGCTGGGTCCGCGTGTGCCTCCAGGGAAAGAGAGGTTTCAGTTCACACCAGTTTGTGTAAGGAGCCTGATCCTGTTTCTGTGGGAGAGTTAAATGGCAGCTTTCACTCCCTGATCTGCTCCGGGGCTGGTCTTGTTGCCACCTGCCATCTCGCCCGGGCATGCTGCCAGCCACCAGCTCCGGTGCACAGGCAGCTCTCTGAAGGTCACGCATGCTGCCATCAGACGTGCCCTGGTGGACGGGACATCTCCACAGCTCCTGTACCAGGCTGGCAAGATAGGCTGCAAGGAAAATCTAATGCTCAAGCAGTCCCTGCCATCACCGAGGTGTCACCAGAGTGGCCCCAGCCCCGTCTCCCAAAACCTGTGAGGTGGAAATGAGCTCACACCAAAACCTTCAGGGCTGTAGAGATGCTCTTTGGGAGATTTGCACTGTCCTCATCCCCCACCTCTTCCCAGCAGCCTCGCATAGATCACGTACCTTTTTACCGCTCCTCGTTATCGTCCTCATCAATAATTAAGCCGCAAGTCCCTGGCTGTTGGCTGCGCCAGGAAGCGGAGGCTGGGCGCGCTCTCCCTCCGCTCAGCCTCCCGCGGGGAACAGCCTGTCCCTGTGCGCGCGCTTGCTTAATTGCTTGTGACACTGTTAAATATGGATCTTGGTGGCTTTCCAAGGGCACCCCAGCAGAAGTGCTGTACAAAGGAACCATTACCAGGATAATCGGAGAAGACAGCCCCAGCAGAGCAGAGAAGGCGAGAGAGGATGCCATGCCCAAAGGACATGTCATCTACGAAGGGAAGAAAGGCCACGTGTTGTCCTACGAGGGTAAGTCGTAATCCTCTGCCTTTTTAGGGCAGGCACCAGGGGTTTGTGCCGCCGTGGCTAGGAGTTATTTGAGGAAAGGTTGATGAAGTGTAACGGTCTGACCTTGCATCTTTGTTTCCTACATAATTTCTTTCCCTTCCCACCCCACCTGCCTACAGCCAGGTTTCCCTTGGTCCTGTATGGTTATCTTGCCTTGGAGTAGCTTTGCTGGTGGGCAGGAATGTGATGGGGCCACGGCTAGGGACAAGCTCTCTGCTTTTCTTTGGTTTTGGGGAGCAGGAGAAAGGAGAGGACCAGATGGGAAGGCATTGTCTTCATCCCTATTACCCCTGTGCGGAGAGGACTGTGCAAAAGCACTATGAGAGCATTGCCAAGCTCTCGGGCCCAGAATGTGCAAGATGAAGTCAAGCTAGGCAGTTTGGCATAAAGGTGTATTTGGACGTCAGATTCCTATCAGCAATGTCTTGGACACCATACAGCTTTCTCAGTGTGGGGCTGCCCTGCAGGAACCCTCCTGGGGCCAGCAGCACTGTCCTCAGTATCTTGTGAGCTTTGCTACAGCATCTGTAGCCATTCCTGCATCCCTCAGGGAGCATGTCCTGGGGGGTGCATTTGGCTTCTTGTCGGCCGTTATCACCCAGAAACGCCGAGGACCCCAAGGAACCTGGCAGAGCCACATCTGGGGTGAGACCTGCCACTGGCACAGACGGTGTCACTTGTTAACTGGGCTGACCCTGCCCATCCGGGGACCAGGGCAAGCAGAGTATGGGAAAGCAAAGCTGGGCAAGCAGCCGGGCTGCTCCCGAGAGGGCTCTGGAGAGACCTGAGAGCTGTGTCGCAGCTCTCGCCCCCGCTGCGTGGTAACGCGCTTCCTCGGTAAATGCCGACGGTGCCTCGCTGCATTAGCAGTATCAGCGTGCAGTCACCAGCTGCTCCTGCCTCCTCTGCGCCTGCTCAGCCCATCGCAGCACTGGCCATCAAAGCTGCTCTGCGAGCCCCAGTGGCTCCCATTAGAGATAAGCAGATGTTCCTCTCCAGTGAAGCTGGAAACAACTCCTCCATGCGTGCTGTTTGACATGTGCTGGGCCAGGCATCTCTGGCATGGAGCCGGGCTCTCCCTTGCCCGCAACTGGGGTCGGGAGGAGATGAGTTATGGACATCGCAGCCCCACATCCTCTTGGGGTAAAATACTGGCATGTGTTCTAGTGTGCAGGGGAATGGCCATCCTCTTGTCCCACCTCTCTTCTCAGTTGAATTTGGAGATGACTAAGGAGAACATCCTGACCTCAGTCACACTCACCCACCTCAGTAGCTATCACTGGTCGGCTGCTGTGCTGCCTGAACCCTCTGCATCCCTCCCCAGGACAGAGCATCTTTTTGAGCCTGCCTGGCAGCCCAGACCCTGTCATCACTTCTGCAGGCAGAGGGTGTCCAGGAGAAGTCCCTTTCCTCTTGCCAACAAGTGCAGGTAGCTGTTCTCATCGCAGGCTGGTTCAGGTCAGGCCACGAGTGACAACTCACAAACTTTGGCTGATGCCACCTCTGTGTGTGCCCTGGGATGACAGGGACCTTTCAAGACAGGGCTCTGCACCATGTCTCTCTCCCACCACGTGGAAACCAGCTCATCCCATGCCTGCCCATGCTCACTGTCAACTCTAGCCCAGATAAGAAGTGTCACCACGGGAGACTTGTGTCTGGGCGCCCTTTGGGACAGTTGGCAGGGCTTGGACCAGGAAGCATTTCAGGACTTGTTTGTGTAAGAAAGGCTATTTTAATCTCCATTGCCTGGGCTTGGTGTCGAATGAGGTTGATCTCAGAAACAGTGCTGACAGGGAAGACTCCCGGGCAGTGAGGACTGCTTGTCCCCAGAGCTGGGATCCTACTCCAGGCAGCAAAGGAGACCTAGAGACCAGACTCTTCCCTGTCAGCGTCAGCCCATCTTCCCGGCTGCATCCCGAGCCCATCGCCTCTCATCCTACCCCCTGTGGAGGCAGATGAGGAATTAATTCCTTCCTCTCCGTGGCAGCCTTTTACATGCTTGATAGCATTTATCGCATCCTGAGTAATCTCGCCTGCTGCTGCAGCCTCGCCAGCCCTGCTGCCTTCCCCCTGTACAGCCCGGTGAGGCTTTGCAGCCCAGAGTGAAAGAGTTAAAAAAGAAAAAAAAAATTAAATAAGAAATCTGAAATTGTTGGTGATTATGAATTTTGGCAAGCAGAAAAAAAATTGCAAATTCTTTAGTGTCATGAGGGTGCTTAAAAGAAAAGAGCTGTAATGAGATGAGATACTGTAGCATGTGTGAGCTGAATTGTGCTAGATTGGTTATTCTCACTCTGCATATGATTGCTGATGGCTTCTGCAAGGCAAGGGATGTGGGTTTGGAGTGATTTTCTTTCTGTTTAGTCTCTCTTCTCCCTCACGCCCTCCCCCTGCTTCCCAGCAGTACAAAGGGTGCCCAGGACCACGTCCCCTCCTGCAGAAGGGCTGTTGGCAGCAGATGTGCCTTGATGACAGGGTGCAGGCACATCGCCCCTCGTCTACCGCAAGGTGCTTGGCTGATTCTGAACATCACCCCCGGATTTCTCCTGTCAAATGAATCTGAAGTGACGGCTCAGGGAGAGATCCCTCTCTTGTTTCCCCACACGCAGCCCCAAACCCCTTCTGGATTGAGTGGGTGCTGATTACAGAAGCTGATAGTGGGTGTGAAGTTGTAATAATCTCAGCTTATTAATTACTGGTTTTGCCGAGGAGGTTATCCACGGTTTTGTTCCCAGTTATCCATGATGGAAGGCATGTTTTTAACTTCTCCGTTTTCTCTAATTGTATAACCATCTTCTCTGCCCATGAAGAGGAGGATTAGGGCACCAGCAATCCTTGGCAGAGTTGGTCAGGCCAGGGATGATGGGCAGAGGCATTTACCTTTCCAAGCCAATATCCCTGCTCGGAGCTCGTTAGATAAACACGAGGCATTCGGCTGGATCAGAAACTGCCTGCTAAATTCACAGCTCCCTGCACACGATGGACACCCATTGCCAGGGCGGGCTTGATGCTACCTGGCACTGCTGGCAGAGTGGTAGGGCCTGTAGCTCAGGACAGGTCTTCACTGTTGATTTGCAGAAGAATCTGCTCTGGGTTTGTTCAAGGAGGTGGTCGGTGGCCTCCTGTCACGCTGGTGCATCCCCCATCAATCTTCTGTGGGACTTTTCGCCACCTCCCCCGTTTCTTGTGCACACTCACTGCTGTTCCAAAGGAATCGTTCTCAGCTTTGCCTCTCCCCGCTTTTCCCTGCTTTTCTTACCCAGGGAGTGTCTCAGCAAATATTAAGGCTGGCCAAGATCCCAAACAGTAGGTGTCTAGCAAAAATCAAAACAAACAGGGAGGAAAAAAATAAAAATCCCCAGACCCACAGGGCCAAGTTCAGTGGAACTGCAGCTGCTGGGCTGAGACACCGCCTGCATCTGACCCCCACTGGGGAGGGAGGGAGCGGGACACAACAGGGTGGATGCTCCGACCCGAGCAGGAGGCAGAGATCTGGAGTCTGAGACAGGCGGGGAGGGGAGAAAACACCAGCTGAATTTCTTGGAAGCCAACCTCGTGCGATGTTTCTTGCGTTGCTGAGCGGTGGCTGATGCTGGGATGGGACCTGACCTTTCAGCAACGCATGCAACCAGCAGTAAACACCCTGGGTTGGTGCTGACTTTCCGTGCTCCTGATGGTGATTCTCGGTGTTCCCTTCCCCAGGTGCAGTTGCTGCTTCTCAGTGTCCCAAAGAAGACAGCAGGAGCTCAGGAGCTTCGCATGAGACCACAGGAACCAAGCGGACCTACGATATGATGGAAGGGAGGATCAGCCGGGGCTTGTCAGCCCGCGATACCTTGTCTGCCAGCATTGAAGGTGAGTCTGGGTGAAGGCTTTCACCCATGCTGTGTTAGGAGTGACACGCAGAGACCCCATCTTGTCTTTTGTCAACATGATGCACGTTCCCATGCCTGTGTTTTGTTTTAGCCACTGCTGGCCATGGCAGTGGTTAGCTGGTACTCTGCAGCACATCCCAACGGAACAGCATCTGACCAGCATGGGAGAAGGAGGGACACGGAATGGCCCTTTTCCCTTTGGTTTCTGTCCTGGTTAGACCAGTTTCAAGACTACAAAAAAAGGAAGCACGTTTAAAAAGGAAAAAAAAAAAAAAAGAAATCGAGTAATTTAGAAATTATTGATGTTTTTCCTTGTTGTCCTGGGAGTCCCTGGTAACACTGTCATGTGCTCATTGTATATGAACTCCTGTGTCAAAACCCAACTTTCCCCCTTGGATCTCTTCTAGGTCTCATGGGTCGAGCGATCCCTCCAGACCGACACAGTCCCCATAACCTAAAGGAGCAGCATCACATGCGGGGCTCAATTACGCAAGGTAAAGTCTGTGAGCAGAACATGGTCAGAGGTAACGTGGGGGAGGATCTCACATGTATGGCCCTGTGTTCTTGTTGTCGGGCTAGGGCAGGAGGAAACAGAGATGGACACGTGACGGTCCAGCTGCAGATCTCTGCAGCCTCAGCTGTGTGCTCAGGGAGATTTTGCAGTCTTGCTCAACTTCTACCAACCTATCTCATCAAAGTCAGTGATAAAATTATCAGTGACTCACATGAAAGCAGGTTGAAACTAGTGTGAAATGGGTCCAGAAAGTGGCGGTAGATAGGGGGTGGTCCAGCTGCATTAGTGAGATAGCTGCTGTATGTGCTCTGAGTGGTACCACGGACCCTCTGCATCTATTGTCTACTTGGGGGTTGCAGGAATACCTCGGTCCTACGTGGAGGCCCATGAGGACTACCTCAGAAGAGAAGCCAAACAGCTCAAGAGGGAAAACACTCCACCAAGGGACTTATCTGATGCCTACAAGGTCAGGTCTCATGAGGGTCTTACTCCTCTGAAAATGAAACCAGCCCATGAAGGCCTGGTGGCCACAGTGAAAGAAGCGGGCAGATCAATCCATGAGATTCCCCGGGAAGAGCTGAGGCGAACACCAGACATCTCCCTGACAAGGCCTCTGAAGGAAGGCTCCATCACACAGGTGAGTATAGGGTGAACAGAGAATGAGATCAGTCCTGCCCAGGTTGCTGTCCTTGCACAGACCCTGGGCACCATTCCCAAGGTAAAGGGAGAGCAGAGAGGCCTTTGGGTTCCAAATACACAGAACTGAGGCTCTGCTTCGATACAGGTTGCCCTTCCCCATCCTTTCATCTTTAAAGGTCCCTTCCAAGCCAAACCAATCTGTGATCCTTCCCAACAGACAAACACAAAAGCCAGTGAAGGGAGCTTTGACATGTTAAGAAAGCGATGCTCAGTCCACATGTGTACACAGAAGGGGACACGTTTGGCTCTTGTTCAAGTCCAGAGTCAACTTGGTGCCCTCAGCAGTTGTGACTCTGGGTGCACGTAATTTTGGTCTCCTCCCTTTATGGGCAAGTGTCAGCCCAGCAAGGCCAGTAGTTGGATACACCATGGCATGCTGTCTCCTGTTGGGCTCCAAATATTTGGAGGGTTCCCATGGCACCTCGTAGTCCTACCTCATTTCACAGCGTGTGTAGGAGAGAGGCGTGATGGGCACAGCCAGCCTTCAGCAGTGACTCATCATCATCTTGTTGGAGCAAAACGAGACATGCAGGATGGGCACTCCACCCTGCCCCGTGCCATGTGGAGCTGTTATTTCTGCTTTGCCAGTAGTTGTTGCCGTTTCACCAAGTGAACTGGTGTACTGACCCACTGAACGAGGAAGCACAAGTCCTGTTGAAACTTGGTGGGATGCATCCCCTTCTCCTCTGCACTCCTTTGATGTTCCCTCTGCCTTCTGTCCCCAGGGTACCCCACTGAAGTACGACAGCAGCTCCTCCTCCTCAAGTACCAAAAAGCATGATGTGCGGTCCATCATCGGCAGTCCTGGCAGGACTTTTCACTCTGTGCACTCGCTGGATGTCATCCAAGATCCGAGGAATCTGGAGAGAGCTTATGAAGAGAGCCTGAAAAACAGGCCAAGCCCGGTGACAAATTCAGGTGGCTCCATTGCCAGAGGGGCTCCTGTGATTGTACCAGAGCCGGGCAAGCCCCACCAAAGTGCCCTCGCCTACGAGGACCACCAGGCAGGGCACAGCACAGCGTTTGGCAGCCACTTGCACAGAGGGTCTCCGGTCTCCACGCGGGAGTCCACACCACGGCAGCACGAAGGTACTTGGCAAGCCTGTTATTTGATGTTACGATTTCTAAGCAAGCCAAGTGGCCACGGAGGGGTCACCACCTGCCTAAGCCGCTCCTGGCAGGTGCCCATCAAACTCGTTCTCCCCAGCACCCCACAGCCACGGCTGGCCCATTGCCACGACCGACTCCCAGCATTGGGGCGGCTGCCAGGGATGGCTGGGGCTCAGCCCCGCTCCTGGGGGTGCTCACGTAATTGCTGTGAGGGCACCCCCATGTCTGTGTCAGGGTCACTGAAGGGAGGCTTGGACTGGGGCTGGCAGATCTGATGATGTGTTTAAAGCATCTTCTCTGTCCCAGCACTGGCCCAGGGTACCCGTGTTTCTACAGGCGGGCAGTGCACTGGGTGGGGGGATCTTCACACTTGTCACCAGTCTGGTGTGTGTTCACCTGCCTCTTGTGTTTATGCCTCATCTGTCACCTGGGCTCCCGTGAGCCTCACCTCCCGGAACATCTAATCCCTTCTGAGCCAGTGGATCTGGGCAGTGTGGCTGGTCTTTGGGACCTGCCACCTCCCCAACCCATCTGCCCATGCCTCCTGGTGTCGGTCATCTCCTGCCCCCAGAGCCAGACCTGGGGCTCCCAGGTGTGTGTCTGGGCTCAGTGATCTGCTGAGATACGCTCAGATCCAGAGCACATAAAACCTTGCTTCGTGGCACATTTGTGGACAGGATCCATTCTCAAGCCAAAGACACCTTGTCCCACCAAGCCTCCTGGCTGCAGGTAACTGCTTTAGGGCCTTTTGTGTCTCCTGCCTGCAAATCCTTGTTCTAATGCAAGAGTCTTGTGATTTGGGGGCGTGCAGCACAGCATCACAATCTGCTAAAAACTGAGGCCAGGATGCGCCTCCCCAGCAAGAAGTGGGAAACAGGGCTGTACACTGCAAAGCTTCTCCGAAAAGCCTCCCCCGTCACTCGCTGCCGGCTGGGCCAGCTCCAGCTCTCCATGGTCACTGTGTCTCGTTGCTGCAGCCTCTGCTGTCTTCCCCATTAGGTCAGTCATTTTGGGGGAAGCCTTCAGATGTTGGCAGCTCTTTGAGATTGGCACATGCAGTGAGCACAAGGCAGGGATGGCAGCGCCCAGGTGGTGGGGAGAGATCCTAAGGGAAAAAAAAAAATCAATGTTTCTGCAAAATGCCAGAGCTCAGAGGGTGGTGGAGTGCAGAGGATCTGCAGGAGGGAGTCCCTGTGGTTTGGGTCAGAGCTGGAAGGCACCTTTCCCTGAGTTGCTGGAGCTTTCCTTCTGCCCCAGCAGTAGGTTTGAGTTGTTAGCAGGCACAGGGAGACGCCAAGCTTTGTGAAAGCAGTAGGAGTGGTGCTTCACGTGGCCTGTGTTGCAGCCAAGGTTGCTTCAAAGTCAGCAGTGAAAGGGCTGGATACATCTGCCCGAGGGGACTGCTCCTTCCTTCCCAAGCCAGGGCTAGGCAGTTTTTGGTGTGCCATCAGGTGCAAGGGCTTGGTTCTATGTTAGCTGCTGTCCCCATCCTGCTGTTACGGACACAGGAGCTGGTGACACTCCTCCCAGATTGGGTGAGAAGTGCCACCAACACCCAACTCAGGTTGGGGACACCAAGAGAAGTCTCTGACATGATCTGGGAAAGAACTTATGGCTCCAGAGGGTGGTGGGCGCTTGAATACTCTGAACTGTTTTGTCACCATTGCTGGGAGTTTCAGGGTCTCTGGCTCTGCCAGTCAGCAGTGACCTCCTCATGACGAGGCTGCTTGTGCAGGCCAGGATGAACTCAGACCATACAGTAGGGATGCACTGGGATGGAGAGATGGTTCGGGACAGGCTTCTCCTCCTGGGTGTAACTGGGGCTTGTCCCACCTCAGCCTTAGTGGCGTAACATGGCATGGTGGTGTGGGGAGGAGGGAAAGGTCCCCTGAGTTCAGGGTAACTGCAAGTACCCCTGGAGGACACGCTTGGCTGCAGGCATTCCTCGGGGACATGGCTTGGCCACGGCACTCAGTCTCTGACTCATTTCCTTCTGCTCACTGCAGGGAGCATCACTGCTGGGAAGCCGGTGTCCCAGGACAGAAAGATCACCCCCACGTCGAGGGAACTCACCAACTCCAAGTCTCCGCATGCCCCTGTGGCCGACCACCACCACCCCATCTCCCCATACGAGCACCTGCTTCGGGGCGTGAGTGGGGTTGACCTGTACCGAGGACACATCCCACTGGCTTTCGACCCTGCTGCCATCCCGAGGGGAATCCAACTGGAAGCAGGTACCATTGACAGGAGCATAGTCTGTTTGGGATTGGGTTTTTTTTTTCCTTGTTATGCTCCAAAAGCTTGAGGTCTCTGGGGAAAGCCAGTTCATGTCTGCATCCTTTTCTCTCCCAGCTGCTGCTTACTACCTGCCAAGGCACCTGGCTCCGAGCCCCACGTACCCCCACCTCTACCCCCCATACCTCATCCGGGGCTACCCGGACACGGCCGCCATGGAGAACCGACAGACCATCATCAACGACTACATCACGTCCCAGCAGATGCACCACAACGCCGCAGCCACAGCCATGGCGCAGCGGGCAGACATGCTGCGTGGCTTGTCACCCCGGGAGCCCTCCCTCGCCCTCAACTATGCAGCAGGTCCTCCCAGCACGGCACTGTTTGGAGGCTTGGGGGCGTTTTGGGAGGAGGGGGCTGGGTCAGGCCAGCATTGCCAGCTCCAGTTCTGGGGCTAAGGGCCAAGCCAGCAGCACAATGTCACCCAGCAGCGTAGGAGCTTGGCCGATCAGCACAGAGGACAGTATGGGGAGAATCTGATGCTTTTTTAAAGTTACTTGAGGCTTCTTATGTGCAGCTCTGGTTTTGGGTCATCAGAGCGCTTCCCAGCCTGGCCCTGCTGGCCCTTGGAGATTAAAATACACTCCCAGAGGGATATCTGGCTTTCTGCAAAAAGCAGAGTGTGCTGGGGAGCGTGTGGGGTGCAGTTCTGCTGCCCCTCCACAGGCAGGGCAGCACTGGTCTCTGGCTGAAGCTTCCTGCAGCCCCCTTGCTCAGCAGGGATGGATCTCAGCATTCTCCCTCCCTGTTATTGCCAGCAGCAGAATGTGCTGTGTTCACCCACAGAAGGGTCCTCTCCCCTGACAACTGGCACCTGGGGGCCGTGTGTGTGTGTGCACTGGCACCTCCTGTGCTGTGCTAGGATGGGTCAACCCTCCCCAGCATCGGTCCCCAGTCCAGCGTGGCCAAGCTGCAGCAGCTCAGCATCATCCTGACAGTGCTCTCACTTCTCTCTCCAGGCATCATTGACCTGTCCCAAGTGCCACACCTGCCCGTCCTTGTGCCCCCTACCCCTGGCACCTCTGCCACCACCATGGACCGCATCACCTACATCCCTGGGCCCCCCCAGACCTTTGGCAGCCGGCACAGCAGCTCTCCGCTCTCCCCAGGTAACGCTGCAGGTTGCTTTTCCCATGGGAAAGCAGTTGGGCAGGATGCCCTTAACCAATTCAGGGTCATGAGCTCAGCATGTCAGAGCAGATGGGGGAGCCCAAATTCATTCTCATTCAGGGACCAGCCCACTGGCTCGCTCGAACCAACTCCTCTGATCCTGCTTGCTGGAAACTTCTTTGCTTTTGCTCCCTTTTACCCCAAAGTGGCAGCTGGCAAGCAGCTTTGTGGAAGGAGAGCAGTGGCCTGAAGATGGTGCCAGGACAGTTATTGCATGATTTGGGTTTTTTCACACTGGTTGCCCCTGTCTGTCCTGCTCCAGGTGACCTTGGATGGAGCCATTCCTTATCTGCTCTGCAGACACAGCAGTGTGAAGAGCAGGCGGTGTCCCCTGGGGGAAATTGCTATCTGCAGCCCTTTCACTAACTTTTGGTTGTGTTTCAGGAGGCCCCACACACATGACCAAACAGTCAGGATCATCAGTGTCTGAGCGAGAACGGGAACGGGAGCGGGAACGGGAGAGGGAGCGGGAAAAATCCATCCTAGCATCCACCACAGTGGAGCATGCACCCATCTGGAGACCAGGTAAGCTGGGGAGGAACCTGTGCTGGGTGGAGGTAGGGTTGGGACTAGAAAATGAAGAGCTAAAGAGGCCTTTCTTTGTATTGTCCCACAGGTACAGAGCAGTCCAGCAGCCGTTCATCCTCACACTCTCACAGCCACCAGCACTCTCCCGTCTCGCCCCGCACACACGAGACCATCCAGCAGCGCCCAAGCGTGCTCCACAACACAAGCATGAAGATCATCTCTTCAGAGACTCCCACCCCTTCCGTCCTGCGGTATGTCCCACCAGCACTGTGCCTGTTGCTTGCCTGGAGCCCTGCGCCAGGCCGGCCATGGCGGTTAATTAATGAGCACCTCTGAGAAGGAGCAAGGGGTGTTTTTAGCCTTCAGTCTCAGCAGGAGGAGGACTGGGACTTTCAGGGAAGTTGGGATGTGGAGAAGCAGATTTTGATGCCCAGTTCCTTCGCTTTTCCTGGTGGCTTTTATTGCTACCACAAAAGGAAACAGTAGTGTTCCTGTGCCCAAATACAGGCATCAGTCCTCTTGCTGAAAGTTGACTGGTGGTGGAATTATGAAGGTCTCTGGGACCTCTCCATGGGTTTTATTCCTTCCAGTCAATGCATCCAGGCCACAGCCTGTGGCCATTTATTGTGGTGGAGGCTCCATCCAAACCCTCCTCAGCTGTTCCAGCACAAGCCAATGCTCAGGAGCCCTGGGAACACCTCGGGCATTGCTGAACACAGGGCTCAGGTACAGCAGTCCCCTTCCACATGCTTCTCTCATCCTTACCTTGTCTTCATTTGCCTTCCAGATCCTCCTCCACCACTACTACGTCACCGATTCGCTCCGCTGCCTTCCCCTCGGCTTCCACCCTGCGCTCCTCCATCAGTGCAACAGATGGCTACGCACCCCTGATGGACCCGGCCGTCCTGCAGAAAGAGGCCTCAAGGGCACGGGAAGCCAAGGTAGAGCGACCCCAGACTGACAACAACGTCTTCACCTCAAAGCTGCCCAGTGGGGCCAACCTCGAACAGTCGCCTTCACCCATTAAAGCCATGGAGTCCAGACCTTTACCCGTCTCCGGACCTGGTTCTTCTCATCACTATAGCAGAGGACAGGGGAAAAGCCAACAGCACCATCACCCTCTGGACCAGCAGCACACAGCCTCAGGCCCCGAGCAGCACAGTCGAGAAAAGAGTCAAAGTAAACCCTTTTCAATGCAGGAACAGGAGCTCCGAGCACTCGGTAAGACCACCACGACAGCGGCCAACTTCATAGATGTGATTATCATGCGCCAAATGTCTTGCAATAAGGGGCAGCGAGAAAGAGGCTCGCTAAGTAACGACTCCACTAGTGATGGTAAGAAATTGGAGGGGAGAGGTGAGAGAGCTGTGGCCTGAAACCTATTTTATTTCATTATTGCCTATTTTTAGTTGCACGTTTTGGCTATTGGCTTCATCAGCTCCCTGAGTGTTCTTGTCCCTCTGCTTCCCAGTTGTTGTGTTATTCTAGACCTTTTTATTTGTGTGTGTTTTAAGGATCTTCCCTTATCCCACCCTCTTTTAGTTTTTCCAATTGCCAAGTCCTGTTTTGTAAACATGGTTGAGTTCCTGGTACTGCTTTTTACAGACAATAGCAATTTGCTCATTCTGATTTCCCCATCGTTAGAAATTCCCAAGCAGTCTGAAAGGAATGGTTGGGGGTAATAAATCAAACAAGCAAAGCAGAGAACCAGGAGTGTGAGTAGGACAGGGCTGCTGACCAGGAGACATGCGTGTCCCCACTCACAGTTGTGCCGTTGAATGTGCAGCATCTCTGGATTCAGGGACTAGGTCATTCTTTCTGGGACTAATCTTCACCCAGAGCATTCATCCAGGCTCCCACCAGTATACAGAAGCAGCATCCCCATGGGGATTTGGTGGGACCCCTTGAAGTTGAAGCATCTGCCTTGGTCATCAGTACTGGGGTTGCTGTTGGTTAAGGATCACTTCATCTTGGGTGGATCCAGAGTGTGGTCCCCTTCAGTGCTGGCACTCTTGGGGTGACGTGAGATGTTGCATCCCCATCCCTGATGCAGAGGGATCCCTTAGCCATGCCCTGGGTACATGCAAGGTCAGTGTGTCCATCCCCAGGCACTGGGGACCCTCTGGCAGCGCTATGTATCGCCTGCCAGATGTGCCTGCAGTGGGTGGTTTCTAGGAATTGAGCATTAGGAGGGTAAAGGTCTGTGGAGGCAAAAGTCATGAGCAATACCAAGCGTGCTTAGTTGGCAAGAGGCAGCATGTGCCTCCTCCAGGACAACTCTGTCCTTGGTCTGTGGAAGCATAACCCATCCGTGCCTCAGTTTCTGTGGAAGTATGATGGTGGTCCTTCATTCCAGTTCTGCCTGCTTTGATGCAGCTTGAGCCAATGCAAAGGGCTTACAAAGAAGAGAAAGGTCAAGAAGTCGCTTTTGCCCTGTGGTGAGCAAGTCTGCTGTCTCTGGAGCAGGATTGGGAGTCTGCAGGGCCTTACACTGAATTTTCAAGTTCCTGCTGTTAGCCATGCTGGACCTGGGACTTTCCTTTGTAAAGCCCTTGAGACTTCCCATGCGGCCACCACCATTCCTGCAGAGCCTTGCTTTCCCTTCTGGTGGAGCAGGTTTTTTATTTTCCTGTGTTTCAGTAGGTGGGAGAAATGGGGGGAACAAATTCAACTGCGGGTTCATAATTTGATTCCTGACTCTAGTGCTGTCACCCTGAGCTGCTGAGTGTCCAGCTCTGCAGGAGTGAGACATCATCTCTTTACTGCAGCGATCGCCACAACTGGACATGAGAGGTGGCTCCAAGGGTCCCTGCAGTGTGACCTGCCAGGTCGTCCCTCATCTCTTTTCCCTCACTCTGCTGAATGTGTAAATCTGCCTGCAAGCGATGGTTGCCACAGCACTAGGGAAAAGCCAAGCGAGCTCCTGGTTTTAACTCCCTTCTCCATTTCCCCAGGCTTTCACGGAGGCTACAGCCCTGAGCGGATGGAAGCAGTGAGCCCTGTGAGCTCGCCCAGCCTGTCCCATGAGAAAGGGGCCAAGCTGCTGCAGGATGCAGAGAAGGGGCATGGGGAGCATGACCTGAGGCAGAAACAACAAGGTGAGGGCAGGGGCTGGTGCAGGAGAGCCCAAGCTGGTGTGGTGGGACTTCATCAGCCAGTTCTCATTCACCGTGCCCCAGTGCTGTGCTGGGATGGCGTTTGAGGGGATGCAGACATCATCTCATGCCTGCTCTCTTCTTTGTGCCTCCCCCAGGCTCGCTGAAGGCCTCTGCTCCCGAAGCAGCCCTCCTGCAGCACCTCCGGCAGCCCGATGGCCCCCAGCCCCAGTGCCAGCCCCTACAATCCAGCCAGAGCATCAAGGGCATGAACCAGCGGGTGGTCACACTGGCCCAGCACATCAGTGTAATTAACTTTGTTCTCACCTTCCTGCTGGGACTCTGGGGAGGAGGGAAGAGCTGTTATGAAATATGTATGTGAGGAAGAGCTGGGAGTGATGCTAGAGACCTCAGCATCTCTGGTTGGAGGCTGGAGGGAGCAGGGGTCATCAAGTGTGTTCAGCCCAGGTGTTTGCATCCCCAACATCATGAGAGCTGCTGCAGGCCCGATGCAGAAGTTACATCCCCACAGGGTCAAGCCAGCCTAATTCCTTCCTCCTTGCCCTGTCTGANCGATGGCCCCCAGCCCCAGTGCCAGCCCCTACAATCCAGCCAGAGCATCAAGGGCATGAACCAGCGGGTGGTCACACTGGCCCAGCACATCAGTGTAATTAACTTTGTTCTCACCTTCCTGCTGGGACTCTGGGGAGGAGGGAAGAGCTGTTATGAAATATGTATGTGAGGAAGAGCTGGGAGTGATGCTAGAGACCTCAGCATCTCTGGTTGGAGGCTGGAGGGAGCAGGGGTCATCAAGTGTGTTCAGCCCAGGTGTTTGCATCCCCAACATCATGAGAGCTGCTGCAGGCCCGATGCAGAAGTTACATCCCCACAGGGTCAAGCCAGCCTAATTCCTTCCTCCTTGCCCTGTCTGAGCTGAGCTCAGCAAAGCAAGAGGTAGAAACCAAGCATATTTCTTACTCGGGGGTTTCTTCTAGGAGGTCATCACACAGGACTACACACGCCATCACCCGCAGCAGCTCAACTCCCACATCCAGACCCCAGTATACTCCTTCCCTGGGGCAGCGTGCCCCGTGCTGGACCTGCGCCGCACCCCCAGCGAGGCGTATCTGCAGCAGCAGGAACACGCAGTGGCCTCCAGGATCTCCCCACAGAACGAAGGCGGCAAAAGGTGAGGTCAGAGAGTCCAACCAGGGCTGGTGCAGATGCATTTCTGCCTACCCGCTGTGTCAGTCCTAGTTCAGACAGACCAGGGGGCTACCCAGGGTGAGGAGCCCTTGGCTACCTGGCACCTCAGTAAGGTGGTGCACAGGACAGGATGGCATTTGGCATTGCTAAATTTACATTCCCCAGCTCAGGGCTGAGATGGATCTCGCTTGCTTACACAACCCAGAGTGTGAAATTGCCTTCTGATCTGGGCATTAGGGGAAAGAGCCCAGCCCTGGCCACCCAGCAGTGAAACAAAGAGGGGAGGGGGAAAAAAAGTAAACCACAGAAAGAATAAAGATGTAAATTCCCAGAACTTACCTTGAGGAATTCCTCACAGACTCAAACCTGGCTGTTTCGCAGGCACTGGCCATGGACAAGCATCAGGGGGCTGCATCCATCCTCTCCGGGCTGCCCCAGCATCCCACCGCCAGCAAGTCCCTGCTTGGCCCCAGATGAGGTGGACAAGGAGGTGGTGGGTGCTGCCCTCCCCTGTGTTCATAAATAGGATGGAGACTCAAAAGCCGTGTCCCCAAAGGGTTAATGTCCAGCCCCCTGCAGGGGTTGTGTCCCTGTCAGCCAGGGATGATGAGGCTGAGCCAGCAAGCCCCAGGACTGGTCCCTCCGTCCCTGCCGGGCAGCTGTGTTTGGGGTGGCTCTGGCTGGCCCGCTGCCTGGAAATCTGGGCCACGTCTCGGCTCAGTCCTGCTCCACACGCCTGCGGTGCAGAAAAATGCCCAAGCTGCGCTCTTCCTCCGACTTGCGTTAAAAGGCACCGTAAGCCCGCGGGGGTGTGGAATATTTGGCTTTTTTCCCTGCTGCAGGAAAGCTATTTTAGTCCTTCTCCCCCTTGACCCCGGGCTGCTGTGCAGAGACGGAGGATGTTGCAATAAACCGATTGCATTTCCCCATCGCTCTCCGCAGGTCCCCGGAGCAGAGCAAAGCCTCGGGCGGGAGTGGGTCGGACAACTGTATCGAGCCGGTGTCTCCACCAGACGGCGTGGGAGAATCGGAGCACGCCAAGAGCGCCACGTACCCGATCCTGTACCGCGAGGGCGAGCAGATAGACCAGAGGTAACGCCGAGGGAAGGGACGGTGGAGGCAATGAGTGGGTGTCCCCAGGCTCGCCCTGGCCCAGTCTGCTTTTCTTGCAGCCAAAAGCAGTGTCATATCCCAGGTTTCTGTCCGTTTTGATTGTACATTTACAGCAGGGATAGGGATAAAGGTTGGAGATCCCCGGTATCTCAGGAGCCCCCGGGCTGATTCTGAGAAGTGACACTAAGGGAGGAGTCTCTCTAGGTAGGACTTTGTGAACTGGACATTGCAGAGGTTTCTGATGGTCTTCTGCTTTGCAGGATGGGGTCCAAGTCCCCAGGAAACAACACTCAGCCTCCAGCTTTCTTCAGCAAGCTGACTGAGAGCAACTCTGCCATGGTGAAGTCCAAGAAACAGGAAATCATCAAGAAGCTCAGCACAACCAACAAAAACGAGACAGAGTACAGTAAGGACACGTGGGGATGCAAATGCGGGGCAATGGGGGGGCAAAAAGCCTTGAGAACACATGAAGCAAAGGAGATACGGGAATGGGTGCTGCTGTGTTGAGGGCTGGGAGCACTCAGCCAGCTCTCTCTGCATCATGCTGTGGTTTGTTAGGAACCTTGAGGTCCAAATGCTTCCTGGGATGAGTTGTGCTGGTGCCAGCAGTGGCTGTGTGCATCTGGGGAGGCCGTGGGAGGCATCCCAGCCCCACATCTCCTTGCTCTGGGGCTGTCAATCTCACCCATGCCAGATAACCTCAATAGGAAGGAAATAATGAGCTGAGCATGGAGGAGACTTAAGAGCAATTGATATTTTAATGAATGGCTAGCCAAGCTGAATCCTTCCTCCTTGAGATGCATCTCCCCACAACGTTACTTTAAGCCCTACATCAATATTGGTATAGCTCTGTAAAACTAACCAGGCTGGCTTATATTAGAAATTCAGCCCGTTCATTCATTAACCGCTAATAGAGTAGATAGGATCCTAATTTAATTTACCCCAGCATTATACAGTCAATACTAATTCAATTTGAATCCATCTTACAACAGCTGCATCGGATAAGAGGGACCAAGCTGTCTCGTCTCCTGGATGATATTACCATGAGCCAACAGTATTGTTATGCCCCTTTGGGGACATGTGGCTGAACCCCGTGACCTTCCACACTTTTCCTTATCAAGGGAAAATACATAGAAATAGGAAACGCCTCTTATTTGATGAGAATTTATGTTATTCTAAGGAAAGTGATATCCAAGTCAAACAGCTCAGCTAAGAGGGAAAATATTGATTTAACATCTCTTCTCCTCCTCCTCGCCCTCCCCACTGCCCAGACCTGCTCTCTGGATGTAGGCATTTGAGCCTTTGGGAATCCCATAGGCGGGAGAGAGCCTTTGACTGGATGGAGCTTGTAATCCAAAGGGCTGGAGGGAGGGAGGTCAGCACTGAGCACAAAGACATCACCCTGCCTCTCTGGGCTCTGCTTTTCTGCCTTTCCCAGCTGGTGAGGCATTCCTGCTGTGGTTCTCCCAAAGGCAATTAGTCCTGGTCCCAGCCAGCACCCACAGACCCACCCCAGTGTCTGGGGGAGGTGGGCTGCCGTCAGCCTGGGTGCCACAACAGGGACACCAGCGGCTTGTCGTGGCTGGCCCAGCAGGTCCCTCCCTCCCACCGGTCTGCATGTGCTGCTCTCCGTACTGAAGAGCTTCTCTGTTTCTCTCCAGATGTTGGGCAGCCTGGGACAGAGATTTTCAATATGCCGGCGATTACCGGAGCAGGTAACTCCCGTACACCTGTACCTACCTCATTCCTTACTGAGCTCACAGCCACAGGGGCAGCAGGAGACTCAGTGGATTTAAGCATCTCCTTTTTCCCTTCTGCCATAAGACCAAGTGTAACAGTTGCTGGGAGGCTGAAGCCTCAGGACACGCCGTAGGTCCCCACTGTTGGGTTGGAGTCTGTGCAGTGTAATTCCTCAGGAAGCCTGGCAGAGTTTGAGGAGAGATTAAAAGTCAAGCAAGGGTTGGCCATTTGGTGCCACCTGAGAGTTGAACTATAGCGAGGTGGAGCCTCACGCTGGGAAGAGATCACCTTGCACTTGGTGGGACCTTGTGGTCACCCATGGGTGGGTAGGAGGACAGCAGCGAAAGGCAACATGAGGGTGGGAAGCAGGCTCTGTGCCACCACGGGCTGGGCAGGCTGCAGGAGCTGGTTGCAAAAGCAAACTGGGGTGAGAGGAGCACCCCATAACTTTGAACTGTGAGTGTTGGGCAAACTGGTGATGGCTGAGGAGAGACTGTGTTATCTGGGAGATGGAGACATGCTTGGGAACAAGGGTGCCAGCAGCATGCTCAGTCCTCCAGGTGCTTAAAGCGTGGATTGACTCTGATTTCTCAGAAGCTGGGAGGAAACACTTGGCTGGTGAACAGTTCCAGTCATGTCCGTGCAGCCAGTGCCACACAGAAGGGCTTTGTGGGCAGGACCACTTGGACCTCTGTGCTGTGTAGAGGAGGATGCTCAAGTTGATCACCCAGTTCTGGAGAAGCAGTTTTTAGTGGTGGTATCTAAGTGCTGCTGCAGGCAGCCATGGTGGACTTCAGCGAGTCCCTGGCCTGGCCCTAACCAGCATTAGTCTGCCAGCCTGCCTAACCGGGGGTTCACTGGCTAACACCTGGGGCACCCATGGAAATGCCATGCTGAGCCTGAGGACCACCACGCAGGAGCACTTAAGGAGCTTCTTCATCGGCACTTGCACTCTCCCCAGCTCTCCTGGGCCCACAGCTTTCAGCCTGGCTGGGAAAGGAGGATAGGGAAGAGCTTAAGGAAGGGATTTTAGCAAGGAGGAGTGAAAAACAGCCCCATGGAGTTGGGTGGCCGGTATGGGCTTCTCCGGCACAGGTCAGAGACCAGCCAGAAGGAGAAGGACAGCATGAAGGCTGTCAGGCTGTGGCCACCTGTGGCAGCAATGTTGAGGTGGGCTTGCAGATGAAAGAAACAAATCCCCATTTGAGGGAGTATTAATTGATACTTCATTAGGTACTGATGCTCTCCTACAGCAGGAAGGCCTTCAGGCTTGTTCGTTTTAAGTAGGAGGAACAGCAGCTTTTCCACAAGCAAGAGAAGGAGGTGCTGTGGGACAGGACTTTGTGTGGTAGCAGGGGCAGGCACTGCCGTCAGTGGTGTGGTGCCAGCGTGTTTGGGAGCAGCTGGGATGAGAGGGTACAGACAGCTGGGACTCAAGGGTCCTCAGCAGACAAAATTTCAGGGAGATGAGGCCCCCCAACCTCTTGAGAGCATCCCCTGGTGAAAGCTGCCCCTGCTGTGCTGGAGGAGGCATAAAGGCAGAGTGTAGGGAGCTGAGGACGGGCATCTGGCCGGAGGGGACCAGGAGAGACCCTGCCTGTTTACAGGCAGACAAGCAAACCCAGGACCCCTTTCTGAGCAGAGGGACATCGATCCCAGTGCCAGCACCCACCTGGGATGGGTTGAGCTGGTGGGGAGCTGCCAGTGGGGCTATCCCTCACCAGCCTGCTGTTTTTGTGTCTGTATTTTGCCCTTGCTTGTTCCCTGTAACCGCCACATCGGGAATGACGGTGGCGTGGCTGAGCCTAGTGCCCTCTGGTCCCTGTGCGGTGCTGCACCATAACTGCATGGCTTGAGACTCACTCCCACGCGGACACACCACTTCTCTGCATCCTGCCCCCGTAGCCGGGGCTCAGCCCAGGAGGGGATCCTGGTCCACAGCAGGCACCCAGCCCCGGTGGGATGAAGGGAGCGGGCTGGGGCAATGGGCAAGGGGGCTTGCAAAGAGCACAAGGAGGGACAAAAGGACTTTCCCCTCTCCCCAACGTGGCCTGATCCCTCACAGGCAGCTCCCCCAGGATGCATGCCCTCATCCTGGGGCTGCTTGCAGTTGCCATGTCTCATGCCAGGGCCTAATCCAGGAACCTCGTTCCAATCAAGTGTTTTTGTGGGGTGCCCCCTCTTCCTTCCTAGAATTCTCCATGGGAAACTGCCCCAGCTTCCAAATTCCTGCCACACCAACTTTTGATCTGTGTGTGCGTCCATATGGACCCCACAAACAGGTGACTGTCCTCCTGCCGAGTCTGGCTGGGCTAGGAACACAGCCCTCCCCTTCTTCCAGTCGCTCCCTGGGGCTCAGTGACAACCCCTTATCCCCTGCCATCCTCCCAGCC
>VZRU01005494.1:110677-234545 GCA_013398155.1 Pedionomus torquatus | reverse complement strand
GGAGGGGGGTGGGGTGGGTTGGGGACCCCCACGCTGGCAGGGCAGTGATGGGGGTGCCTGCGATAAAAATGGGCTGAGAGAGGGGGGAGAGGGTGAGTGGGTGCTGCACTGCACACCCCGCGGGCACGGTGGATGCCCCAAGGTGTGTGACTCGCTCACGCTGGGGGTGGCTGATGCAGCCCCCGGTGTCGCTGCTGGGCTGCCCCAGGTGGTGGGCGCTGTGTGCCCACTGGCTGCACCGTGACCCTCCTGCCGTACCACTGGTGATGGGACCGGGCTGCTGGAAGGACCTCGGCAAGGGGTGAGTTCACTGGCTGAAGCACGATGGGATGTTGCACTCGAAAGCTTTGACCAAGTCACAGCCTCTCTCCGTGCCTCAGTTTCCTCATCCCTAGGCAGGATTCACGCCCCTGAGCTGCTTTTTAACCAACTGATGGCCAACAGCTACTTAAGCACGTTGCTTTTATTGACTGTGGTCACCAAGAGTTGCTGGTGGCACGCAAGGACAGCTGTGGGACAATGGAGCCCTTAGCTAAATGCCCACCTGCATCTCTGCCAGCATCAAGCGGGGCTGACGCTAGAGGACACCTTGGCTTTGTCACTCTTTGACCAGCAGCCAAGGAAAACATTGTTCAACTCTGACTGAATTTTAAAATGTGATTTATAAAAAGTAATTTAAAAATAGATATTCTGGTGATGGATAATCCCTCAGAAGCTCTGTGGGAAATTATTGAGAAGGCTAATTAGTTACTCCCTAATTAACAATAGAAACAAGCCACAGTATCCATTTGTAGGTCTAAATTGCTTTACCTCTGACATCCGTCCCATGGGGTCCAGTTGACTTTGGTTGGGGCCAGGAGCTATCGGTCCCCAAGTCCCCTTCTCGTGTCTGCCCCTGTGGGGTGGGTGCCACCGGGCTCGGGAGGCCTCTGCTGCCATGGAGAGGGGTGTGCGGGGGCGTTTCACAGGGNGGGGGCAAGCCAAGGGTTATGGCTCTGCCTGAGGACAAATTGGATGCCTATATGGAATTTAATCCATTGAAGAGCCATTAGTTGGTTTTGCACTTGTGGGCCTCAGCAGTTGATTTTACACAAACATCATTTTCCTGGGAGCAGCGGTACCCCAGGCTCCTGCCAGCCCAACGATTCGCGTGGTCATCCCCATCCGAGCTGCTGCACGTCCTGGAGGAAGGCTCCCCAATGCCGCATGACCGGTTTGTCTGTCCAGGAGATGTCCAAAAGTTTCCTGTCTCTGTGCTGGTGAAGGATCACCCTAGGTTCCTCTGGATTGCCCAGACGCTGCCTGAAATCCCTCCAGGTATGTACCCACCAGACCAAACCTGCCTCCTCTGATCTCCACGTGACCATCTCCAATGGCAGAGCACTAGGTAGACCCGTGCTGGCTCTTAAAGATCAGTCTAAATATCCCCAAGACCAGTGATTTTACTGAAATTCTTTTTAGAAAGGCTTTTGCCTGAAGCAATTGGAGTAAGTTAAGAAGTAGTTCAACAGAAGCCAGGTTGTTGAGCCTCTCGCATCAGGGTTTCAAAGCTGACGGGGGCTGACAGCGGTAGCCCTGGTCAATAATTCACACTGATGCTGGAGAAACAGAAGGTGGGAAAACTTCTAAATTCAAGGCCAACACTTATGATTTAATGACGGAAAACTTGAGGTCTACTTGAAAAGCTCTTGCAGAAGCAGATTAAAATGAAAGAGGATAAAAGCAGATGGCTTTGAAAACCAGCAATAAAAAAAAAAAAAAAGTCAGAAGTTGAGACTCACTCATATTATGACTGAGTGGCAGAGAGGGGGTTTTGAAGGGGAGAGGGAAGACAAAATATGATCCCTGATGTCTTCACGCTGGATGGAGGCCATGAGAAGGCACAGGAGCATTGCGACCTTCTCCTGGTGATGAATTGGTGTTTGGTTAGGATTATGGAGGAGTTTTTGTTGTTGGGTTTTTTTTTTTGCTTTTGGCAAGAATTAAAGCAAGAGGGAGATTTTTTTATTTAGCCAGGCCAGGCTGAGTTAGAAGAGCAGGCATGAAAGGGCACGAGGCTGAGGTTGTTCTTGCTGCACTGGGCTTCAGTACCATCCCTGCGGGTGACGGGGAGTGGGGAGGGGTGTAGCTGTGCCACCCTGCAAAGACTGAAAAAAGAAAAAAGGGTACAAACTGTACCAGAATACAGACCCCACCCCTGGTGGCACCCGGCCCTGTGTCCTCCCCAGAAATGCCACTTTTGTCCCTACACACCAGCCCTGGGCAGAGCAGGGGCTCTCCATCTCTCAATCCGAGCAGCTGAACGGGTCGGACGTGCCTTTGGCCAGCAGAGCCGGTAACGGGTCCTGCGCTCCTTTACAGCAGGAAGCGTTTTATACTCTCCTGACAATTGCAATCCAAATAGTCGTTCATCAGCTCTTGTGATTTGCCATGAAATTATATATGCTCTCTGATAATGATGTAGAGGGCTAAAGAGCTGATCTTGGCAGGAGATGAGAGGTTTGAGGCTGGCGAGAAGCTCAGAAGGAAAATAGAGCAGCTTTTGATGGGGTGCCTGGCTCTTATCGGCGTTGGGACCCTGAAGGGCGTTGGGCAGAGGTCGGGGTGTCTTGGCTGGCTGGGCATTCCCTGGGTGTGTGCCCGTCTGGGAAGCGTTGGGTTTGTAAGGAACGCGCGAGCCAGTGTCACTGTGCACGTGTGTGTGGGTAACGCGCTGAATTAATTGTCAGGTTTATTTATCCTCTCGTTTTTGGCCTCCTGTAATTACCAAAATGAGGATTTGTCAGGACTCCAGGCAGCAGAGTAGTAATAAATCACTCAGCACCGGGAGGTTGGAGCAGTTGTGTCTGAGTGAGCGCAGATTTGTGCCGGCTTTAGCGAAGTGCAAGTGCTGTCAGAGGAGCTGGTGCACAAACAAACAAAAAAACCCAAAACAGCTTTGCAAAAATGCTCCTGAAATAAAATCCCTGGATGCACGGCCCTCCAGCCAGGAGCTCAAGCCCTTGTGAGGAGGAATCACCTACCAGGGATGCAGGGGGGCTTGGGGAGGTGAAAGCCTTGGCAGCCCCCGGCGTGTGGGATACTGCCATACCCCGTGGGCTGCAGGTCCCTTCCTGTGGCTGCACAAGGGTGTCCAAAAACATTGCTGTGCAACAGCAGGGAGGGCATCTGGGCTGGAAACCTGCAGAAACTGGTTAGAAAGGCAAAAATCCTACTCCTGTAAAAACATACTGCGTTCTGGGGCTTGCTTGCCAGAGGGTGCCTTCGTGCAAGTCAGGTTTTGTTGGGCTCTGCCCTGACAGCAGTGATGCTGTGCTTGGGGCACAGGAGCGTGTCCAGATCCCACCCAGGAGGGACCACACTCATCTTGGCCGCAGACAGTGCAACCCTGGTGTAACCACCAACAGGTGAGACTTTCCTCTTGTTGGCTTTTGTAAATGGAGAACAGAGCACTGGTGACACGTTTCGAGTCTGTAATTTTGAAGAGACCAGCGTGTTTCCCTGCTTTGGGAATAACCTGAAGGTCTCTCACCGCAAACGCACGTAACCTGACAAAGCGCAGGGTGTTAGGAATGGTGGTGAACTCCATCTGGAGACCTCTCTGCTTTGAAGTCGGACGCCGTTTTAAACTCTGCAGGGTACTTGCGCTTAGAAAAAGCAGCATTTGTCAGTGAAGATTGATCTTGGTCCAGAAATTTTTGCTGCCCCCCTGACTTCTTTTCATATTTATTAGTCATTTGCAATCTCTTTGATGACTAGATACATGTTCAGGTCGGAGAAAACTCTGTTACGGTATTTGCCGGGGCGATGCCAGGGGATAGGAAACACTGATGGCGCAGCTGCAGGGTCTGGCCGTGCTAATGACCGAGTATTTGGAATTGTCATTATTAATTGCCACAGCAGCCCCCCATGCTCCCAAGCAGAGACTGAGGAAACCCATGGAGGAAGCAGAAGCCCTGGGGGGGTTGGTCTGGGGTCTCACCCACAGGTGTGCAGCCTGAGTTGAGCCAGCCAAAAGCAATTGCTCCACAAGTTGCAGCTCAGTCTTTGCAGAAAACATGGTGCCTGCAAGAGGGGGGCACCTCTGTGAGCTGGCAGGGGCTCCTCCTGCCTCCGGTGTCATGGGGAAAGAAAAGGCTTCATGAAGAGCAAAAAGCAGAGCAACACCATCCAGAAGGTTGCTCTCAAAGACACTACATCCTCATTCAGCACATTCCTCAAACTGCGCTCAGAGCTGCTGTCAGCAGGTAATGGTCCATGAATCAGCCATGGTGAGATGTAGACTCTGAAGAGATTTGGACTCCAATGATTTGGGTGTTTGTTTGCAGAAGGCTGAGCTTTAGCTATGCAGTCTTGATCCAGCTCTGCCCATGATCCAGGAGTATTTTCTGCTGCTGTTTCATCCTGAGCCCTTTCCAGAAAGCAAAGCAGCTGCCAGAGGTCAGACGCAAGGAGCCCAGTCGGTGCGTGCCTGAAGATAGGTGCCAGGTCTGGATCTGCATTCCAGTTGGACCGAAGTAGAGCTTTTCCCCGTGGGGATGTTAATTCCGGGCCTTGGCTTAAAGCCATCTCCAGCTTTCATGTTTTTGGAACTGAAAAAGAGCACCATTTTGTTCAAGGGAAGAACACATCCTTATACCCTAACTCTATACCCCAATGAGAAGTCACAACCAGTTCAAGCATTGCTGGCTCCATAGCAGTGAAACCCACCTAACATCACCCCACTGGACCCATTTTTAAGCTACACCATCCCAGTGGGCTGCCAGAGCATCCTACTCCCCCTCTGACCAGCAACAACCCCCGAGCTGGAGTTGCCTCCTCCATCCACTGGTGAAGGTGAAACCAAATAGCAGAAGTTGGAAACCAAATAGCAGAGGTTGCTCCTGGGTCTCTTTGTGGGGGAGGGCAGCCTTTTTATTAGGTCCAGATGTTGCTTTCTGCCCCGGGCCATGCTGGGAAGTAAAGCTAAGCATGTTAATGTTGGCTGGAAGAGCCTTGGTGAAAACAGGCTTGGAGGAAGTGGGGTCTGTCCTGCACCCCTGTTTCCTGGGGGTCCAGGGAAGATGGGCCAGCACAGGAGAGATAGGCACAGGCAAGGGGTCACCTGGCTGCTGAGCAGCCCTCTTCCCTTTACTCTCTGCAGATCTCCTAACAGTGAGTATGGCTTGAGTATGGTGAGCCAGCCACCCATGTCTCCAGGGCTCTTGGGGACCTGCTGTCCCCAAACTGATGGTACCCACAGGGAGAATCATCCCCATCACTGAGCTGATGGGTCCCTTCTGGGGCGATTTCCTGTTGGGTTTCGTATTGAGATGTGGAGAACTCTGTGTGAGGGGCAAGGCTGCTCTCCAGATGTTATTTTTCACCATTAGGCAGTGTTTAAAAATATGTGACTCCCCCCCCACTCCCTTTTGGAGTGCATATAGAGGAGAGACCTTTGGAGGGGTGAGCGGCAGGGAGGGGCTGGGAGGGGGGCGGCAGGACCTTCCCCCAAATAAGCTGTTCCTCTGCAAATGAAGAATTTCCAGAAAGTGCTGAGCTGGGCATTTTGCAGCCAGCTCTGCTGGACTGCGGCACGGTGTCACACGGCCGGCTAACGGAGCTGGGCTCCAACGGGTCCCCGTGATCCGGTGCCAAGCCTGGAGGCCTTCGAAACACGTGGCTCATTAACAGTGCACTTCGGCTACGGCTGGGGCTCGCACAGAGGGCAGGCACTGCCAGAACATTTACGAGTCCTGGAAGACTCAGAAAGGGCCCAGGCTGCAAAGTTCAAGGGCAGACCCAGAGGCAGAGCAGTGTTGCGACTAGAGAAGTACTCCAAGCCCCAAGTGCTGCTCTGCTGTTCTCTGGTCCACTCCACCTTCACTCTGATAAGCTTGGACTAGAACCGTAAGGATGCCCCACTCCTCTACTGGATACTAATTATGGATCTGTGTGGTTCTGGGTGTTATCTTCTCTATTAAATCTATATTCCAGGGTAAAGCCCCCACTTGAGCAGCCAAGGATGCTCCAAGAGGCTGAGATGCTGCCATAACGCCTTGCTAGAAGCTGGATCTGAAGCTCTTCAGCACCTAAAATGAATGTCCTGGAAGTGCAGGCGCTAAAGAAAACCACCACCCTTGTCGGAAGCACAGCAAAAACCCATCTGTGAGTGGAAGAGGTCAGAGAAGAATACAAAGGCTTTTATTTCCCGAGGCATTTGTCAGCAAGACAAATGTGTTTTTTTTAAATTTGCTGTGTTTTCCTAGCTGGCCTCCCACACAAACGCCAAGCGGGCTTTCACTAGCACAAAGCAGGGTGTTGGCTCGTGTCCTTTGTAATCCAATGCTCGAGGACCCAGACAAGGAATCGGTTGGATCACTGTTTATTATCAGTGAGCGGGGCATATTGAAAGGAAATGGGCAGATTTCAACGCTACATCTATGCTTATTGCTGGCATGTTCCTCTCCTGCCCTTATTATTTATGTTGAAAATGATAAATGAGGGATTGATGGTTCTAGC
Source organism: Pedionomus torquatus (assembly GCA_013398155.1). Classification (NCBI taxonomy): domain Eukaryota; kingdom Metazoa; phylum Chordata; class Aves; order Charadriiformes; family Pedionomidae; genus Pedionomus; species Pedionomus torquatus. Next base: position 228,044 of record VZRU01005494.1, on the reverse strand, counting down.
TGGTTTATGAATAATCAAGTTATTTCACTGCGAAGCCCCAGGGGAAGGTAATGTTTCCACAATCCTCCATCAAAGAGAATGCAGTTTGCTCTCCTCCTTTGCACTTGGCGTGGTTTTGCACCAAATGTGCCCATCCCCACACACTCCCATGGCACATCCCGGTGCCAAAACAGGTTTCTCAGGCTGCACAGCTGCTTGGCATCGCATCATCCCTCACGGCCATGCACGGGGTGTTTGGAGCAGTTGGCTCTCCAGTGCAGGAGGCGATGGGTGTCTTGGTGGCCCGCGCTGCCAGGCTGTGTGTCCACGGTGCAAGCCAGCTGCTCTGCACAGAGGGCCATGGCCACAGCAGTCAGCTCTCATCCCAGTTGTATTTCAAGGAGCTGCAAATAGCCACTGGTCTCAGGAACCACTTATGAGACACGAAGAGCCCTGGGAAGATGATTTGGATGTTTATGTATATAGAAATGTCTAATCACCGGGCTCAGGACAGGCTCAGAAAGGGAATCTGGAGGTGGTTAGCTGGAAAGGAGGTTATTCTTATGCTAGAAATGTTCCGTCTGCCTGTATGCAGGATAGGAAGGATACAATGAGAATCAAAGGCTTGGCAGGATGAGCATTTTCATCCCTGTAGATGTGAACTCTCCGTCTGTCTTGGACTCAGAGGCGTGGAACTGGTTAGATCCAATAGCATTATTAGAAGCAGAAAATAGAGCTCATAAAACTCCCTCCTTACACCCAAAAAAAAAAGCAATTCCAGGACCCTCTATCCCACTCATGAACAAGCCATTCCAGCTTACATTTCCCCACTCTGGCCAGGCATGTTGCCAGGGGAAGGGGATTTGGTGCTTCAGCAGAAGCTGTGCAACCTGGGGGCAGGTCCTCACTCCTCTCCCATGTAAACAGACCAGGCGATTTAGAGGGAGGCAGGAGAGGTGGGATGATTAAAATGGTGGCAAACCCACATGGCCAGGCCATGGCATAACCCCAGAGGCTGCATCTGTGGTGGGAACTGCTCCTCCAAGCAACAGGCTCAAAATCAGCACTAGATGGGAAACACTGCAGAGAGCAGTCAGGAGTGCCAGCCAAGGAAACCACCACCACACCACCAGATCAAGCATCCAGAAGCCTACACAGCTCCTTGAAGCTAAGGTGCCCCCTGAGGAACTGACCTAGCATGACAGGACAAGAGGAGGTTGCAGCGCTGCATCTAGAGCATCTTGGGGGGGGCGTTCAATCATCCTGGGATGGCTGTTCTGGGAGGTAGTTGTGGAGCCACAGGGTCAGGTATATCTGCTGTGACGGACTCCCAACCCATTATCTGCTTCCCACAGAGATGGCCTCAGTGACAGTTCAGCGTCCTGTGCCAGAGGAGATGCAGTTCTGCATCAGTCCAGGCATAATTCTGGTGATTCCTTTGCATGAGCACGGACTCATGACATTTTGAGGACAGCAGCAGAACTTTCCTGCTGCTTGGCATTGCCTAGGTTTTCCAAAGACTCTTTTGCAGGTCCAGGCTGTGACTTCCCTATCTGCTGAGGATACAGAGCAGAGACCAAGCCCAAGGTCTTGCATGTGGTAGTTTCAAGCCAATGGATTAGCAGCAGGAGGAAGTTTTTACTGCTGCAGTATCAGGTAAGGATCTTTCTCTGGCAAACCCCTGCATTGTTTGTTGACTGAACATAGCTGTGGAATGAAATTTGATAAAGGCATCTGTTGTTCCCTTACAGCTCTGCTCTGTCCAGTGGAACAGGGCTCCCAGCATGTGGGTTTTTATTATTATTAAATTTGTAGCTGCCCATTATCAGCAACTTCTTTTAGGTGAAGCTTTTGGCATTTTGCACTCAGCATTCTTGCTGTCTGTAAAACCAGCCTAAATCTTTCCTTCTGTTCATAAAGGCATCTAGTCTAAATTCAAAGTCTATCCATTATAACTTCAGCACCTTGTAATCCCTCAGAGATATGTGCAATTACTCTCTGAAATATCCCAGGAGCAAAACTAATACCAAGCATCATCTGCTTAAATTTACAACATCCAAATGGCACAGTAAAAGCCACTAGCTTAGGGGTTAGCTCATCCGAGCGCACTTGCCAAAACACATATCCTGCATCTAATACTGCTTTTGCTGCTGAGGATTTAGCTGCCACCTCAGGAATCTTCATTGGACAGCATTCAGGGTTTATGGTTTTATTTAAATAACAGGAGTGGATGCACATGTCCTTCATCTGCTGTTTGGGTTTCAACCATTGAACTCGCCCAGTCCGTACATCCCCTGCATTTCACTGGGTGCTTGAGCACAAGCGTGTCACCCATCCTTCATCCTAGGAGCAGTTCAGCCATGATTTGTGTCAAAGAGCTTGGGATGAGGACACGGGCACTTCCCGTGCACCTGAAGCAAGCCTCTTGCATAACATGGCCCTCCTGCTCCTTGCCATTCCTTGGAGTTTAACAGCTGTTTTCGTCCAAGTCTATTGACTTCATCCCTATAAATCCAGTATGATTTTTCCATGAGGATTAGTGTCAGACTCTCCCTGCAGACATCTTAGGTCTTGGAAGACAGCTGAGCACTCTACTAATAGCTGGCTGGCGAGCCTGAGGCATTAAAACACACTTGATGGCGAGGCAGGGTTTTAGCCCTGACGCAACCCATCTGCCTTCACCACTTGGAAAGCCAGGACGTAGCAGGGGTCCCGATACTGTCCCAGGGTGTGGATACCTGGACATGACATAAGCATTATGTTGGTTTTTCCTGTCCTTCAGGGCCATGGAAAAGCTGGGAGAGGAATTATCTAGATTGAACACCAAGGCTTCATACTCGGGTACAAGAAGATCAAGCAGGAAGAGGGAAATTTAGGGTGCAGAAATGGTAAAACGGCCTCTGTATGAAGAGTGAGTTTTAATGCCCTTTGCTTGAGATACTTCACCTTCCTCTGGGCATACGTGACAAGGCAGGATTTACACATCTGAAGCCATGGCCTCCTGATCACGGGCAGCTGGGATGAATTCCATGGGCAAAGGAAGGGAGACACCAAAAAAACATTCCCTCTGCATGGGAAAGGGGCTCTGGGGACCGTGTAAATGGGTAAGGAAGAGGAAAGAAACTCCAGATACATCAGCATGACAGTTTGAGCATTTTATTACGATATATAAATTTTGTCTTTTTAAATTACTCTCTATGAGTTGAACAGGAAGGGATTATTGTGGAGGGGGGAATATACAAAAATAAAAGGACATTGTGAACTACTGCATCACCACATATACAACAGTAAAGTACTTTACAAGCACTTAGAGAATCAGACTTACAAAAATAAAAATATGACACATCCTTATGCATTTCCCCCAGTAATATGTTCTTTTCTTCATTCTCTAACCTTCAAACACCTTTCAGCCCCATCCTCAGGTCACAATTCATACGGCAGGATACTTTGCTCATTTTGATGGCCATTACAGTATCTGAAAAGGAATTAATGCCTCCCAAGACTTATAACATACAATGGTTATTGGAGAGCTTTAGGGGAGATGTTCAGAGCAGATCAATTTGTGAGTGATCCTCAGGGAGCAGAGCTTATCTGGCAGTAGAAATGTGAATCTCCCACACGAAGATCCATCATTGCCTATAAAGCGTTCCCCCATCTCCACACAGAGACAGCTCTGTGTATCTGTGCTCGACACAGAGTCCCCTGCCAGCCTGCAGAACGCTGGCACTCACAGACTTCAGTGGGACTAACTGAGAAAGAGGATGGATGTGATTTTGTTTCAGTTCTAAAAAAAAAGCAAGGACACTCGTCCCTGCAGGAAAAAAGGCAGGTTAAAACTACAATGGCTACGTATCCTAGCTCACAGCCTTCACATGCAGAACATTCGCCTCTAGATTAGATTCACGCAGCCCTTAGTCCTCAGTTTGCTCTACAAAGTCTTTTGCTCTTAACCTTCTAGTGACCCTTCCCATTTTTTTAAGACGCACTCAACATAAATAGTAAATAGCATTCACTTCTCTGACCAGCAGCTCACTCAAACACTGCTATCAACACCCAAACCTCAATTCGTCATTCCCAGAAAGTATGCACCTAGGGTGCAAACCTGTCTGTATTTCACATTAAGAAAAGTAGAGCTGGCTTAAGGAAAAAAAAAAAAAAAAAAAAAAAAAAAAAATAAAAAAAGAAGAAAAATGTTTTTGGTCNATGCTCATGGAAAACATCTCAAATGAAAAAAAAAAAAAAAAAAAAAAAGAAAGATGAAAGAAGCAGTAAACTGTTTTTGGTCAAAATTGCTCTCTGCGTTGTGTGCAAAGTATTCTGTACATTCCGAAAGGTCAGTATTTTGTTAGGGTTCCCTCTTTCTGGCCCCAAACGCAACAACAGCAATGCAGCCGGACCAGACATAAGCATGCTTTGTTGTATTCAGGGGCAAAACAATCACAGGAATGAAGGGGATGAAGGGCAAACCCCACACCCCTGGGGTAGACAGTGACTTTCCACATTGGAAAAAACAACCTTCCCATCCCCAAAACAGAAGCCTTCTCAGCAAGTTGCTGATCTCAAATATAACTATTGAAGGAAAAGGATTCCTGAAGGCAGAGTCTGACTTTACCTATCAGGCTTAAAGGACTGTGGGCAACAGGCACTTTAGTATCCTGGGGAGAAGTTGCGTAGCCACAGTCCCAGCTGCTCCAGGAAACTCACTAAGCAGCATTTCCGTGGTCTAAATTTATCATTTGTACCTTTGAGAAAATATATATGAACAAAGATCTATTGTTTGAGATGAATGATGCACCATTTCAAAGAAAAACACCTCTCTAACGGGACCAATCATTCCTTTTAGATATACAAATATATTGTAAGACACTTCTTGGCTGCTGGGAGNTTATTCTTATTAGTCCTGGAATAACGATAGTAACAGTTTTAGTATAAATTATCCAATAATGCAGAAAAAAAAAAAAAAAAAAAAAAAAAAAAGTCATCGCTTTGTCCAGTCATAAGCAAGGTGAGCATTGGTTCTTCTACCACCACCTAACTCAGCCACAGGCATAGGATCAATATGGACAAAGGCTGGGTGGGCAGGGTGGGATCTGCGCCTACATGAGGGTGAAGACCTTATGCTCTGTGGTTTTCTTCTCCTCAGGAAAAACAAAGTCCTTTTCCAAGGCCAGCTTTCACCAAGAAGAAAAGCAGCTTGTGATGGGCCCATGAGAGGTATCATATAAGAAGGTATTTTTCAAAAATTTCTATGCACCTCAGGCACTTAGCAATGTCACAGCTTGGATGTTGTCCAGGGTGGTAGCCCACTATGGCCTGTCCATGGCTCCACAGCTCAAAGTGTGTTTGGCAGCCTAGAAACCCAAGCTGTCAGTTGACTTTTTTTCTTTTTTCTTGACATGGCAAGACCAGAAAAGCTGCTTAAGCTCAAAGAGGCAGGACCTTGTTAGGTCATTTCTAGTCTATTTGCAAAGAAAACAAAGCACAAAGCGTCAAAGACACCTGGATGTGTGAGGACCCTTCAGTGACAAGGATGCAGCCTTCCATTGCATCCTCTTGGAGGTTGCATCTACCTGTGAGACTTTGCCTTCACAGCTCCTGTCCCTGTGAAGTCAAAGACCAGGTTTAGGTCTCTCCACTGGATTGTATTTGCACACTAGTTTGGGGGGGAATGGGTTGAATTTTTATGCTTTTTTTCATGTTGCAGCCAGTGTGTATAAAGCAGAACTAACAACGGACAAAGTGGGCAGAAGCCTGCAGCTGGGGAAAATCTGTCCTGCTCAAAGACCAGAATGATCAAAACCTGCAGCTTTGTGCTTGGAGCAGGGGAATAATTCAACTGTTAACAGGAAAAAAGCCTGATGTATGGTCAGAATAGGGAGTCTCTGGCATCCCTTCAGCTTGGAGGTCAGCCTGTCTCCACACTTGCTCAGTGGAGGTGCCTGCAATCTAATCTGTCATCATCCAGGGATCTCCTGGGTATAAGTATTGGCCTTGCTTTTGAACCTGGATTATACCATTACTCAGTCTGGAAACCCTTTGCTACAGATTCTCCCAGGTGCATGTGAAGAGCCCTCTAGAGCCCTCATGATGCCCGCAGGAAGGCAGATGAGGTCCCCTGCTCACAACCTCACCCACCAGCATTTGGCAAAACAAGATGGACCTCAAGGTAAGATAAGAAGTTAGTGCATCAGCAACCTGTGTTGCACTGGGACTACATTCATCCTAGCTTCAGCTGCCCCACTGTCTAAGCTAACTGCAGCACTCGTATTCACTGGAGCTCTGGGGAGAAGGGTTGCCTCAGGCATAATAATCCCTTTGGAGGCAGATGTTGCTTTTCCAAGCTTTGATGCTGACAGTCAGTGACAGCAAAATCTGAGCAATAACAAATATAATCCTTGTTTCTGTGCTGCTGAAAAGAATTTAACAATAGGTGGAAGCCTCGGAAATCCTTTGAGAGATTTCTTCCTACCAAGTCCTAACTCCCAAATAGAGAGGCAGAGTTCACCACTGCCATAGCACACGTCTTTCACTACTAATGATGCTTCAGCTGTCAGGATTTAAGTTTGTATATAAAGACCTTGTATTTACCTCTTATTTCCACCTCTGGTGGAAAATTTGTGCTTCATTTTAAACAAGAGAACTCTGTTTCACAAAGGTCACAGTTCTGGTCCTATTTACCAATTGCCTTTTGAAACCGATGGAAAAATTATCTTTATAAGTTACAATTTAATTATCTTTTTGACAGATTTTTTTCTTTTTAATCTCTGGAGGTTTGTGCGTCAATTGCTCTGGGCAATCAGCTATGTTTTGTTGACACTGTTAATAGGTTTTCTGACTTGGCTGCTCAGTTGTGTTCTGAAATAACTCAATCAGACTCGCAGCAAGTCAGGAACAAAACAGAAAGTTTAGAAGAGGGAAAGCTGGAAATTAATTTCCAGAGCTGTGTGGTTATTTTCTAAGTCTCGACCTTTCTGAAGCAGCATGCAAATATTCTTGGTAAGATTTTTTGAGACAATTCCATGCCATTTTCAAAGGTTATTTGTTTGTAGGAATCCAGGCTCTTGCAGATTTTCAGTGAGCTACTGAAGTAATGAGATACTGGGAGATGTGACTCATGAATGGGGAATGGTTGACCTTAGGCTGGCTGCAGCGATTCCTGCTTCATGTTTCCTGCTGAAAGACAGCTCAGCTGTTTGTGAAGTACCTGTTGAACTGATACACCCTGGCTGATTAAGGAACACCTGCATGGATTTGGGCTCTTCAATACTTCATGCTCATCCTCTACACTGAGAAAGTCTGGCTGCTCCTCCACAGTCAGTGAAGCTGTCCACGCCACAGGTATGGAAACTATTGAGAGGGTGAACAGCCTTGCTCATGAGCTTCTGCACTGGCTTCTTTGAAACCAGACAGTATCTCCCTGTACTACACTCCTCACTGCAACACCCTGAAACACAAAAGGGTTGCAAGTGAATAAAGTTCCCTGGAAATTGTGTTTGAGACAATGAACACCATGGCACACTGGGCCTGAAAGTACTTTTGTAAAAGGGCACTGGGCTCCTAAATCACTTGGACACGTCTAGAAAATAGCCCTTCAGCTATTCAGATTCTTGTGTCTCCTCTGCATACTCTTGGCTGGGCTCAAGAAGATGTGGCCTTTCTCCCATCTCTTGGTTGGGCTGAGCCTTACTATGGTATATAAATACCATAGCTGCTCACAACAGCACCATGTGCCTGTTCTCTTCCTCTCTTTCTTGGTGAAAAAGTCCCTGCTCCTCCCAGTAAGCTAGGCATGAGGCTACTGCAGTAGTGTGGTATTGCAGCTATCTCCCCGAGCTGACAGAGCAAGCTGTAATGTATTAATACAAATAATCACCTCCTCTGCATTTACACTCTAAGAGACCTGGCTTCATGTATGTTGGGCAGACTGGATGCTGACTCTGCAGTTGGTGTTCCTTTTGCAGAGCTCAAAATAGCTCTGAAGGTTACAGTGAGTCTCACCTGTGCTAGATGAGGTCTACAGAGCTCACAAAGCAGCACTGCTATGGATAATAGCGTCCTTTGTCATCTTGATTTCATCTAAATACAAGTCAAAAATAGATACGCTTGGAAAAAAGAACAAAAATAAAATCCAGACCATGAATGTCAGGAACATCACAAAATACGAGACAGCCTCTCACTGATCAAAACCATCCCGTGCCCTGCAAGCCGCCTCCCAGCCAGTTCAGCCTCACCCAAAATGATGTGTTCTCCAGCCAATAATATTCAGTTGCCACCAATGAAGGCCCAGCCAGAGACCCAGCAAAGGCCACAGCCTCCTTGAGGTCACAAGGTTGCCAGCCACAGGGCGGATCAGAGGGTTTCGCTGTAGATGACGCACGGGCTGGTTTCCTCGCAGAGTTCCAGCTGCACGCTGGAAGCAAACCAACGCTTGGCACAACCCAAGCTGTAGTTGAGGGTGGTCCGGTAAATGTTCTTGGCACGCTTAGGAAATATGATGGTTGTGCTCTGAAACCTCAGTGGCTTCTGGCGGGGCTCAAAGATCAGCTGGGACTTGTAGTTCCGCCAGGTACAGTTGGGAGCAGCAATGACTGTCTCGCTGTAGGTGGTGACAGTGGGGATGGGGCCGTAGAAGATGTCATCCCGATAATGCTTCTCAGAGTCGTACTTAACCTCAGAATTGCACCTACAAAGGACAGCAAGGTATCAGGAACACAGCCCAGGGAGCAAGGGAGAGAAGATAGGGCAGGGCTCTTTTATACTTTGCAGCTGGCAACTTTTATGACCTCTTACTGCATAGACACTAGGGCAGCTGCCAACCCTACCACTCAAAGTACAGGGCCAAAAGGACTCCTTCCTGCTGGTGAATTTGAATCTTGGTGGAATCCCACCTTGCTTCGAATCCATCTCAGCATTTCTGCAGTGCACGTGCACAGAGGACCAAGCCTGCCCGGTCATGCCAGGGCAGAAAAGGCTTCAAGCAACCTGTGTTTTCCTCTGTTTCTTCCATGGGCACCACTGGGGCCTCAGCCGAGCCTTGAGAGCTGCACTGGAGGCAAACACCCTGTTGGCAAAGGATATCAAGAGGTGGTGAAACCTCTCAGCTGGGATAGGTCAGAGGCTGAGGAATGGACATTCACCCATGGCCTGTATGGAAAAAAGCTTAAAGTCCAGGAAAATTATTGATTCAGCCTTTTCCTGAGCATTTTTAACAAGCACAGCCATGCAGCATCAAGTTGAAATGCTGAGGGCCCCTGTGAAACAAAGGTCCCTTTGACTCATGGTAGGTTTCACCATACTCCCTACCACTAGCGTTAGGCTTGGGAGGTGTCACTGCCCCAGTGACCAGGCTGAATAGATGCTGCTGGTGGGTCACAGTCATGGGATGTCACATTGGGGTGATGGGGAACTTGCTTCTCAACAAAGCATGCCTACTGCTGTTTTCACAGGTCCTCTTGTCCACGCATGCTCTAACTTGGGAGGAAAATAACAAATAAGGTTTCAGACAGCAGTAGCATGGTGTAATGGACACTTGTCGAGCTGTCAAGGCTGTATGTTTGTGTTTTTCTTTGTGCTCTGATGGCAAGGCAATATTAAGACACCCAAGCCAGCTAAAATCAAAGTGCTGGGAGATGAGGGGTCAGGCTGCTCACTGGGGCCTACAGAAAATCCAAGCAATGGTCAAATAGTGGGTAAAGCAAAGGGATGCCGTGGACGCTGGCTGTCCAATATCCAAGCCATTGGTCTCTTAAAGAAGTGGCCATGTCAACAGCTGTCATATGTCTCTGCTGGCCTCCAGAAGGGACATATGGAAATCAGGACACACAAAGGGCTTTCCCTAAAATCTCTTGCCATGGGGAGCAGCAGGACTTTCACTTGTTTTCCCTGCTCCCCAAACGCTCCTCTGGTAATCAGCAGCCAAGGAATGTGCAGCCCCACATAAAAAAGATTAAAAGCTGGGTGTGTGCTTGTCATTACCTCCACCCGGAGGGGGTTTGACTGATTGTGCGCTGCATGTAATCTGAGCTGCTGTAATGTATTTTGCACAGCTAGGGTGTAAGCAAGTCATTCAGCACACATAAAACAAGACTCCGATGTAATCGCCATAAAAACATGCCCGCTGGCAGTTCCTCAGCGAGCAGAGATTTACTGGGGTGCATTTCCAAGGAGACTTTTGCATAGGTTGAGGGGAATGGGAATTGGGCTCATAGTCCTCCCACAGTCCCTGCCCCAAACCGTGGAGCTGCTCCATGCTGTTTGCAGAGTATATTCCACACCAGCAAAAGTGAAAAAGAAGAGCAGAGACCAACATTTATCCACTGGCCACAGCACCAGCCTCACAGGAGGTTGAAACATCTTCATCACTGGCTTGAGGGACCATATTCTCATAAGGAAGAACTCATCCTTGTCTCTGTCAACTGGTCTCTAACGTTGGTTTCTCTGCTGCAAGTGCTAATGAAAATAGTTGCCAATTATACAGCGTTTGATTTTTCTGAGGATATAAGTCATCAGGGAACAGGATGAAGACCATCAGGCCATGAAGCCTACGAATCGTAATGGTTTTCTCACATAGTCTTGGATTTGAACTGGCCTTGGAGGGAAAGTCTTCTCTTACAACCTCCTTCCAGTTCTTGCCTTCTCCCCTCCGTTTTTTAATTTTAATTTTTTGCAGAAGGAAAAGCACCAGGAAAAAGACAGAAATCCCCTCTTACCCACCCCATCCCATCCGTACCTGATTTCCTGCACAGGCTCGGGGCTGACCTCTATGCTTTCTCCAAAAAACACAGGGTACATCCGAGGCCTCATCTCTGGCATGGATGGGTTCAGGAGCAGGTAAGGCATCTGCATGGAAGAGGAACACAGCAAGTGTTGGGACACAACAGATGAGGCTGGCATGGTTCTTGATGTGCTGTGTCCAGCAGCTGAGCAGCCAGCAGCAGCATGCTCAGCACTGGCAGGAGACACTGGACACACAGCTTCAATGAACTCAGGGTCCCATGGGAGACACTGCAGGAGACAACCTCTTTGGCAATGAGTACAGGTGACTGTAGCAACATCCAGACCAACTTTTGTTTCATGCAATCTAAGGTTAACTTGCTTGCACTCTCAGTATTGTTCATCCTCTCATCTTGCAGCCTCTGTCTCTTCCAGGTTTGTAGCAGGGCCCCAGGTTAGTGGGGTGTTCATCACACCCAGGAAGGCACCCTTCTCCATGATCAAAGGGGAGGACCATCGTCAAGTTGCCAAAAAACAGCCTTAAGGTGGTTGGCAGAGAACAGGACCACTAACCCCTATTCTTGCACAGACAAGCCTTGTACAGGCCTCGCATTTAAGATGCCTTGACTTCCTGATCGGCCACCCATGGCTGTATCAATTTCCAGGCTGACTTCCAGCTCCCAAGGCTGAGGAGACACAGCTGGATGCCCTCCACCCATCGAGACCACCCTCTCCACCTCCCTCTGCCCAGCGCATCACCCCAGGTAAGGGACTCTGCCCAGATCTCTGGTATCTATGCTGTAGCATCCGTTCACTGAAATTTAGCCCTTTCTTTTCTCTTCTCTTCCTTTCCTGTTTATCATAGGAATTGCAATTTTTGGGGGGGTTTCTTTAGCCCTGATGTTGCTTTTACTCTTCACTGTTATGCATTTACAACAACTCGAAGTACAACAGCAAGAAGTGTCCTAAATCTGATGTAACATGGAGATAGGGACCAAGTTTGCTGACTTAAAGGATATAGGTCTACTTAAGTGAGATGTGTATACATATTTCTATGAATATATATAGAGAGAAATGTATTTACGCTGAAAATAATGTATCCCTTGCAACGACCCAGTGGGGGAAGTGGTAGATTTGCTGTTGCTGAAGTCTCTGTGCCAAAAAAAGGCTGTCATGCTCCAAGGGACCTTCTAGTTAACCATGAGCTGAGTGTGGGGTGAGACACTGGGGCACCTTGTGGCCTCTGCAATGCAGGAAACCAGTTTCAAGCCAGGACTTTTTAATGAATAGACCTGCTCCAACTCATGACACCAAGAACTGGATTTTTAAGATTAATTACACCCTGAAGTCTACTAATTACACCCTGGTCTAGTTGGGGGTGTCCCTGCGACTGCGGGGAGGTCAGACTAGATGACCTTTGGAGGTCCCTTCTGGCCTGGATGATTCTATGATTCTAAGTTACTTATTTTGCCAGATTGTCACAGTCCAGCCTAGGGTCCTCTGCACACTACAAAAATTAGCACTACTACTTCTCTATACTGGAGTGCTCTTAAAAATCAGTTCCCACACATAGGTAGCCTGTGTCTGGTGTCTGGACCAAGCCCAGCAGCTAATTAAGCTTAATCCTGCCCTCCTGGAAAAATGTCATTGCAGGTTTTGGTCCCTGCCACCACTTTTCTGTCAGCAGTGATTTATGACATGCAGGGACACAGGATCTCTTTAAAGGAGGTGGCTGGCAGCCTCTGTGCAAGACTGAAAGATCTCTAGATGCCTGAAAAGTTAATGGAGTTTTTCCACTTCCCACCCTACATAGATCAAATGTGTGAGAATCACAGCCCTATTTCGTCAGTGTAAGTCAGGAAGATCATCTCACAACTCACAGAATCCACTAACTGTAGATGAAGATACAGCTCTTGTATTGTCACTCCCCGCCACCTTCCCCAGCATCTTCTGGCTGGGGGGTACAGGAGGGAACACTGGAGCTGTGACCTGGTTCCTACTGGCAGTGCTGGCAAGAGGTCCTGCAGCTTGTGACATACCCTGTACAACACGCAGGTCCCCAAGTGCTCACCAAATTATCCCTCAAGTTGCTGTCAACTGCAAAGCAGTTTGCAGAGCTGCAAAGCTGTGTTGAGTCCACTCAACAACATCAGTTCCCACTAGCTGAGGTCTGGTTTTCTCTAGTGGCTTGGGCTTTCTGCCTTAGGCTAAGGCAAAAAATGTCATTGCTTCATCTGAATTCACCAAACCCTTCGACTCTGTGTCCCAAAGCCACGAAGCTGTTTACTCTTTCCATAATGAAGTATCCCTGCACTTCACTATTGCGTTAAACTGTAAAGTAAAACCACCAACCCTGCTTTTTCATTGAATATTTCTGTTTCATCACCAAAAAAAACAAAAGTATTTGCATAGTCAAGGGGAAAAAAAAAAGGAAAAAAAAAAAAAAAAATGTTCACCCTCTCTACCAAACACTGGCCAAAAGGCAAAGTTCATGCCTGGATTGCTTTCAACACTCTTGACAGGGGAGGGCAAGGGCAGCCTTTCTGGTCGTAAATAAAGCTCTTGCTTCTGAAATGTGAGTTGTTTAGATCAGACAAGCCTTAGTTCACAAGGGTGCAGCTCTCCAGCTTTTAACAGCCTGCACATGGCCAGAGCTCTTTCTAAAGACATCTTGTACATAAGGAGAGGTTGATTTGAGTGCAGGAGTCAAACACCATGTGCACATGGCAAGCTTTGGGGGGTTCATCTGCAAAGAGATGCAGATTGCTTTAACTGATGAAGGAAGAAAGGCAGGGGATATGCGGACCTCCTTCAGGAGACTGTTCTCTTCCTCTTTACACTCCTGACATTGTTCAAAAGTCAGTTGAGAACCTGCCCTCTTTTTATATTGTGCCCACTTAAGACAAGGTCTTGTTCAAAAGGCCCCAAACTGGCCTCTGCTTGCAAATAAGGTGTGAAAATTATCAACTCTCCTCCTTTCTTTGAAAAGTTCAGCTCAGCAGAGGGTATTTCCAACTCCCAGACAACAATGAATGTGCACAAGGCATAAAGGTGGGCCTTGTCCTGTAACATGAAGAGCAGACCTAAAGGTATGAATACCTCTTACTGGAAAACATTTGAATGTCCTATTTTTACAACGAACCATGACTCTCAGCACAAAACAATGCTGACTTCTCAGTGGTTTTGGCTTTTATATCCCATCCTCAGGACAACGCTGCTCGCCAGGGCACAGGTTTGCAACAGGCTCTGAAGGGAAAGACACTGCCCTTGAATTACCACTTCTGCTGTCTCTTCCAGCACCACCCCAATTTTTTTCAGAAGCATCCACCCAAGTCTATGCCCAAGCCAACCCTCCTTCATGTGATCCAATAGCCTAAGAAAGTGCATCTGGACCGCTCTGTGCACCCTGCTCTCTTCATGCACTGCCTTTGGGGAGCCCTTGCGATGCTCATCTTGGCTGGGGAGGGACAAAAGTTCTCTTTGACTGTAACCAGTAAGTTGGGGGTTTGCTGTTTCCCGTAACGAGTAAAATAAGTCACAGCCACCAAAGACAGTTTCACTGCCCAAAAAAAAGTAGAGAGGCAGAACACAATTGGGAAGGCACTTCTGTCCCAGCTTCTAGACAACAGATGTTTTCAGGCCATGCTGCCAAAACTGATTGCAAAATTAGATAACCAGAAAAAAGGTTGGGAGGCACTTGTCTGAGTAGCACAGGCATCCCAATGTTGTTTCACTGTGAGTTTAGCCTGTGGGACTATCTTCTTTACTTCTACTGGCCAGGGACAAATGAAGATTGGGTGATATAAACTGTTTTTCAGATCCAGATTAGCTTGGTAGAAAACTAAAAAATTATCTCAGATAGATGGTAACCATGAGGTTCTTTGCTAGATTAACATAGGAGAAAACCAGATCTCTTAACAGTTCTGCAAAGGGCGTCTGTAAAGTGCAGTTTCAAAGAATCCATTTCAGTGCTTCCAGGCAAACAAACCTTCACGCTCCTTGCTAACATATGCTGACACTAAGCGCGCTCAAAATATCCCTTGAGACGAAGATACAGAAGGCGAAGTCCTTCCTGTGGCTTAGCAGGAGCATTGCTGGGGCATCTGGCCCCCAGTGTTTGTACGGGAACAGGGTTCAGAGCCTGCCGTGTGCTGGGGGTCTGCTCGGTCACAGCCTGGGCACAGAGGCAAGCGCCGACTGTCGAACCCACAAGCACCACAGCAGGGGACAGGAAACAAGAACATGTTGCAGAAACAATACCAGTGTACGGGGAAAAACGGAGGCTCTGTCATGCATGACTGAAAGCAATCACTGTCAAAAAGTTGCCACTGCATTTGGTGAGAGCAGGATTAAGTCTTCTCCAGGTTAGTTCTGAATGGAGTGGTGATGAGACTGTTTTCATTGTGGGTTACAGCTTACCTTGCTCTGGGCAGGGAACAGTGACAAAAGGCATCGCATAATGCATTTCATATGCTGTAAATGAGCATCAACTTCAGACCTGCAGGCTTGGCTTGATTAATTTAGAAAGCTGGAACAACTGCAGACACTGGGAAGCCAAAGACAGCAACTTCCACCACTCGTCAGAGACCATTACAGGTTCACACTTATCTACTACAAGTAGTGCCATGAGCTACTGCAGGTCAGAAATTTTGAATTCACCTGGAAGTCTACACATGGAAGACGTAAATAAGTTAGAAAGCACGGTTTAATAATAGAGATCATCTGCAAGACCCTGCAGTCTGCTCAGCAAACAAGCAACTGAATTGCTTGAATGGAGTGAAAGGGTCACTAAACATCAGTTCTACATGGCAGCAACCGAAAGGCACTTCAGATGACATTTCATTTCAACTCTAGAGAAGTCCCAAAATATCTGCTGCTGCATCTCACCTGCAGTTTGGAAAGCATGGAATAGGGGATATAAGCTTCCCAAAAGATTTGTCTCTGGGGCTGAAATTTTCTGTGCTTGGCACATATCAAAAGCTGGATTTTTGGCAAGAGTTTGACACCAGCTCCTTCCAATCTCTTTTAAGATCAAAAAAAGAAATGTTCTGCCTGTCAAAAAAAATACTGACTCAATTGTTTTTCCTTCTGCACAGAAATGGTTGAAAGAAGAGGAACACAGGACTGCTGAGCTCCCTTGAGAAAATTATGATCCTTGGCTCATTTCTAGCAATCACTTGGTGATCTCCAGACAGGTCACAAATAAGGTGAGCTTCTTTATTACCCTGCACCACAGACAGGGAGGGTAGCAGGGAGCAAAGCTTGTTCCACACTACTGGGCATCACTGATGGCGAAGTAGAGAAACCCAGATGTCTCTAAACCAGGCTGTACACAAGCGATCCACAGGCGAAGTTTCTCTACACAAAGGAGGGCTGCTACAGCTGGGAGCAGATTAATCTGTCCCCAGTAACTGGAGCTGTGCTGTTACCTATCAGATGAAGTTCCGCAAAAGCCACCACAACCCTGTCATCTTTATGCAGAAGAGGAAGAACCTGGTAGTCCAAGAAGGCTGAGGAGGTGAAAGGGAAGATACTCTGGAGAGATCGAAAAGCGAGCCCCGTGCATACACAGTATCGCCTCAAAACAGAACCAAGGTGAAAATTAAGCAGTAAATGTGCTATCATTTTTATCCTTTCCAGTACGTAGTTCATTTCAACCAGCAAAGGGTTACAGTAGTATTAAAAAGTTGAAGTGCTTTCTTGTTTGGCTGCATTTTTCCCTGTCTTAACTCCGATGCCTTTCAGGCATGTAACAGCCTGGGCAGCTAAACTCCACTTTTTTCAAGTAGCACACAGATAAACATAGATAAAATCAGTTGCTGAACGGAATTCAATATACAGCTAACCAACAGCACCTCCTTTATGGTGGCATAAGTATTATGGGGGGGCTTTCACTTTGGGACAGACACACATCCTTCAGCTCCAGGTCACTGCTCGGTACCGGCCACAAGTGCATTCTCAGTGACTGGATCTGAACAACAGCAAAAATAAAACAGTGGGCAGAATAATGCTATTTTACTTTTAATAATGACATAGAGTAAGTGGGCTCTGTTAAGATACTTTTCATTTGGGGTAACTTACAAGAATGGAAGCAATTATCAAATAGTAAACAAAGATGAGGGAGAAGGTGCCATGAAACTGGCCTGAAATACACTGCCTGTTCTTTAGCTTCCAAATTCCATGTAGCAAAGCAACAAAAAGGAAAGGAAATAAATATGACTTGAAAAAAAAATAAACCACTCGAAAAACCTTTTCCCCAGAGAGAACAAAGGACCAGAACTGACCGACTCCTTTTGCTACGGTCATTATGTGGAAGGCACTAAGATGTGGCATTAGATCTCCAGGGACTGTAAGGGGAAACTGCTTTCCAAGCATGAGGGTTACAAACAGGATGCAGCTTCCCAAATTCCCAGCTCCTAATTTAGTTAGGGCATAAGCAAATCTCTCACCACACTTTCCCACTATGGTAACATGTCAGGTCCATGAAAATGTCTCTTTACTCAGCTGTTATTTACAGCTATAATGAAAGATCTGGCTGAGTTATTTGACACACATCTACACTCTCCACTCTAGCTGATAAGCAGTATTTGTTTAGCAGACCATTTATTTTCCCAGTATCTTCACGTATTGCACATTACGAGTAATTTATACTAGAACCGGATGAGATTTTATTTGAAGGTGATAACAGTAAATGCAGACCTCAGGTATAAAGCAGGGCTTTATTATTTCAAAGAATTACATCCTTCCTGCCTGTCTGCCTCTTCTATTTCAAGTGGGAAATGCGCGCGGCTTTTCTTCTTGTCCACAGCGTTACCTGGGGACGCGATGGAAATTAAACAGCTGGAAGACACCACCTTAGATACAGCCACATTATTCACAGCAGAGGATGAGACCGCTGTGACCGCTTCCCTGACCTGCCCAGAAGGGACATTTGTCACGGTTTGCAGGTGAGGTGAGGACCAGAGCCATTCCACCCTTCTTCACTGCTGGAGTTGAACTAAGGAGAAGAGGAGCGGGTGTGCATTGAGAACTGGATGGGGCTGAGGGACAGGGGACAGCCAGGCGGGGTTGGCCTTTGCCAGGCAGTGGATACAGGTGTTAAACTACCACCAAGCCCCGCTGGGGGAATTCCTGCAGGATCCTGCCTAGTGGGAGCGGTTCAGAAGTGGTTCAGGATGCCGGGATACAAATGCCAAGCCCACAGGCAAGCCCTCCTGCTTGCTGTGCCAGATGGGTGCCTTGCTCCCCGCTCAGGCCTGGGGCTTTCCCCAGAGCTGCTGCGACCCACGTGGGCTGGGAGAGACATGTCATCTGCTTCATGTGCAGGCTGGTTCATGCTGGGGGTGCTGGGCCTTTCTCTCACATGGGCTTTCACTGTAGGTGTTGGCAGGTCTGGAAGTGATCTATTGCCTGGAAACCCTTTGATGGCCACATTCCCCACCCAGTCTCCACAAAGTCCCAGAGCACTTTCAGTCTAGGATGAGATGCTGGCTCTGTTGCCCAATGGCTCTTCAAAATGCAGCATGTCAGTAAGAGGTGTTTTGGGGTTTTGTGTTTGGTTTTTTTTTTAATACCAGCCATAAACCCAACAGGGCTGGGATACAACAGACCTCAACCACGTTGGCAAGACCATGCCTGTGAAGGCTGCCAAGGGGGAAGGTATCCGCCTCCTCTGCACTTGAGATGAAGCTGGAATGTCCTCCCACCACACAAGACTGATTCTGGCACTGCACTTTTGTCCAACACAACTCCTGAATGTAAGTAGAAATTCCCGATGCTGGGGGCGTTCATCTGACAGCTGATCCACTGGGATACAGTCCCCCAGAAGTCAGTGCTCAGTGAGGCAGGCCAAATGCACAAATACTTAAGTAGTTTTGTCTTAAATATTGTCTCAAATAGAAAGGAACTTCTTGTAGTGGCAACAGTGTTGGGAAGGGACAGGAAGCCTGTTGCTTCAAGTGGGCACAACTGATAGTTCTGCAGATGAATGTGATCCTGGTCTCCTCTGATATCCCTGAGGAGTTATGCTATTGAATGCAAAGCACTTATTTCAGCACAGCCCAAAAGCAGTTCTTCTAGCCAAAAACTATATCCCTGGGCAACAACAACAGGGAAAACTCCAAGTAGATCCAGCTACTTTCATGTAATTTCATTCCCTACTCTTCCAGCAACTGCTTCTTTGTGTGTATTATTAGAGATTTATTTCATTGTATTTATGTCCCTTTTGGCCCAGCATCACATGCAAAGCCTAGAGAATTCAGTAACCAAAGGCCTAAGAATCAATTTAATCATGTTGAAGATTTAAAAGGCAGAACTAGGTAAAAGTCACCTATTTTCATTAGGATGTTTGCACTTAAGCACAAAACAATTGATAAATTCCTTACATGGACTTTATTTGAAGAAATAAAAGCCAATTTCTCCTGCATTGCAAGTTAGAAAAAAAAAAAAGTTAAAAAAAAAAAGTCCCTAAATGGTGTTGAACTTGTGGTATTTATGACTCTGGCCCTAAATTGCCTTTCATATTTTCTTGGATCCCAAAGCTGTAGCCAAATTGGCTGGTTAAATGTGAATAAATGGTGCATTGTCTTTGAAACAAAGTCGTGCTTATTAAAGAGAAGAAAGTTTACTTTTTCAGAGTCACAGTTAATAACACAAAGCAGAGAGAGCACCGATTTTACACACAGGAAAGTCTTCAACAAGAGCATGCAATCTCATTTCGGTCTGCACGAGAAGAGCTGTCCCAGAGCAGAAAAATTCTTCAATACATTTGTGAAGCTGGAGCAAAATAGCTGACAGCAAAGGAACACAACCGTGTTCACACTGGTGGTTTTGATAGGTCCACAGCAAGGAATAGTATGAAATACTTCCCACAGATCTGGAATGTTGTTTTCTTCACCTGACAGCAATTTATTGTTATTGTACCTACTAGAGTTTTGGCCATTACTGACTGAGCTTATATACAGTTTTATAGTATTATAACGCAAAGACTGCAAGCTGCATTCCTGGCTCTGTCACGTTTACAAGCAAAACAAACACTAATATAACAAGCGGTTTAAAAAAAAAAAAAAAAAAAAAAAGCATGCTTTGGTGTGCAAATAGCTGCAATTATTGATTTGCCAATTCTGCACGCTCTGATGAACAGCGGAGTAGTAGAGTTAAACAGAAGCACATTCATGGGTTGCGTAATTGTTCATAGATCTGCAAGTCCTTGTTAAATGGCAAGATTAAAGCTAATTAGACACTGAAATTTAGATGTATGAAGGAAGTAATGCTCTCCATACTTTGCCTGCTTTCTTAATAACAGCTGCAAGTAAAGTATTTTCAGGGTGAAATGAGAAGCAAAACTCTTCATGCAGTCAAATACCGCAAAAGTTCCTATTTACTTGATTGTTTTGCAGTGTAACCCTCTGAGCTAAAGAGCACAGCCCTGCACTCTAAATAATGCAGATACAAATACAAATAATACAGATACAAATACAAATCAGTTTCAGTGTTAGTATTTCTGCTGTTCCTAGTAAGGGCAGGAAATATCCACAATGTATGAAACCCATAGCCTAACAGCAGGAGCCCGGGACTACCCATGCTGTTTCAATGTGATACAAAATTTGGCAACACCCAGACGGTGAGTTCCTCTGAAATGTGTAAAATCTTCATTTACGATCAAAATTAAAAAATAACTGGAAAGCTTAGTTTTGCCTTATACAGATCGCAAGAATAACTTTTTTTCCAAAGGAGTCAAGCGCAAAAACTCTCAGTCCTAATTGTTCAAGAGCTGAAGTAGGTTTTTCTCATGCTCTTTTATCTTCAATATCTAGGGGATTTCTTGGGAGGAGAGGTGGCCAACTGTCATGTTACTGGAACGGAGGCTGTCATTACAGAGCTTTGCAGACACCTCCACCCCAGCCATTTTCTGGTCCAGCAACCCTTCATTCATCTTCCGCCCACATTTCATTTTTACAAATACATAGCAACAACCTGATCCTGCCAAATCAGAGGCGCGTGGGTAACTCTTTGTACATAAACAGTCCCATCAAGATGGCATCTGCACGCCCAGGCATCTGCAGGTAAGGCTGCATAGTTGGAACTGAAGCGTTAGCAGCTTTGCAATTTTATTTTCATAATTAACACCTCACACCCTACCCACCATAGTCTGGTGAGAAGGAGTCATTGTTTGTGGGGAAGGTTTTGGCATGTTTGGGAATAAAAGGCAGTTTTCAATAATATGCTAAAATAGCCTTAGAACTTGAGAAAGTAAATGAGGGTGTGAGAAGTCACTGCAAAATGTCTCTACTGGGAAGAAGTCTTTGAATTGTCACTAATCCACAGGTAGGTAATTTTTTCCCAATGAAAGATTTGTGGTGCAGTTTTTATAACTCTGTTGAATACACCTACAACTGTCTTTCATATGTTTTAAAAAAACCTGAAAGATCCCTGGGGAAGAACTTTCACCATCCTTTAAAAACCTCCACCACCATCGCTTATGCTCTGAACTTTGTGTTTTAAAAAGTTTTTATAGCTAAGGGATAGAAATAAACAAGTAAAGCAGAATAACAGTCATCATAATATCTACCCAAATCCTACTCCACAGCCAACTGCTTTACCAGCACTGTGTCAGGCTAACCAAAATCTGTAGTGCTGCTGCCAACCGTCTGGGATTACAAACCACCAACCCTACCCCGCTCAGCCCCACAGCGCAGAAACCTTCCACGCAGACCCGTATCACAAAACCCTGCTCCAGCAAAGGGCAGCAGCGCACAACCCTCCCCAGACCATGTCTCCACACCAACCTCCCCAACAGACATGCAGACCCTGCCCCAAGTTAACAGTTTTGGCTGTCTTTCAGGAAACGCAGCTCCGCACCACTGACAAAATAAATGTGGGATGCTGGAGTGCAGGGACGGCTGGGAGCTGGACTCCCCTACCTTGGTCCAGAGGGATGCAGCTCCTACCTGGCACTACCAGGACAGTGTCACTGAGAAGCAATCACGCTTCTCTGTTCTCAAGGTAGGCGGGGGAGCCTGTTTCAGACCTGGGTTTATTAGAGATTACCCAGCCAAAGTGCCAACACTTCTGTGAACAGATCCAAGAACCCCTGGCCAGCACAGGGCCAACCGCTGCCTGGGCACACCAGTGATGGTGCCAACACCAGACCGCGGCCACCGCAAGGCACAAGGCGCCCGGCTCTCATCCCCCAGTGCCAGGCACTGCGGGGGGGCACAGCCGGGGGTGCCACAGTCAGCGGGCACGGGCCCCTTCCTCACTGACCCCTGTGCCAGGGCTTGGCCGGCCCTTTTCCCTCCCGGGGCCGGAGAGGGCAGAGCCCAGCGCCCCGTTTGGCTCTTACCACTTTGCCGTCCTTGGCCTCTCGCCGGTGCCCCGGGGCCGGGGGGTCCGCACCGCCGCTGCCCCCAGCGCGGCCCTCGCCAGGGGAGAGGGAGTAGAAAGGGGGGCTGGGGCTGGGGGGCAGCCCCGAGTCTGGGCTGTCCAGCAAGCCCTCCCGGCTCTTCTCCTTCAGGCTCTCGTCCATCCCTTGCAGCTGTAGGTGACCTACCATGTCTNGCCGGCCCCGCCGGCAGGGAGCGCTGGGCGCAGCGGGGACCGGGACGGGACCGGGCGGGCCGCTCCTCCGCACCGCCTGCCGCCGCCTCCCGGCGGCCCATTTATCCGGAGAGGGTGGGAGGGGAGCCGGGGAGCGCCCTCCCCTTCCCCCGGCCCCCCAGCTCTNCGGCGCCGCCCGCCGCGGAGGGAGGGAAGGGGAAAGGAGCCCGGAGGGGTCCCCCGGAGCCGCACTGGCCGCCACCAGCTGCCGGAGCCCGGGCTGAGCCTGCGGCGGGGGACGGAGCCAGCAGCAGCCGGACCGGGCTGCCCCGGCCGCCTCCCCTCCGCCCGCTCCCTGCCCGCCCCCCGCCCNCTCTGCCCCGGCCGCACAGCTTCAGGCGCTTCCCAGGCGGGGAGCGGGTCCGGTGCCGCCCGCCCAGCGGGGAGGCCTGAGGCAGCCCCGGCGCTGCCCCGGGCCCGGGCAGAGGGGCCGCCCCGCCCGCCATCGCGGAGCTGCTGTGCCCTCCGCTGCTTTCCCTCGCTTCTACCCGAGTTTTCCCTCAGTTCTGTCTGATTTTTTCCTGAGTTCGGTCAGACTTTTCTCTCAGTTCTGATTTTCCTCTGTCTTTCACCCCAGAGCAGCTTTTCCCATTGGTGCTAAGGGGTGTGGGTGTGAGGGAAGGGCTCTTCTGGAGAGACGTTTTCTGTCTTGGCTTTGAGTGGCTTCACCAAGGCAGTGAGTGGCCTCGGCAATGTTGGCTCCCAGAATGTACAAGCCCACCATAGCCTCTGTGCCAGCCATTCCCTCATGGTACCCTCATACCACCTCATGGTGGTCCTTAAGCTTCATGCCTGATATGGCCTGAACCATCATCTCTAGCTGACTCCACAACTGCCGGTCCACAGCCACCAAGAAGCCATCGTGTGGTTGAGGCTACCATAAATTCAACAGGAGGGCATCCTGAACCCGGTCCAGCTGCTAGCTGGGAGAAGGTGCCTGCACTGAGGGGAACGGAGAGTCTACATCAGCCCTCACGATCTGGAGGAGCAACCAGCGATTAAACAGGTCAGGTTTGCTAAAGCCAATATGGACATTTATTGCGCAATAACTGGCTGACTGGTTAATGTTACCTCGTCCTCAGCCTGGTTATGTTTTTCTCATCGTGTTTTCTCCCTTCATAGCGTCCAGACTGTGAGAAATTTGGGGCAGGCCCAGTCATACAGCTCAGCGCAGTGGAGCTTTCCTCATGGCAAATAGGTTTCCATGGGAAGCTGTTGGAATCCACCTGGATGACTCCTCTTGGTCTGAGTTGTTGGCCTGGCACCCAGCAGAATGGTGCTGGGTTTGTGGATGCTTGTGCTAAAAAAATTACAACAAACATGACATTTGTTTTGGCAGCTGATGAAAATGTGAGGGTTCTAGTATTGCACCTAGGGATGAAGGCTTTCACGACCAAGCCCCAAAGATGGCACAAAGTCCTTGGAGGTAGGGTTGATCCTAAAAGGGTCCTTCTGAGGGA
Source organism: Pedionomus torquatus (assembly GCA_013398155.1). Lineage (NCBI taxonomy): Eukaryota > Metazoa > Chordata > Aves > Charadriiformes > Pedionomidae > Pedionomus > Pedionomus torquatus. The sequence goes on along the minus strand of VZRU01005494.1, from coordinate 204,294 downwards.
GTGGGTCACACTCTATGGTCATAGGTGAACTCGCCGGCTCATAAAGCTGGATTTGTTTAGACGTATTTTTGCTCAAGTCAAAAGGAAAGGCCAAAGATGCCCAAACCCACCCCTGACTGAAATGAGGGGCCCTCCTCAGAGTGACTGAAGCGATCTGTATGCACTGAGCTGTGCAGAGGAATGTCACTGATTTATAAATGTCAAACAGGCATCGAGCAGCCCACACATGAACCTCAGTGAATTCTTACCTCTGACCCGCTCATCGGCTCCAGCAGCCGCACAGGCTGATTTAGAGCCCCTTACTGTAAAGGCTCTAATGTCTCACACAGGCTATGGCTGATCTGAAAATGTCAAAGGCGACCGAAGGTCAAAATTTCCATAAATTAGGCCCTGGCTTGCTACCTATCACGTAATAGGATTCCCCAGCCAGTTAACACTGTGAACTCGGGCATTCAGCCCAGCAGTTCCCCTGCAGCCCTGTTCCCCTGCCCCTCTCCTGAACTGAGGAGACCGTATGTGCAAGGGAAAGGAGTGTCTTCAGCATTGCTTTCCTCCGGGGAGAAAAAAGGAGCAGGACAAGGAGACACTGGAGAGGTGTGAGTGTGCTATCCTTTGCTCCTGCAGAGGTATATTTTGACTCAGAGAGCAGTTAGAGGGAGACTGTATTTTTTCTTGTTTTGAGAAACTACAATCCCATTTTTCCTGGAGCTAAATAACATATATTTTTAAAGCTAAATTTCAGTTCAATATAAATCTGCAGCTCAAAAGTGGGTGTTTGTGGTTTAGGGTTTGCTGGGCTCTAAACAGTTGAAACTCCAGGCATTGTTAAGCATTGCCAAGCATTTGTAGGGGTATTGACTTCACTTTTGACTGGCAAAACTGCAGCTGGGTTCTGCAGGGCATGTGTGTGTACATACTATGGTGCTATTGTTATTGTTGTTGTTCTGCAGGGCATATATGTGCACATGTTATGATACTATTGTTGTTGTTTTTATCATGTTTAAAGATAGTAGTGGGTTGCTTACCCAAGATGAAGCTCTCGTGTAAAGCACAGGGTGGGCAGGTGGTAAGAAATGTTCCTGTATGGATGGCTGTGATGGAAATGACTTGTTCGTTGGTCAGAAGTCCTCCTGGAGCCACAGTATACAGCTCTTGGCCAGTGAAAATTTGCCTGAACGGAAACATGGTAAAGGATACAGTGTGCAGACACAGAGGTATATATGGGTTAGTAGAATTAGACCTGTTGAAATAGGACATAAATATTGCACGGTGCCCTACCAAAGGAGAAAAACAAGTGGAGGATTTTCAGTTGAGGCCATGTTGCTCTACTGGAACCCTCCTTAGTTCAGCAATTCTTAATTTGCTGGAAGGAATCACTAGGGACTGGTACATTCCTGTGACTTGGCTTGGGAACAGAGAAACTGGGCCCTTGTGTGTATGGTGGGACAAGGAGGAAGGAAAAGTCTGGAGGGAAGTTTTCTGGAGCAGTTGAGTGCAGACAAACAGGTGCAAACACAGTGGTACAAGGGCAGCAGTGTGTGAAGGTGTAGGCTACGGGAAAGTGGCCTCCCGCTACTAGCTCTTACTCTGAAGGAATAACCCCACTTAGCTGGGAATTCAAATGTAAAAAAAAACAAAAAAAAAACAGTAAATAAGGAGTGGGGAGTCAAGTAGTAGAAAACTAAGGAAAAATCCATCAGGACTGTATCTGTTAAGATTTGCTCTTCGGCAGAGGTGTATTTCTGACAACATTGATTATAGGGAGATTTATGAACTGCTGTTGGTTGGGTTTTTTTAATTGGTCTATTTTGCTATAAAATGCAACCCCAGTCCCAGTCCTTAAACGAGTGAAGAAACACATGTGAAGAAACCCTTGTGCTTTGCTGGGAGCCGCACAGGCTCAGTGCTGCTCAGGACCAGAGACCTGCTGTGTGGCAGGCTGGTGATACTGCACATGCCATTGACAGCTCTTCTCAGGTAATGAGCAGAGCATCAGGGATGTGGCCTGTGCCCTCGCTCATTGTGCTGCATTCAGTTGTCTGAGGTTTCCAGATGAGGCTTTACAACCCAAAATCTGCTGAGAGCTTTGTGATCTTCACAGATGCCTCAGTTAAGCACTGGAATTTTGTCTACATGCCTGCATGTTTCTTCCTCTTTGCTACTGGGCTGCCTTGCCAAGTACCATGGGACTCATGTCTGGTAATTCTCACACTGGTGGTATTCCTGGGATCCCATTGCAGCCTCTCTACAACCCTGACTTTTTCTCTGCCCTCCTTCCTTATGTCCAGGTTCTCATTGGGCTCCTGTATCCCACACAACTGTGCTACAACATCTAGTAGCCCTTTACAGCCATGAATATCCCACAAGTAAGATATATCACAAACGGTCGGATCAAAATGCAAAAATGATGCAGCACATGTGGGAATTGTTGAGAGAAGGACTATGTGGGCAGTGGGGGCAGGAATCCAGACAGCCTTCCTGGTGTGAGCAGCTCTGCTTCTGGATAAAAGTTGGTATCTCTGCTTGAATCCACTGAGACTCAAGCCTCTCTCTGCTTTGATGAGTCCTCTGCCTCCTGTTTTCCTAGCTATTCTCTTAGCTAGATTTGAGTACTTTAGGAATCTGCCATCCCACAGACATGGCAGAATGTCAGCATCACGTGCTAAGTTTCCTTCCACTGCTGCCAGGCTTGAAAGACAAATACAGTGAGGGAAGAAAGAGACAGGATACAAACACCTACATCAGGACTTTTTCTGAAGCAGGCTGGGTGGTGAAATGGGAAGAATGCTCGGAATGTCCATTCTGGTTCCCTGTTGAACCTGATCCTTCAGAACACCCACAGCATAACTAGTGCCAGTAAGAATGGCTTGGGCCACAGTTGGATGTAACTATGCTCTTTGGGTTCCCTCCAAAGAGGTGCAGCCTTTCCTCACTGTAGTGTATTCCTGACAGAAGTCCTGAAAGACAACAAAGCAGCAGGATCACTGAGGCAAATATGACCGACCACAGAGCAGGACTCAGGTGTGTTAGGCCCAGATCACCCTTGCCTGGCACCTCGTAGAGTCGTTCATCTTAGCCCCAAATGCTCCAAAGCACAAGGGTGGCCAACAGCTGCTCACTGCACAGGTCCAGATGATGCTACAAAGAGCAGGAAGCACATCCATAGTGCTGGGCCTGGAAACCACGTGCCAATGATGGCTCATTTTGCAGGGCAGCATGGCAGAGTTCAAACCAAAAGAACCTTTCTGCCTCAAAAGCTAGAGGCCATATGTCAGGAGATAAAATCACCTTCTGACAGGTCTGCTCATTTATTTTTAGGCAGCCCACACACAAGATTTTTTTTTTACCTGGACTCTGAGTCTTGGCTGTCTGGTCTAGTGAAAGGCACAGCTAAGAAGGAAGGAAATTAAAGTAGGCAGTTGCTTCTCTGAGAGCTTCTCTCAGGAGATACCTGGTCTCTTTGCAGCATCCTCAGGTATGGCTTTGCCAAGTCACTACAAGGGCTTGTATCTTGTTGCTGTCTCCTGTTAACACTGTGTCGGTCCTGCACTGTAGGAGCAACAGGAATGTTATACAGCTCCCTCAAGTCATGGCTGCACCTGCCCTGGCCCTGTTACCCTCACCAGATAAACAGTCCCTCCTAGCAGCAACTTGGAACAAACTGTGTAGCAGGAAATGGGAATGAAAGCCACAAAAATCTCCTTTTTTAGGGTCGATTGCCTGTTCTTGGCAATAAATCAAAGAAGCAAATTCCCTTTGAATATCCTGGGCTTGTCATAAAGACGGTGCATCTCCCAGGCAAGACAATAGACTTTGCAACTGCAATAAAGACCAATGATCTTTGAAGAACAAGCCCAGGGTTATATTCAACTGTTGCCTTCCCACATTTGACTACAGTTCATGCTACAATCAAGGCAAAAAAACCCACCCAACTGAATGCTGCATTACAGAACAAGCTTCAACTTCTCTGAAGCACAGAGAAATCATCATAAAGATTCTCCCTTGCCTTTGAGTTGGGTGTTCCATGCATACTATTAGATTACCTGTGGAGTCCAGTCAGCATTTGCTGATACTGTTACATACTTGAGTCAAAACACAGTTCTTTGCCTCACTGCCCTGGAGAAGGACCTGCCCATTATCCTGTGAAATTTCCTCTGCTTGTGTGTCAGGGCTGCTGTGCTGTAATCTTGGAGGATAATCAGCAGCGAAACCATTCATAAATCACAGCTAACAGAAAAGACGCCGATAGGGTCTTAAATTTCAAGCCTGTGAAGCCATCATTTCAACAATGACAGTCAAAGGAGAGATTAAGAATTCTTTTACATGGAAAAGTTTTTCTTGGAAAAGCAGCTCTCTCTTTGGTTGCCTGTAAATACAGTCATGTGGATTTGATTTTTACATGGCCCTTCTGCCCACTTGCAGGGAATAGTCTGCAACCCCAATGGGCCTGTTCTCACACCAAACTGGCGTGTGGAAGGACCACAGTGGGATTTGAATAAGGCATCAAAACCAAAGAGGTAAAGCTTTGCCCAGTGCTAGCAGAGGCCAAATGGGCTGCCTGTTTGGGAAGCAGTGGCAGGACGTTCCAGAGAACCAGACCCCTCTTGGCTCAAGCCCACCATGCCTCTAGGTCCAACTGCAGAATGGGAATAAGACTGGTGCCTTGTTTTGTGGTGGAAGTAAAGCATTCGGAGATTATCTGTACTTGCACCTCATGGTGTTTAAGGCTGTAAGGGTATCATGAGGTCTGTTGCCAAAAAGTGAACGCAGGGCTGGATTAACACCCCACCTGGAGGGCAGGTGATCTCTCTCTAATACAAACTGAGTCTTGTCTGGCTTTGTTCATTTGGACTAAGCACTATACTAGGAAGAAAGGAGGAAGAGTGTCTGTATGTAGTTCTTGCCCTCCCTGCTGTGGATGGCAACCAGCAATGCTCGCAGCTTCTGTCTTCAGGTTTAGAAGAGCAAGTCCCAGACAGGCTCCAAATGCATGCTCGTGGCTGTCCCCAGCCAGCCCAACTGGAAATGAACTCTGCCTGCTCAATGCAACTCTGGGAAGTTGCATGGAAAAAGCATGGATAACAGTGAGGATAACTTTCTCCAAGAAAAAAACAAGCCTTTTTTTTCAGGTTTTCTTTTTAAGTGATCATTTAGAATGCAGGACCAGAGGAGAGATGTAAAGCCTCACTGGGCATCTTACAGATTAGATTCTTGACTCAACAGATAGTTGTCATTATAAGGAGTCCTATAGTTCATATTCTTGTGATAATGTCGTGTCCTTGATTTATGAGAGATTATTTCCTCTTGTAATATCTAAAAGTCAATGGCACGTTTCTTCTCTGGGTATCCATCCCAATTAGCACATTTATAAATCTTGGAAGGACAATCACAGCTCTCACAATTGCCTGCTGAGATGTGTCATGTTGCAAACAGGGCATGACACAATGACATGTGATAGACAATGGGTGAGATGGCTTTACTGGTCTTTTAGCTCTATATCCTACAGCTCTAAATTAGGTATGACATGAAAAAAATTATTTGTGCACCATATGGTGACCTGAGGATTGGAAGGCGATCTTCCAAGAGCAGTAGCTGTCAACCTGTCACTTGTGGAAGGAAACCAAGAAAAGCAATTCTAGTCAGCTTAAATTGACTGTACAGGAGCTGCATCACTGCCGAGTCCACAAATGGGAAAAAAAAAAAAAAAAAAAAAAAAAGTCAGAACTCACTGTTCTAGGGATCTTTTCAAGTTAAAAGTATTTTTCCCATGTCTAAGTTAATATCCCACTGAAAACCAGTTGCTTCACACCCCCAGCATCTCTCCAAGTGGTAAGAACTGGAGCTGAGGGTGGAGCCTTTTTGAAGGTTATCAGTCCACAGTTGATGGAACTCAGTAAATTTGTTTCTAGATGTCATTTTGCTGAAAAGTTTCCTTCTTGTTTATCATTATCATCAGGCTCTTAGCAGATCCCTCACTAACAGTCCTTCCCCAAGGCTATCCAGGAATAATCCTGTATCACTGGGAATCTACTCAGCCTTTTCTGGTTTCTGTAATAATCAGAGACAGAGAGTGACCTCTCTGTATGTAGTGCTCAGAGGGACTGACCTGGGTGCCTCTCCTTGGTGTCTGACTGTGCTGTATCCAGCTGCTTAACAGATGGGTCAGAAACAACACCCCAGGTGTGGGACTCAGGCTCAGGCTAAGCTGGTCAAAGCTCTCTCAATAGCGTTTACTGAATTGCCAACAAGTTTTTACCAATGGTGGATGGCCAAGTGTGGTCACCTGTCCCCTGACAGCTGGACTGGGACCACTGGAGTCATCAGCTAAATTACCTTGAATTGATGACCTGCAGATTTAAAGCACTACAGTCCAGTCCCCATTATGCACACAGCTCCCATTTCCTTTTGTATTTCTTTAATAGAAAAATAACAGGAAAAGCAATTACTGGCCATATGAAATGTAAGTTCATATAGTATTTCCTATAAAACTTCAAGCAACTCTTTGTTAAAGCAGATAAATTAATCTATCTTTTGGTTCAGGTCACAGTAGGTTTTCAGCTTTAAATCACCATGGCACAGTAAGTAATGGCGTGTACCATAGAAATTAAGTTGAAGAAACAAGGTATCTGGGCAATTATTAGGTGTATTTTTCCGGTGAAAACAACCCATGTAAAGACAGTGTCAGAGGAAAGGATGATGGATCATGTGGATTTTGCTCCTTTCTGTTTTCTCGACCACTTTCTCCACAACAGTAGTAGTAACTGTTTTGCAATTATTGTAATGAAATCTGCTAGCAGACTTTTCAGCATGAGGAAGCCCGGCACTGGCAGGAGGGGCTCAGCAGGGCTTGTTACCTGTGGAGACTAAAACTGCACAGAAAGAGGAGGATGTTCCCTTCAGGCACTCAACTTTCAGAATGACCAAGGTTGGAGCTTTACCAGGGTTGTTTTTTTTCTACTCTGAATTCTTGGTAGAATGCTGTATGTTACAGTCTTCACTCAGAGCTCATTAAAGTCAATGCAAAGACTCTTGTTGACTTTAATGAGCAGTGATTTGAATCCTAAAACTATTATATGATCAAAACTCCCACCAAACTGTAAATATGGAGGTGTTTTGTTTGCATTGCAGATATAGTGTTTGGCTACAAGGCAAGGATGCTTGGGATTGTTTTGTGTATAGTCTCTGTGTCTCTTTCATATGCCTGGTAGTTTTACTGGATTGTGCATAATTATAATTTTGTTTATTAGTTTAAATAAATTGGCCAGATTCAATCTCAATGTAAAACAGAAGCAACTGAAAGCTACTGAAGTCATTGAGTGAATTTTGGCTTCTCTTACAATACGTATAGTTTTTGTTCAGCTGTTGGCTGTTGGTCTGAGAGAGCTTGTTCTCATGATACATCTGGTCCACCCACATGCCACAGCACCATGAGAAAAGTTGTAACACTGAACCTGCAATACAGATTTTGCAATGGGAAGGGCCAGTCCATGAAGCAACAGGAAGCAAAGAAATTCAGTGTGCAACAGAAAAAAAAAAAAGTCAGGGACAAAATCAAAGCTTGGAACTCAGAGCTTCTCACAGAGTGGTATCGTTGTGAACAGCCTATGGAAAGGTGTGTCACTTGTTCTCTAGACTGCCACAACACCCTGGGATGCTGTAAAAATAGCTGGCAGTGCCTGACTGACAGGCAGGAGACGTGTGACCCTAAATTATGATGTTTTCCTTTTCATGATGAAATGAATGCTGCCTTAGACAGAGGCTGAAATACATCTGCTTGCGGTGGGAGTGCCATTTTAGGCCCGTTTCTTTTGAAACTGGGGTTGGAATTGCCAGGGATCAGCAAAGCTACGGGCTCACAAAGAGGGCACTGTCTTTGAGGAATCTTTACATAAGCCCTGCACAACCGAGGCAACAGGAGTTTGCACAGCTGCTGCTGGAAGCAAACATGTACTTTTAGCTGACCTGGACTGGTGACTTTGGGCATTAAAATCTGACGCTTTCCAGATGTACAGACCTCTCCTACCACAATCCCCAAACATTCAGGTAGAAAATAATAACAATAATAATAGCAAAAATAAAAGGGTGCTGTAAATACCACATTGCAGTGTATATTCCAGAGCTGACATTTACAGATCGCATGGTCCAGTTCAAAGGTGAGTGGCATTATCCTCTCATAAGAGCCCTGTTTTGGACCACATTTGATTCAGAGCTGCATCTACCTTCATTTCTCATATCTGGTCAAGCACCTTCTTCAGAAAAGGTGGCTAAATATCTAGAGCTGAGAATTGGCAAATATCTGTCTGTGAGCATTAGACTCTCAGGGAATAGCCCTCAATTTGTGCTGGGGCCCAGGGGCATTGACAGGACAAAGACATCTTGACAAATGGGTAGAAAACTAAGTTTTGTGCTTCATACACAAACCTTGCACGTCAAGGGACAGACTTAATGATGTGGATGGGATAGGATGTTTGTGAAGTATTTTCACTGGACAAGTTACAGGGAAGGGGTTGGCTGCTCCCCCACATTGTGTCCTGATTCCATCTCTGCTGCTGCAGGTTACAAACTGTGCTGCAGAAGTCAGTGATGACTGTACAGCAGGTTCTGGGATGACTTTATTCACTTGATCCTCAGAAGGAACTGGAACCTCATCCTTGCTCCCAACCCAGCATAAATTGTTTTCCTTCCTATAGTGGTTACTTTTAACAATGATTCCCTCTCCCATGTATCCCTGCAGCCCTTGGATGTTGAGATGTTCTTAGGGAGGGTGCTGGAAGGGCGTGGGGTGCCTGAAGAGGATCATTTATTTTATTCCATTTTATTTAGGTGTGGTATTTATAAAGGCTCTGGAATTGGCAGCAAGAGAAAGGTAAATATTCTTTTCAGCTGGAGACCGCTCCAACGCAGACAGCTGCAGTCCAGCCTCTCCTCATTCTCCCTGCCAGTTCTCTCAAGCATGACCTGGTTTGAGGACCACCTTCAATGAGATCAAAAGGTGATTTTCCCAGCGCTTGCTCCACATGGCACTTGACTTTCACACTGCCTGTCAACTGGGTGGTGAGTATGTGAGGAATGAATTCTGGCCTCCCTCAGCTGAACCGTGAATAACTTGAGGGAAGACAATGGTGTAATGAAGGCTAAATTAGATCTGAGAGAGCCTACAAAACCCTGGAGACGTGTTCTTGCCATGATGAGCTGAGGCATCCAGAGAAGTGGTTATTCAAAACTATCTCTCATCAGCTGGCAATTCTTTAATCTCTCCAGCCTGGGGGATTGCCTGTTGTTATCCTGGGAAAGGACCCTGGAAATACAAGGCAGACAGCTGCTGAGAGAGGGTGGTTGTTTGGTGCTCATTTCTGCAGGGCTTTTCAGCTACAGAGCAGTAAGTTTCTCCTATCTACTTTCTTCCTCACCTCTCTTGCTTTCTTACTAATTGCAGTGCCATGAGAGGGAGGTTTGCTCTCTTGAAACCTTTATTTCTCTCTCTGGCTGTGAAGAAACACCAATGTTTCCAATTTTTTCATGGACTAAATTTTAAAATATCTCAGTTTGCAGAGGGAAGTAAGTTTTACTTTGACATTTTTTGATTAAAAGTAAATGTTTTGGCATGCTACAAGTTGGTATGCTTCACTTTAGTTTGTTCAATTAGCTCTATCAGCCTCATATTTTATTTCCTCCTGGCAGCTCTGATCCAGGAACTTAATACTTATATTTTTCAAGGGACAGTATGTAGGTGCTGTCATGTCTCACAGATCTTAGAGTCCACTCTACATCATGGCAAATATAGTCCTCTAGGAAACAGCCAGCAGGAAAGATGAGATATCTAAACCACAGCCCTAGTTGAGTCAGTGTACTTACAGGGAAATGAGGTTTTAATGGTTTATTGAACTCATTCAAACCAAAACATAGTTTTCTGATTTTGTTCCAACTGGCCCTGAAGAAAATACTGTTTTTTGACTTTTCTTAATTGAAAAAAAAAAAAAAAAAAGAGAGGATATTTTTATTTCTTTATTCTAAAAGGAAAGAAGGTTCAAAATCAGGATGTTTTTCTCCCTGAAAATTTCAATTTTGTGAAAACTGCCTTTTTACTGGGCAGCCTTCCCAAAGGGAATCCCCAGCCAGCCCCAGTGCTAATATCAGTGCACAGTCTTTGGAGCTGATCCAGAGGTCATTCACGCCATTAGACATTTTTATCATGGACTTGAATAAACTTTGGACCAGGCTCTTTTGGCAGGAGCATACACAGTCTGCAAACCTAAAAATAAATCCTGATTTGGAGCCGGCCACAGCTTTTCAGCAACCATGATGGTACATAGGTATGAGCTTGTCAGAGAGGAGGTGATGAGGTGATTTGGCCACCTCTGTGGCCAGAGTATCCTTTACTGTTTGTTGAAATAAACAAGGAGGATGTTAAGAGCTCTCAATGCAGAATTTCTCTATGAAGCATCAACTCCAAGGTTTAGATGGAAGATATTATCTTGAGAGATGATCTGGTTTTCTCTTCAGGAAGTTTTGCAGCAGTAATAGATCTTGGAACATATAACACTGTCATCCTCAGTCCTAGGAAATAGACAGGTCCCTCCATGACGCAGTTTGTCTGCAACAGCAGTTTTGTGGGCCAGCAACAGTTGCTGTCCGAAAAGAGAAGAACTGAACAAAGCACAGAATTTGCACTTTTCCAGATTTGTATCCTGTCCTTGTTCTGAGATGTCTGCAGGAATCGAGAATGAAAAGGAAACCCTTGGTCACAACAAAGCCTTGTCCTCTCCCTCACCCTGCCTATTGCTATGCACCATGAAGGGATTGCTCTGCAAATACTGACAGCACATATCATGATGTAATTGCCGTGCCTAAATCCTTTCACCTGGAGCCTGCTCCAGCTCTCTGGAATGACCTGCATCACATCTGTGAGTGATAAAAGCAAAGCATTTTCAGCATCTCTATTTTATTCCTACTGCCACAAGATTTTAATTGTGTCTTTAATTACTGTTTGCTGGTTGATGAATCGTTAGAGCTGAACACAAGTAACTGGTCACTTGCTGTTGCTGAGTTTGTACCAGTGGCCACATTTTTTGCAACATTGTTTAGATTCAAAACAAATTATATTCCTATTTGCATGATGTATATATAGTAGTCTAGATGTAGTAGATGTATTGAAACTTAGAATAATTTTCATTATCTAATGCATTTTTGACTCAACTGGGAAATGGCATGCAGAAAATTACATGGATTTTGGCTCTGTAGACCCTTCCCAGGGTCAGTAAGTCTCTGTGGGATTGCCCTTCTGAAAAAGGTAATTAAAATGGAGAAGGATTGTGCTTGGCACATGAGGTCTAGGAGGATACAGTAAAGAACAGGTGGCTGTACAATGTCAGGTTATGAAGTCAGAGGGAGAGAGACAAGGTGATAAGGAGAGACAGAGAAAGAGAGGCTCTTGGTCTGGTGGCAGTGGGCTTGCTTATGCCAACAGATTGTGGTGGATGTCAGTCCTAATTCCCGCAGTGCTCGTGAGAGCTCTCCATGAGAGCAATGGTGTTGGCTGTGGTAATGCCACCCAGTAGTCCATACAAAGGTCTCCATCTTCGGCTGGTTGGTCCATCTCCTTCCTGCACATCTTTTTCCATCCAGCTGGGTACCAGATATTTTGTTTTCTACACGCAACAGGAAAGAGTTTGACTCATCCATGAGGTTAATAGCAGCCACTCTATTTTTTCTGTAGGTCCTTCATCAACTGGTTGCTGTGATTGTCCCAAGTCCCAAGACGGCTCTCACAGCTGCAGCAGTTTCTGTTTAAGGGTGTTAAGTTGTGGCAGTAATAATGCTGGCCCTGGTGAGAATACAAATGTGTAGTTTGTTGATCCTGGACTGCAGAGCAGTACTACTGCCTGGCAACTACACCGCAAGAGCTGGCAAGCAGACCTATTTCCAGCACACTTCTCTGAAAGGGGAAAGGGTGTTTTCACATTTCTTCTTTCCCTCTCGCTCCTCCAAGTCAGAGCCTGCCAGGAAGCTTTGGAGAGAGAGGCTCTGGTGCTTGTCTGTGATTCCCATGCTGAGTATGATGGCTGGGCTCTTTCTCCAGGACTTAGACACCCAGCAAACTTTGCTAGGTCTCAGCAGTAAGTGTGGATCACTGGAGGTTGAAGGTGAAGCCCTTCAGCACCTGGGGTGGAGAAGGAGAAATATGGTCCTGTCATTGTGTGTTTTTGAGGGACTGCTCCTGCCAGAAGTGAGGGTCACTTCTAATCATCCATTGGACAAACAGGCTAATTCCTAAAGTGTCAGATGCTCATGTTTCATACATTGTCACAATACATTGTACTAACACACCAGTACACTATCACTGAAGAACTGAAGCACACATGAAATGTGGTTGGGTGAATTGGGACCTCTGCTCAGTTGTCCTGTGGCTTACGGTGAATTACCCCTACTGAAGAGCAGTAGGGACACATTCAGAGCTGGGGGCATGTCACACCTCTACTCTGTACTGTCCAGGGATGTGAAATAACTCATACAGATACCTCAAGAGGGAAAGATACAGATTTCTGCCCTTTACCTATTTCCTGAACCTACATTATTCAACCCAGGTCCTCTAAATCAGGGGCAGTTTATATGCAGTTATTCTAAGGCTGTATTTTGTGTCTGCCTTAGTGGGACTGTCCTATCCGATGGGGAGGCAGAAGCTGTGGGGAAGTGGAGCTTATGAGCCATGTCAGTCGTTGGCACCTTGCCACCATCCCCTGTACAAGGAAATCTGCAAATCTTTTTTGGGATCGGTATATTGTCCTAACCACAATCATGTGTTTAGCGCACAGAGAAGTTAAATGTGGGTGTTAGGGGCCAAGTTTTCATTGACGCCCTGTCCCATTTCAGTCTTTCTCCTGAATGTTCAGCATTCAGAGGCCTGAGCTAAGTATGAGTGAAAATGTGCCAGGGGCTTTGCTGTGGTTATGCACCAGCAGAACGACTATGCCAGCAAACTGGGGAGAAAACAAGCACCACCTGATCTGTTCTTGCCCAAGGGCAACATTAATTTATGCATCCTGTTTGCTCTGTATAACATGGGAACACATATGTTACCCTGTCCAACTGGCTACAAAAAATGCTGCGGACCCTTTGTGGCCCCTGGAAAGCCTAGAACTATCTTTTCTTGGTATGTAAGTAAAATGTTTATGGGTCTAAACATGAATTAGACATTGGTCCATGGTGGAGCAAATGCAGAGCACAGAATGGCCATCATGGAGATGTTCCTGTGTTTCTTTGCAATGTTTAAATAATCTGGATAAATCTGGGGAGCAGCTGCATCATACATATTGGGAGAATAATGGGGAGGGGGTGCCTCCGTGATTACCTGTCATGTTGTAATCCATGGCACGCCTTTCACAACAGACAGTACAATGGAAGGGAGATCATTCACCCCTTCCCTTCTCCATCCTCTCCCCTGTGGCAGATCTGTTCCGGCCTTTGAGGCAGGGAAACCGCTGTAATTGTTTCCCTACCACGTCTGGCAGTGTGAGGAAGCATACACAATATTCTTTCCCTACTGAAACTGCCCACCTCTCTCATCTCTTAAACCCAACTTTCTGTGGACTTGTTCTCTTGTTTCTCCCCACTGCAGATCCAAGCAAGGAAGGCAGCTAAACCTACAGTGCAGCCCTTTCCATCCATTTTATGAGCCAATGATCAACTACACAGCGGTCTCACATTGGTCAGAGCAACTACAACAGCTGCTGTTGTCACCATTTCTGCATGCTCAGGGTACGTTGTCGCAGTAGAAGGCAAACATGCTGGTTGTAGAGGATTTATCTAGCCCAGGGGGCATAAGCTTTAGAGGCCTGGAAGCCCAGCAGCTAACCTGACAAGGTGACAATGCCTGGAGGGCTGAGTTGGTGACCTGGATTAGTAACCTAGTGCCTTTGCTTAAAGGCAACCCTACAGGTCTCTGTAAGGGAGCAAAGCACTGATTCAATGTAGTTAAGGCAACACTGCTTCCTGTCTCCCCAGGGGTCATTTTTCAAGTGCAGCCTCATGGTCTATGAATTTTCAGCAGTTTCTTCATTAACTTACCCTTTACAGCAATAACATCTCCAACCTAGTTCTACGGTGTTTTTCACAGTTTGCAGTATCAGATTTACTCGTCAGTGTTCGTGTAAAGATGGAAAAGCCTCTGGGTGCAGGAGGGCTGAGGGTTTCACTCCTTATAACAACAACATGGTTTTGGTTTGGAGCTGGGCTGGGACATCAGTTTGTCTGTCAGAGTTTGCAGGAAATATACCCAGAAACTTACCGCCAAGGCACTCAGGTTAAAACACAGAAGCGGATTTCACATTCGCAGACATGGTGACAGAAGAATATCAACTCAAACTTCCGAGGAGGATCTGTGCTGGCAAAAGTTAATTGCCCTGTTTGAAAATGGTCTAGAGAGAGGTTAACGCCCTGGGGTTGTCCAGGCACAACCTTGATTTTCCATCTGCTTTGATGTCTCAGTCAGCAGAATTCAGAGCAAGGGCAAGGGGGGACAGCTTCTTCGCTATTTCCAGCTTTTTGGGGGGAAGAAGAAAAAGTTTTGTTTATTAGAATAGGCAGATAACAATTTAACTGAGAGATTGCTAAAGGAATTCAGAGCCTGTGGGATTTATGACAAGGTGATGAAAGAGGAACTCTGATAGTTACCCAATAAGCTTCTTTTTCCAAGAACATAAAGGTAAAAAAAAATAAATTTTAAAAGTAGCATTATTTTTTTTTTATGAATGGGTTCTTGTGGTGTGCAGGCTGCTAACACTATCAACATTGTTTCTGGAGAACTCCAGGCATCTAATCAATCTTCATTCTGTAAGAAAACGTTCCAAATTATACGAAAACCACATGGCTTCTCCTGTTTGTAGGGAAAAAACTGACCTGACCCCATCTGTGCTCCAGAATGGCTGAGTCCCCATCTTAGGACTAATTCCAAGACCTGTGATCTATTTTCATTGTCCTAACACTCAGAAGAAGGCACTTAGTGTAAGGGTGCAGCTTTCCTTAGGAAAAGAGGGAGTTGTTCCAGGGAACATGTGGAGGGAAGGATGGGGCTGGGATGATTGCAATGCACATCGAGTCTATTTGTGTCCTTTAGCATACAGAGGTCAGGGCAGATGCATTCCTGATCTCTGCTTGGTGTATCAAAAGCATCATTTGCCTCTCATTGACTACAACCATTTACTCCATTCTCTGAGAAGCTTGTTTAATTTGGTGGGGACAGGGTTTAGAGTTTGTTTGGTCAAGAGAGAATCAGCCACTGTTTATGAGACACCTCTTGGGTGCCTCCAAGGCCAGGTTCTTTGACCGTCAAGGCTTTGAAGCAGAAGCACAGCTCTGGGACAGCTGGAGGCTACTCATCAGCATACTGCAATGCCCAAGCAAGCCCAGACCACACCGCTTTAGCAGGCTCTCCTATGTGCCCTCTGGCCTGCTCAGGCAGGCAGTTTGCTGCCTGGAAAGCCTTGCTGTGGGAAGGAGGCAGACAGATCAACCTGGAGGCTGTATCCAAGACCATTCTTCAATCCTCTATTTAACAATAGAGGACAGCATCATAGAGTTTTGTGGGGGACAAACTAGTGTCATTCTGGTATTTTCCAGGTAACTCTGGTCTCAAAAGGGGTCCAGTGAAATGAGTAGTCCAGCATCTGCCAACAGGGCAGAGCCACAACTTTCCCAGGCCAGTACTGCAGTCCTGCCTTTCTAATTGTCTGCTTGAGCTTGTTTTCCCTGGAGACTCCTTGCTGCCAGAAGCATCTCCACAGATTCCATTCCCCTGTCAGATGCTGGCATTGCTGTCTGCTCCTGCTCAAACGCTGGCCTGCAGGGGGCCAGCCCTTGCTGGCTGCTTCCATAGGGCATGTTAGAATCCCTCTTTAAATTGCAGAAGGGTTGGGAGCAGTCATCTCTAGACAACATCTCTTCCAACACTTTGAGGGCAATTGCTTTTATTTGACCTTTATAGACACACACATAATGCCACAGACATGGTAGGTGTAAAATAAATATTTTTTATATGTATATATATAAAAATGCAAGTTCACAAAGCAAAGGCAAATTTTCCTTTGAAGAAAAAGGGACTGCTGCTGAAAAGATGTTATCCTTTGAAGACTAGTAGCTTGTCTCATAAATTACCCTGCTGTTTCTTCAAGATCTCGTGCAGAATTGTGGTGCATCCTGGTCAATAGTTTCAAAGCCCAGTTCAAACCAAAGCAAACTGCAGCAAGTCATCTATGGAAAGCAATTGAACTGTGAATAGCTCTGGAGATCAAAAGAAAAATGCTACAGACAAGACAAATCAGTAGGCTGTTCAGAAATAGGCTGCAATGACAGGGCTTGCATCCAGTTTTCAAACTTCAGCAAACACAGGGGAGGTTTTAGGTCCCAGACCTTGACTTATGAGAATGAAGAGCAGTGTGTAAATAAAATTAAAGGCAGCATGATGTACCACTATGGATCATCACTAACAGATAACTTTGAAACTGCCTAGTGTATGGAAGGGCTGCAGGTGGTAGAAATCAGGCTTTGCATCAGGAGCTAGCATTAAATGGAGGTAAATGAACTACCACCAAAATATCTCAAAAGGTTGATTAGGCTGGAATTTAAGTGCCTAAGGATAGTGATGTGCTTAAGATCTAGGACTGGAATTCAGAAGGATTTGGGATTTATGTCTATGTTTCTAGGGAGAGGAACAACACAGTGTCTAACAGAAGCAATGGAAGATGCTGGTAGCAGTACCTATTATTGAAATATTATGGCAAAATCAGTTGCTGAGTGTCAGTCTATTGAGGTCCTCATATAAAAAGACCCTCCTCATTTTTTTTATAGCATAAATGCAATCATGTAGGCTGAAAATTGTCCTATTGTACCAGTGCTGTTCCTGCTTCTACCAAATGCAGCTGTCCTTCAGGCAGGCAGTTGGCCATGAGCACATTAAGAGCCCTTAGTGGCCCTGACCAGCCTCACCTGGGGCTTCCACCCACACTTTCTGCCTGTGGGCTCTGTGACTCCATTTAAATTCAGACCTGAGCTTCTATTCTCAACTTGATCCATATTGCAGGAATGCATGTTAGTGCCTCCCACAAGCTGTGTCTGGTGCCTTGTTGATGTGGTTCTTGATGCTGTTCTTGTTTTGACTTCAGATGTGCCTTGTCACTATGAACTTGCTTGGTGATGACTGTACTGTGTCTGACCCTGACCCGACTGTCCAGCTTGACCTTGGCTTGGGCTGCATCAGTGTGGACTTGCCTGATGATCTGGACTCAGCTGATCAGCCAAAGTTGGCTGCTATCTCCATGTCTGCCCTGTCTGCTTCACTCAGGTATTGTGGTGCTGGGTGCTGTTTGGGGAGAGCCTTGTTACTGCTGTGTTGGTCACCATGGTTGATGTCTGGCTCTCTGTCCTGGATCGGGCAGCAGCAAAGGCCAGCTGCTCCAAAAATCTTTATGCAGAAGATGCCCTGTTAGCAAGAGAACTATCTTGAATTATCAGTAGCCTTTTAGGCCATAGCATCCTCGGGCTTTATTTTATTTTCTGGCCAGATCTGCTTAACGTGATTTTCTGTTACAAGATTGGGCTCCTCTTGCTGCTGTCTGAAGGAAGAAGCCTGGCAGTGCTGGTGCTTTGTGGGACTGTTCATGATACACCACTGCATTTGACCTTTATTTAACTGCCCTCCCCAGCCTACTGGGAGGCCAAGGGGCTGAGGACCAATCTTTTCAAAAATGCTAAAGCTCAGGTCTCACCCCACATAGTCTCATATGTAGACAGCGTTAGCTAATGAGTTAGCTCCAGAGCCTGTTGTAAGGCTCTTTGTCCCTTCAAAAGAGGGAGAAAGAAAATAACTTCTCTGAACTGAACCTGCCTGTACAAATGTTTTCCTACTCCATGAATGTTTTTCTAAATATAAAACACCTGCCATCTGGCTAAATACACCTCAAGGCAAAAGAGGTGGTGTCTGGGGCAGGTGAGCCTGCCTGGACCTTCTCAAACCTGTTCGGAAAAACACAGTCAACTGGAATATCCTAAATATTGGTGCCTCAGCGCTGCTTTTTGTTGCCCAGAAAGCCTGATTACCAGCATTCACGTGACCAGACTGAGTGCTTGATGTATGTAGTGGTGTGCACAGGCTCAAATGTCTCTTGAGGGACTGGTCTGTCTCATCAGCTACAAAAACAACTTCTGTCAAGGCAGTTACCCATATGCTGTGCTGAAAGCAATGTGGTCTAGGTGAGGGATGGAGAAGTACTTTACTATATCATAGAATGGTTTGGGTGAGACCTTTAAAGGTAATTGAATCCAAGCCCCCTGTAATGAGCATGGATATCTTCAACTAGATCGGGTTGCTCAGAGCCCTGTCTAGCCTGACCTTGAATGTTTCCAGAGATGGGGTACCAGTCACCTCTTTGGGCAGCCTGTTCAGTGTTTCACCACCCTCATTGTGAAAAATTTCTTCCTTGTATCTAGTCTAAATCTGCCCTCTTTTAGTTCAAAGCTGTTACCTCTTGTCCTATTGCAGTAAGCTCTGCTAAAAAGTTTGTCCCCGTCTTTTTGTAAGCTCTCCTTAAGTACTGAAAGGATGCAGTAAGGTCTCCCTGGAGCCTTCCCTTCTCCAGGCTGAACAACCCCAACTCTCTCAGCCTGTCCTCAGAAGAGAGGTGTTCCATCTGTCTACTTATTTTTGTGGCCTTCCTCTGGACCTGCTCCAACAGGTCTGTCTTTCCGGACATCCCTCTGGCCTTGGACCAGGCTTATCTTGCTCTTGACAATCAGCTTTTATTTTTTGTCTGAAGTGCCCTGATGAGATATGTTTAAAGGCCCTGGAATTCAATATGCTACACAGCAACCCTCTTGAAACTTGTGGCAAAGGTAGGTCAGGGAGATGTCGAAGGTGTTCTGGTTTGAGGGACTATGAAACCAATGACATTTGTCCCCTCATGACTGTTCCTGCTAGTTGCTTGTCCTAGGTCAAAATTGGAGGAAAGTGAGATTGCTTGACTCCTGTTTTTTTTCCTTCCAACCCTACGTGCTATAAAAAAAGAAAACACTACTATTTTGTTTATCCAGGAAACCAAAGCTCCTTAATAGCCAAACTGATTCCCTGTATCAGGAAAAAAAAAAATGTGTATTTTGAACTGTTTCTGTGGAACACGCGTGTGCTTGCTCTTTCTTTCTTAGATAACATCAAGGAAAACTAGAAAATTCAGCAAGAGAGCTGTCCTGCTCTTTCCTTGTCTACCTTCTGTGTGTTTTTGTTTCTTTCCAAAGCAGTTAGATTTCCGGACAAAGAGAATTGGGACTTTGCTTTGAGTTTCTTGGCTCTTCTCAGTTTGTCTCCTTGGCCATTCCTTTATTCGAACAGAGGCTTTTGTACACAGTATATGAGGTTGAACTGAGGGCAAATATTATTACAGTCTCATGTTCTGAGTCGACACCAGCCAAGTCTCCCTCTGCACTGCTCTAGCAGGATTTCATGTCAAGTTGTTCCCCTTCTCCAAAGGTTTGACTGTGCCCTTCAGTACAGTCATCCAACTCCTTTGAGTCTGCAGGGCAGGGCTGTGAGCAGTCCTGTCAACTATAATTGTCAAATTCCTGTCAAATATTGACTTGCAGCCACTGGCTGCCTGACCAGACCTGGGATACACAGCTAAAATCCTGGTGCTTTGTCTGGGGAGGGTGAGTGCTGAGACTTTCACTGGTCTTATCAATCAGAAAAGAGAAAGCAACAGATCTGGGCCCTGTCATGGGCAAGGAGCAGGACTGAGGTCAGAAATGAAACAGGTTTGAAGGAAAGCCAATCCTCCAGGGACAGGGTGGGAAGAAATAACTGGAGGATAACATCCAAGACCAGCCTTGAAGCTGCTAATAGACTGTTCATTATCTCTCCCTACTTCTTTCATCTGACTGACTTTACCATTTTGCCTTTTCTTGATTGCCTTCTCTTTCAGCTATTCCACTAATTACTTCCTTGCTTAACTTTGAAGCCCTCAATGGCTGTTATTTATTTTCTCTTTCAGCTGGCTAATTGTTTTCATCCTTTGCTCTCTTCTTTGGCATGGTCAAAGAGAAGGAGATACCAAGCAGGAGAAAAGGGGAGGATGGAGGAGGTTAAGCCAGTAAGGAAACTGGTGCAATCCCTTTGTGGAGATGTTTTAAAGAGACTCTTGCTCTAATCAAACATTGCCGTGATGGCAAGTGCTGTAAATCTAAGGAAACTATGGCCTGTCACACACTGTCCCTGGGGTGGAGTACATTGTTGTGAAAAACTTTTGGTGAGTGAGCACAGTTTTTTCAGGGGTCTTATCCTGCCTTTGTCTTTAGTAGTACATGAACTGAGATGTGATAGAAGCTGTGCGCAGTAGTAAAATGCTAAGATATACTGCAGTGCTAGATTGTTTGGGGAAAGGAGAGTGAAGTCTGGCTGCCACTGGGCTTTAGGAAAAGGGTACTTAACTTCACAGTTTAGTGGAGTATGAAGCATTATGAGCCAGTAATTGCAATATCCATCTAACTGCTGACCCTGCCCTGTCCTTCTGTGTCTTCATCAGGATCCATCAATGTTTGTTGACCCATCTCTTCCCCTGCTTTGCAATTCGGGGTTCAATAGCAGCCTTTACCCTGCCCCACTGATGGAAGTCTGCATGCAGATGTAGCTGGGTGTGGGTCTGGCTCTCCCTGGGAGCTGGTCCTCATTTGGTGTGGCTGCTGTCTCCTGTGAGCTGTTTGGCAAGGCTTCTTTAATCTTGTGCAGTTTGGAAAGTTTCCAGTCTCTGTCTTTTTCTGCCCCTTGCAGACTCAGAGGCTAATATGCACATTGCTTTAATTTGTTCTTCAAATGAAACCCATTTATACCTGTAGGTGCCTGGCTGTTAAGTCAGTAATTTGCTTCATGGTAGCTTAGCATGTTCTTTAAATATCTGTTTTGCTATGGGGTTGCTGTTCATTGCAAGACTGTGCAAACCTGTAAAACAGCACTGGAAAGAATTTCTTTGGAAAAAAGAGGCCCAAGGTGAACCATGCTACTTTTTCTTCTCAACCATAGGGCCATAAAAGTACTAAAGGGTTGGTGCTGCTTTACAAGCTTTCTGAACTTGTAGACTCTTGCCATAGTTGGTTTGTTCATTTGTGTATGGGGTAAGGATCCAGGCAGAATGGAACAGAGGATGCAGACCTTCATTCTGCATTCTCAAAATGATACCAGTGCGGTTTACGTGAGGTGGGATGAGCTTCAAGTGTCAAAGCATCTCTAATCTGAAAACACTTCCCCAGCCCTGACAGAGGACCTAAAATCTCTCCTCATGTGAGAACCATCTTGTCTTTTCCTGCTTCTGTAGTGATACTTCATTTTTCCATGTCCCATGCCCCTGTCCTGCACCTGATTTGTGCTTGTCGCTGCCCACGTAAACTAATTTCTCTGGTACAGACTGGACATGCTTCCTCAGGGGATTTCCTGAATGATCTAAAGGAAAACAGAAGCCAGTGCTTCAGGGCATACACTGTAGCTACTGACCCAACCCCTTGTGGTAACTAGAAGGGGTGATATTCAGATGCACTCTGGTTCTTTGCACCAGTTTATTGTCACTTCCCTGCTCCTCCAGAGATGAAGGCGGCAAAGTAGGAAACTACAGATAAAGGACTGTTTTGCTGGGGCTGTAGAGGCTTGCTGCACAGATGGGATGTTTACTTTCATACTGGGGTAAACAGCAGCGTCACTGAAATCAGTGGGGTAGTACTGGTTAATGCATTGGGAAAACAACTGAGATGGGGGAGACTGGGAGCATCCGTCCATAGGAAGAGGGACTTGGGCTGAGAGGAGGCAGGGAGACTGCATTTCATTTTGCTTCAAGCCAGTGGTGCTGTAGAGCCATCCGCAGAGCTGCATGGACTAAAGGCACATGGAGGAATCAAAGCAGCAGCTGCTGGCAGCAGGAACACCAGTTGTGCTGAAGTGGGGAAAGCAGCCCTGTGCAGCTTATAAGGGCTGCATGAGCAGTAGTAGGTTTATGCTACAGCAGCCAAAAGTTTAGCTTAAACCTAAAGCTAACCTCAAAGTTGCAGGCATTCATCAACCTTCACAAAGGCAATGTGTCCTGGGGCCAGCTGGGACCATTTGCCTGAGGATTTATTCCTGCAGGAGCCTCTGGTTCCTAACTGGGTTAAAATTCTAGGAAGTCTTCTGCACAAAGCCTCACTGGTCTGAAAGGATCTGCTTCTGAGGCTGCTTGAAGCAGGACCAAGGAACTGTGTGGAACAATTTTACGTATCCAGCATGGACAAAGCAGCACCAGTCCTTTTATAGTGCCTGAATTTGAGTTCTTTCCAACGCATGTGCTTCTACTTGATCCTCAGATTTGTGGGTCCCCAAATGTAACAAACCTCCTTTCAGGTCTGTATTTGCATACATGTCTTTAAAACAGAAAAACAAAGTATTTCAAAGCTTTCTCTGTGTTAGGACTGTCTTTCTGGTGACATGGCTTAGACTGTATTGCTGTATTCCATAGAACTCTGTTCAGTAATAAATGGTATTTGCTTCATTGGCAATATTCCTCTCTCCACTGGCTACCCACTTACAAAGTAATCAACTACACTTAGCTTTAATGGGAGGCTCAAGCAATCTGGTGGGTACTGACTTCTCTCAGATGGGGTGCTTTGAAATGAGAAGACAATCAAAGGACACTGCTGCTTTCCTGGGAACAGGTCAGGGTCACCTCTCTTCATAATGTGAGGTTCTTTAGGACTTTCTAAGAAACAAACAAGGCCACACTTTCAGCTCTGAAATCTTGGTAGCCTCAGGCTTTGGAAAGCTCTATTTCATTTAGATTTTGGCACTTACTTTTGTTTGCTTGGACTATAAAGACCTTTTTATTCTGATCCTCAAGAGCTGTTTACCATTCAGCACATGTGGTCTGCATCGCTCACACTAAAATCTTTTGAGGACTTGGCAACCCATTTTAGTTCTCTGATCAATGCTGGCTAAGGAACAATGGCAAAAACCCATGGAAGTGTTTTGCCCCCGTTCTGATTAACTAGCAGCCTCGGCTGAGGGGTTGCTGGCCTGATTTTTTTTCAGTGATGCTGGTGCAAATCCGGAGCCACTATGCTAAACTGAAAGCAGGTGTGTCAATGTAAAACCAGAGGACAACTTCACTAGCAACTTACTCTGTGATTACGTGTCTGCATAGAAAGTTAAGATCTGAGTTTTGCTTTATTACCTGGTTTACAGCTTAGTGCTTCTGTGCACTGTTGGCATTTCCCTTTGGCCAGTTCCATGGGCAACTGCTTTCAAAAGGTGCATAAAGCTGGCACCAAGGACTGCATCCTGCAGGATCCAGCCTGGGCATATTCTGCATTGAGCTTAACTTAAGTCTTCTGTGCATGAAAACCAAAGTTTGGGCCTTGCAATGCCTTTTCTCTGAGCTCTCAGTACTCAGGGTATCCGAGGATCAACACTTGGTCTCAGGCCCTCTGTGCACAGTTGACCAGAAGAAAATATTGCCTTTCTGCAGCAATTCTAGGTTAGCAGCTTGGAAACTTACCAGTCAGAGAAGCAACTTCCTACTGTTAAATATTGCACTTTAAATGGCTAGGAGAGGTGTTTTCAGAAGGTGCAGGTATAAGTGGCCACACTGGTTTTTAAAGAGCAGGAGGGTGGGCAAAAACGGCAAAAGATTCACAATGACTGCTGAGAATGTCATAGCAAAAAAGTCATCCTAAAGGGAGCATTTTGCTTCTGCCCTGGATCATTAAAGAAGCTATCGTTGGCTGAACATGTAAGATACGGTGAAATCTTTGGGCTGACATGCTCTACTGAGAAGGTGCTGTACTATGAAGTTGATTCCATATATGCAAGAAGAGGTCAAGTAACTTTTCTCTTTTTTCCTTTTTTTTTTTTTTTTTTTTTTTTTTTTTGTGATTAAATCCCAGTAGCTGCATCAGCAGAGCTACATGGGGTTTCTCTCCTGTTTTGGGGGTTTTTTACATCTATACCAGCACCACCCAAGGTATTAATTTTAGATGGTAGTTTAGATACCCACACACCTGGGTTAGAGCTGACTGCTGATCTGAACTTGCCTTTCTCTAAAGCTTTCAGTGTGCCTGAAGCTCTGCCTTTGTAAGCTCTCTGTAAAAGAGCTAAAGCAACAGTATGAATCCAGTTCCCTCTACCCCAGAACTGGGGGATTTGTGGGTCCAGTGTGGACCTGTCACATTCTACTAAAGGTGATGTGAACTTGTTGGGATCCTCAGCTTGGGGAAGAGGAAGGAAGAATCACATCTATTACTGGCTGTAGGCAGTGGCCAATTCATAAAAAGTTGCCATTAGCTGGACTTTGTAGGTGCTTGAGGACCCACATCTCGCCTCATGCACAGAGATCTGCTCACCAAAAGACTGATATGTTGGCTGTTCATGGCAATGAAGGGCTGAAACCAGGCCCTCAGCAGTGCCCTGGTAGGACTGCTGCTGAAGCAGCTCCTATGAAGAAAGAACAGAGGCCCTAGGAGTCCTCACTGTGGAAAAGTGACCCTGGTGGGTAGGGAGCTGAGAAAATACTGAATGTAAAACCATCCCCATCCAGATGGCTTCCAGTTGCAAAAGCACTGCACTGAAGCACAGTCATAAAATAACTAGATGGCGTTTAATTTCACTGATGGTTTCATGTGGCTTGTAGAGGCCACAGCTTAGCAAGGCACCTGCCTAAAATTAAGCACACTGCTACCTCTATGCCCCACTTTGCTTTGCTGAATTGGGGTAAAAAGAAGCATGGTTTTCTTCCTATTGGTTTACTCAAGCAGCAAAATAAAATAACTGTCCACTGTGCTGGCTTGCTTACACTTTTTGGACTCTCCTTAAAAAATAAATAAAAAAAATAAAGGGTGCAAGTCATGGGGGTAGGGGGAAAGTCTGTCACTTCCTCAGGAAACACCTATAACAACAGCGCTTGGAAAAAATATTCAAGAAAACCTCTCTTGTTTGATTAAAAAAAAAAATCTCTCCTCTAGCTCCACAGCATTCTCCTTCTATTTACTTTTTCTTGAGACATGGTCCAATTTTTATTTTTTCTAAGTTAAATGAGCAATAAGTAGTAATCAGATGTTGACATAAAGTTATTTGTACACCTGCTGACTGCCTCTTAAAGAACAAGAATGCTTTTAGTTAAGAAATGGCAAGCAAACTAAAATATAGCAATTAAGTTCACTCATAAGAGCTCCAAGCAGTTAAATTACATACGTTTATTAAATCGAGTCTTGTGAGTGACCTTTTTCACTTGATGGTCCCTGATGAAAGCATTTCTGACTTCAGTTCTGACTCAAAAATCTGGTATTCTTCAAGGTTTTGCCAGTCGGACCCCTTTAAATGGGAGCTCTTGGATGAAAGGGAGAGAAGCTGTGTTGCCTATCAGTGTAAATTCTTATGTCCTCAAGTCTGGGCATGTGACTATCAGATTATTGAGACCTCATGGAATTCAAAAGGTTAAAACTGTCTGGAGGTCCAGATTAAAAAAAAGCAGTGGAGGTCCATGAACAAGTGAACTGTAGATATGTGTGCATCTGTGTCTTCATTGGTACTCAAGGCATTGAAGTGAGGGCCTGCAGTGCAAAAATGTGTGAGTTGTTGCCATTTCAAAAACCAGCGGTCTTGCTGGCTGGGAGCTGGGTTGGGTCTAGTTCCGAGTGCATTAGGACCTCTGGGGATTTCTCACAATTTCTATGGGCCTGAGGCATCCAGGGAAGGATAACTACAATGAACAGTGAGTGTCTCTCTGTGCTCTTGAGTGGACTCTCATTGCGAGAATTTGTAATTTCTCTTTAAAATCTGAGGAAACAGAACAGGTATGCAAAGCAACTCAAGTATGAAATGGAGAAGGTTAAAATTCTTAATGTTAGCACTAATGCTGTTCTAGTTGTAGAGAGCTTTTGAAGGGTTCTTTAGATGGCTTTCAAGACAGTGGTGTTTTAGAGAAAAAAAGCTATCAAGAAGGGCTGGGATGCTGCTGCTGGAACTTTACTGTGTTTCCTTCAAGTCTTAAGGCCAAGCCAATAATGGAATGGTAAAATCAGAGTACTTAATGTAAAAGGGAGAAGAGAGGAGTGCATTACCAAATGCAGTGGGAACCCAAGTTCTGACTCCTATTGGAGACTTGGCTTAAGCTTGAGAATTGTGAACGCATCTGAGTTTTCCTTTGGTTACATTGCATGATGGGGTAATAACAGCCAGATAGACTCAACCACAGCTCTCACAATATCAGGGTCAAACTGAGGGTCTTCTCTAATGGTCATTCTCCCATTTGCTGTGTCCAGGTATTAAGACCTGTAACTGACTCAGCAGATTCTGCTTCTGGTATGTGCTCTGCTTTCACACTAAATGTGATCTGTGAGTACTCTCAGAAGACCTTTTTACTTGGAATGTAGTCTTCTTGGGTTTGATGTTGTCTGATTTACTGTAATCAGTTTTCTGAAGCAGACTACTTTGGTCTTGTGTTGGGTAAAGTATTAGACCTCTTTGCAGTAACACCAGACCGAGTTCAGAGCTGTGACATGTCTGTGAACAGCATGTCAGTCTTTAATGGCTTTCCAGCTAAAAAAAAAAAAAGTCTCAGCAAAGGATGAGGTTGATCCCCTCACTGTGGGATGAAGGGAAAACAGAGAGGTGGTCTTGAATTTCAAGCATGAGACTTGAGTGTCTTTGAATTGAAACTCTGGGCCAAGAAAAATATCTCAGTAAAAGGATATGTGATGTGATTTTTACAGCCTATAGCTGCTTCCTAGTTAAGACAGATACTGATAAGCTGTACTCATGAGGTGCATTGTGAACTCCAAAGGCATTTTTGGTAATGTCTTAGTGGTCCCTTGCAATGCAGTAAATACCACCTGGTGCACTTACAAGCTGTGTTAGTGGCTGGGGAATCTGGGAGTTCATGGTTGTTGGTTAACATGTACTAACCCAGAAAAAACACATGACTGTTTTAATCATGAGGGTAATACAGACTGTCGTGATGTAGAATTAGGCTCTTAACATGCAGGTATCTTTCCAGTGGTGGATGGTGGTATGATCTTTGGTCCTCTGTACACAAGATGCTATGTAACTGCAAGGCTGGACTTTGAATAGCAGCCACTCACTCAGAAAAGGGCCAGCGTCTGATCTACTCTCACATTGAGCAGCCTTCCCCAAAAAGACCTCAGGATGAATGCAAACTGGAGCAGTCTGGGCTCATAGTTGGAACTCAAGATAGACAGACTTCTTCAGCTCCGAAATGCTATCAAAAGGCTATTTGACCGGGCTACATTCCTGCTGCTGCAATCTGCACCAGGCAGTTTGCTTGTACAGCAGTTAATAAGGGTGTAGGTACAGAGCTTTGCTTGTCCAAATTTCAAAGAGCATTGCAAGGAATGCAAGGAAGTTGTTGGACATGTTAAAAAAAAAACTCATATTCAGGAGTTTGATTTATACCTGCACACAAGACACAGGTCATGTAGAGTGGTAGATTGACATTCAGGCTACAGGTTGTAAAACTTCTCACATGGTTTCTGCCCTCTGCCCCTTCTAGCTACATTAGTCTCTGGAAGCATCTCGGATCAGTGTCCCAGATGCCTTACATGAAAGAGGGTCCCTCTCATACCATCAAGAGGCAGTTGCAAACTTGGAGTTGCTCTGTATCTTCTTTCTCCTCTTCAGCCCAAATCTTTTTATTTGATAAGGACTGGGACACCAAGCAGCCCTTGTCCAGGATCTGACTCTGTAAGAAAAGACAGTGCAGTCCCTAAATCTGAAAGAGTTCCTCCAGTGAAAAAAGCAGGGTGTATTTATCCCTGTCTGCCACATCTGCAAGCTCCAGCTGGGATCTAAAAGCTGAACTAACATTTTTGTTGTCATTAGTGCCTCTTTGTTGAAGGCCTGGATTTCACATAGGAAATCCTGCGCTAGAATTGCTTGCAGAATATATCCTTCATGCTAGAAAACAGAGATAAGTAACACAATGTGTTACAGTGATGTAGCGTGCCCTTGTCTACAGCTCACAGTGTGTTAAGCAGACAAGGAAAGGCCAGACTGCTCACAAAATGTATTCCCATGCTTATGATGTCGTTGGGGAGATTAGGAGTCAATCCCAAATTCTGAACTCCCATTACCAACCCAGCTCCTTCATGAGGCCTCAAAAAAAAATGCTGGTAGCTTTGATCCTTTCAAGTCCTAGCATATAACCAGGGATGCCAAGCTCTGACTTCAAAGTCTGTCAGTCCCCAGATCCATAAACTGATCAACAAGCACTTGCATGTCATTATGCAGAAGGTCTGATGAGGGAGTGGGGTGGGAGCACATTCCTTCCTTCCTTCCCCAAAGCTCCTGGGCCATGCCTGGAGGAGGCTGGATGCTTTGGTGTGATTGCTGCTGGTCTTTTCTTTCCTTCTTCACGTTGTAAATTATTTAGGTGACAGCATCAAAGATCAGAGAGAAGCACATGAAAAAAGATCTCAAGTAAATGCTTTATACTCCTTGGGATCATCTGTCCAAAGAGCTCTACTTGCTTTGTGGGTATGGGCCTGTATTCAGCCACAAAACATCCCTATAATAGTTTACAGCTGGGGAAACTGAGGCATGGGGCTGTTAAAACGTGACTTGGCTAGAGCATCTGCAAAGTCTCTGCCAGAACTGGGAGGAGCGTCCTGTCCCCCAGCAGCTCCCCTGCATCTGCAGGAGCATGCTTCCTCCCTCCAGCAGCTTGCCAAAGGCTACACCAGGGAGACCCTGCTCCTACACATCTCGCCTGTGCTCTATAACATGGCAATTCTGCTTCCATGGCAACTCGCTGAGCAGCACAGCAGACCTGCTCTACATCTACACCCAGCCTGCTGGCCAGTGACCCAGGCCCCCTCTCTCCAGTGCATTACATATGCCCCTACCTCTCCGCATTCCCATCCCAAAACATCATCAGCCTTTTCTGCAAAGCCTCAGCCCACATGTAGACATTCTGAGGCTATTCTGATCCACCTAAGACTCTCCAAATGGCTTTTCTTCACTTGTTTTTCCTCACTTGAATGGGAAAGGGCAAATGTTTAGAGATGTTCTTAGGTTAGACTTTCCCCACGCTCTGCTGGGTTTGTACTGTCCCTTTTCTGGGTCAACATAGAGGAGTGTCAGGCTCCCTGTGGATGCTTTCTGCTCCACTTGATTTAGCCAGCCCCCTGAAGAGGAAGAATGTCTTCTTTTGTTTCTTCTCATCTGCAGAGTAACACGGAAGATTTAGCCAGCAGTGGAGTTCAAGGTTGCTATAAATAGTTTTCCTCCTTGTCATGGGAGTTACCCTTTTGTTCTTTTCTTTGTCAATAGTCTTTCTCAAAGTTGACTGTAGTAAAACCTTTGGGAGCTTGTCACTGCACAGCTCCCTTTGAAAATGCCCAGAGTGCCTGTTCTAGCATGACTTCCTGACCGGGGCAGGGATGTCTGATGTTCTGAAGAGCCATGCCTGCTCCAGCCATCTAGTTTTATAACTTAATAATGTGGTCTGCAGCCTATTCAGTGGGTCCCTTCTGGAATTGGGTCTTCTTGGATCCTTGCTAGTTCTGCAAACTCCTCCTGCTTCCCCTAGGAAATTCTAGTCAAAGGTTTTCAAATAAGGGGGGAATTATTTTTTTAATTGTGAGAGGAGAACAGGAGACGCTCAAATGTGCGTTAGGCTTCACAATAGCCATTCAGGAAACACATAATAAAAGAATTGCCTCCTTTCCTAGTCTCTGTCCCCCACTCCCATTTCAGACAAGTGAAATCCAGCCACCTCTGGGGTGGAACACAGCTTCCACTGAGCAGCACGTGGTAAAACCACCTACCTGCATTAAACATGGGGCAGTGCATGATTCTGTCCCTCTTGGAAGGGTACAGAGAGTACAAGAAAAACTTGTAGCTGGCCGAGAGGGAAGTGCCAGGCCATGGCTCTTAGCTCGGACAAAGATTGCTTGTGCTGAGAAAGGTGGTTGAAGGTGAACTGAGGTTTTTCACAGCCCTGAGCCAGTGAGTAGCCCCTGTCTGGAGCTTGGTTGTTTTTGGCTCTGGGTAGGTTGCTGGAGGAAGTAGGTGTCCAGTGAGAAACTATAAAGTTTGCGCTTCTGGTAGATCAATGATTGTGCCTGGGTGATGGCGTCATCTTCAGCATGTGCATCTGCCGGAAGGGTTTCTGTATTGCTGAGAGGTGTATAAAGCTTGCATCAGGAGCAGAGAAAGGCTTGCCTGCAGAGACAGCACTGAAAGGGCAGAGATCTCAAAGTTACCCCTATTATTAATAAGGTGGGATAGATAATTATTGCTTGGATACCAAAATTAGGCATTTGGGACTTGCCACTGGGTATTTTCTGATGTTGTCTAAATCACATATATGTCTTCATAGTTTTTTTGCCTCTAAAATAAGGACAAAGTGTTCCTCAGCCCTTCCCTACCACACCATACAGCTATGGGAAAAAACATCTGGTGTATACTGGTTTAGATCTTGCACTGTAACTCTCAATACTGCATGCCTTTTACAGCAATTCAGTCCAATAGAAGAAACCAGCTTTTAAGCATGTACCATTTTTAACCTCACTGAAAGGATGAAACAAAAATATCCAGTCTCTGAAAGAACTCATTAAGGAAATCATCTTTTTCTAAAGACTTTCAAGATCTTAAGTTTTTCCTCCTGAGAACTTATGTGTCTTGCGGAAGTGGAGCCACCATTGCTTAGGTAAACGTGTTAATCTCCAAGGGAAAATAGACATTGGAGATGAAAACCTTAAGTCCAGTGTGCTGTAGGGAATGGCACAATCCAGGCCTGGGATGCTCCCAAATCTTCTGGCATTCAAACATGGAAAACTTATGTGTTGTCTTCTTTTGGCTGTCTCCCCCCCCCATATCCCAAAATGCTCAGTGCTTCTCAACTCCACTCTCTGCTTGGTTCCTGAAGCCTTCACATGCACAGGGACGGAAAATTAGCAATTAGAAATTGCATTGGTGAAAACAATTCATACAGAGCTTTCAGACTGGATGGAGATTCCTAATGTCCTGCTGGTTATTTGAGAAACTTCCTCAGAAAGACTTTTTAATGCATGCAGGAATTGAATGAATCCAAAGGGAAGCAGTGGGTTGTTGGAGGGAGAATGGGAACATCATGTTTTGCCCAGCTGATGGATTTAGGACTTGTGGTACCAGCAGTTGGGGTGTTCCACCATCTGCCCTGGGGCTTCAACCTCTCACTGTGCTCCTTTAATGGATTCTTAAAATTGGTGGGTGCCTGTGTCTGCTGAACAGGTTACGGCCCCACTGCTATTTTTATCTACTTATTTAACAAGCAGTCTGCAGAGCTGTAGCAGACAGGAAACAAAGTCCCTCTAAAAATACCGAAGGGTAACTTTTAAGAGGTAAATTTTTAATTGCAGCTTGAACAAACCGTTTGTAGTTTCCATGAGTCTGCTCCTTTCCATCTCCTCTGCAATCTGGAGCTTCGCCAAAGATGAACTTGCTGCGGTTGTAACTTTATGGGCCCATGAGTCTGTGACCCTGCTTTCCATGAGCTTCTGGCACCGCTGCTAAGATCATGCAATAGCAGCCACAGAGCGCGCCTGTTCAAATATGCGTATCTGTAGTTGGGCTAAGGAGAATCCAGCAAGAGAAAAACTGAGGAAATTGCTTTCCTCCCTCATTGGGGTATAAAATGTTCTCTTCTTTCAAGTTAATTTGTTCTGTGAAAGTTCTCCTTGAAATAATTTTCCAACTACTTTGAAAGATCAAATAGATTATATTGAAAGCTACTGTAAGATGAAGTGCCCATTTGGATTTAATAAATGCTGGTTTATAGAGCTAGCCTCATTATTTCTTTGGGATAAACCTATGCAGAATGGAGGAGAGGAAAGATTTTTAATGTTTCTGAAAAATTTATCCCACGAACAGTAAAAACATACCATAGAAATATATCAGCCACAAAAATGACATCTTAAACACAGTATTTATTACTTTCTATATTTGTTTTGCATAAACTTTTCTGGTTTCTATTACACAGATTGATTTATGGAGTTTATTTGGAATAAATGTAGTGCATATTTAAAACAAACAGAACCCAAATCTGTTAAGCGCCATGGGGCTATAAAACCTCTGTGTAGTTCAAACTGGGACCCTCCAAGTCCTTTTTATCAGAATATCTTTTTCCATTTAAAAAAATGCGGAAAAATAATAAGTAGATGAAGAAAAGCAATTTGGGAAAATACATCTAGCCAGTGTTTCGACTAGAGTTGGTCTGTACTTTTTATTCAGTGTCTTGTTCTGTTCCTTAATGAAATGTTCTTTATCCAAATGGAAATTTTACCATGAATATCCTTTTTCACAGAATTTTTTTTTTTTTTTTTTTTTTTTTTGGCAGGGGGAGGGAAATGTGGGGAGCCAACAGGGGCTGGAGGGGATTGAAAGCTTCTCAGAAAACATTTTGGTTTTACTGAAATTCATGTAACTCTGGAAGACACACCAAACTAGAAATGTCTTAGTAATTTTTCCATTAACTTCAACGTTCAGAGGTGAAGGGAAGCAAACAAGGAGCAATTTGCCTGTAAGCCATCAGTGCTTAATTTGTCAATGACCTAATTGCGCATTTTCACAGGTTGGGGGGGAGGGGGGAAGCAGCAAAACAAGGATTGTATTTATTGATTTATTTTTAAAGTACGTAAGTTGCATTTATCTCTGCTTTCTTCCTGATCCCCTGACAGGCTTGGCATCTGCTCTGTTCCTTCCTGTAACTGGATTATGTGTGTGCTTTTAGTGCATTTCTAGATTGGCTAAAATAATAACTTTTTTCTGTATTTTACAGTGGGTTTGTAAGTCATTGCAGCACAAAGATACTCTCAGAAACCTAACTGATGTCCTTTACGTGCCTACAACGAAGCACCTGGGACTTGAATCCAAGTAAAGGAATTGCTTGTAAGTAATCTGCAGCCTGATAATTATTGAGTGAATAAAATGATTATTACCGTGAGGTTTTTTTATTGAAAATTGATGCCAAATAAAAACTGAGGCTTGTCAGCTTTTAAACAACTTAAAGTTATGCTTTAAGCTGTGTTTACTGAAAATGTGGCTGCAGACAGGAAGAGTGTATGGTTGTATTCTGTTCATAACTAATCAGTGGGTCATTCTCCCAAGTGTGTTATCTTTCTGAAAACCATCTCGTGTTTACTGTCATGAGTCTATTTTTCACAAACTATCTAGAGTTCTCTCTATAAGAAGATCCAAGGATGTAGTCAGGCTGTTGTTATCTATGCTAAATGAAATGAGGAGATTCCCAGCTATCTCTCACCTACTGGCCTGACCAGTATGACCTATGTGTTCTTTCCTTAACCCAGTCTGATCTAGGGGGGATCTGTTCTAGGTTAGCCTCAAGTCAACTAAGTTGCAAATTTAAGTTGACTGTCAGGTGACATCCTCCTGCCTGTGGAGTTGTTCTGCCACATCTTCCAAGTGATGAAGACAACAGTAAGTGGCAGAAAAGCGGACTATTTTTAATGCAATCCAGCACAGTACACTAGAATGAGGCCTCAGCATTGGCATGGCCCAATACAGATTAAACCAGGTTTCTTTGAAAGCCATTGCACGTGCTGTTGGTCTCATCGCTGATCGTGTTTGGTGGATTATGCGCTTGTGTGCTGGGTACCTGCCCGACAAATTGTATTATCCCCTTGTGCTTCCAGTGTAACCTGTTGTCTGTGACCCCTCTGAGCAACCTGGGAGAATCCGCTGCGAGCACTGAGGCAAGGTATGCCTCCTACCTTGCCAAACAGAAAGGCTTGTACACTAAGTGACAGGCCATAATTAGGCACCACTTGACAGAAATAATTGGCTGTGGCACATGAGTGCAGATGTAACTGGGTTTAGGAAGCATCTTTTTCAAGTTGGCTGAGTACGGAGCCATGGGGAATGGAGCTGTGAAGAACAGCAC
Source organism: Pedionomus torquatus (assembly GCA_013398155.1). NCBI lineage: Eukaryota > Metazoa > Chordata > Aves > Charadriiformes > Pedionomidae > Pedionomus > Pedionomus torquatus. Next base: position 170,347 of record VZRU01005494.1, on the reverse strand, counting down.
TAAGAAACAAATCCTCTCCTATAGCCTGTGTGCACAAAGAGCTTTGATCCCTGACTATTTGCTGAAAGGACACACAGATCTCTCTAGCAAGGCCTTCCTTGAGCATTTATCACTGTGCTGTGGCAGGGGAAGAGCTTTGAGGTGGCTGGGTTTGACCCACTCTGCCCCAGAACAGCTTTAGTTGTAGTAATAGTCCTGTCTCTCAAGGGTTGCAAGCGTGGGCTCAGATTGAAGGTTTTTGTCTTGTAAGCTGCCTTATTCAGAAGTTATCCTGAGCTTCAAAAAGCAGAGTTTATTAACTTTTCCTTGCCTTACTTTGCTGGAGGAAGACCTGGGTGTCCCAGTTTCTGATGCACTACTTGTAGTTTACAGCCCTGGTCAGAATAATGTGGTGTTAAGGAGCAAAATACTAGAAGTAGTAGAATATCTGCAAACTGCTAGAGGAAACTGGAGCCCGATTGTCCTATGCACTTAAAAATCTCCAGGCATATTGGCAGAGCCCAAAAACCCAGGAGTTGACTTCAGATAGCAAAGCTGGGACTATTGACCTGCCCTGGTCAGCATGCATTTAGCAAAGTACACAGCCCCATAGAAAGAAGGGATACTTTGAGGTGGGGACAGACACATTTGTGTGGGCAGCTGACCTGCAAGATACCAGATTTGCTTTGAATTTGGGAAGGAATAAAAAACGAATGGATGACCACACACACAGAATCTTACCCCACAACATAGTGAGCATTGTTCCTCAGTAAAGCACCTCCTTGGTTCTTTTTCTTCCCCTGTGCTCAGAGGCTCTGCACTTCCAGATGCTGCCCTGATGGCTTTCATGCAAATGCAGAAAATGGAGCTGTAGGAAGAAAACCCCAAAAAGCAAGCAAACAAAAAAAAAGTATTTAGATTATTCAGTACCAAAATTCATCTGCCTGCTGGTAAATGCATATGGAGCGGGTGTGCCTCCTGGTACCAGTCATTTATTTAGGGAACTGTGAACTTGCAGGCATCGGATGGCCTCCTTGGGGCTCAGCAGCAGAGAGTAGCTATGATGAGGTGTATTTGGTCTAAGCAGCAGTGCTTCACTGTGGTCTGATAGCAAGGAAGGGGGCTGTGACAAGTCTTTGTGAAGCTTTACTAGTAAAACCAGTTGTTTTAAGGATGCTTCTACCAATGGAGTGGGCGGGGTTCTCCAGGAAAGCACTTCTTGGGGCACAAACTATTGCTAGGGGTAAAACTCAGGGGACTGGACCCTCACTTCCTTCTCCAGCTGCTAGTTTTCCCTCGGAAACCTGATTTGCTCTCCTGGATAGAAATAACTGTGATGTACTATAGCACATGTCTTGTTTGTGATGGCCCTCATCCAAAACCTACTGATATCAGAGGAATGTTTTGCAGGGACTCAGAGGGCTTTTAGATCAGACCCCAACCTTTGCAGCTACTTTTGTGTTGCTTTCTTGACAGGACTTACTGACCAGCTACCAAACTCCTGAGAAAATCAGCATGAAGTGTCAGTCAGGGTTCAGTTCAAGTGACAGCTAAATACGCCTCTCTGGAGATGAATGAGAGCTGACAGGCCTGAAACACAAACGACCTCAAACAAAGCTAGCCAGTGTCCACACCAGCTTGCTTTTAAATCATACACTAGCCTTCAGCCATTAACACTTCAAACACTATCCAGCCTTTTGAAAAGTCAGTTCATTTATTAATGTTCCTGTTAATGTCCCTTCCACACTTTGTTTACAGGATTGCCTTCTGGGTTGGTCAGTCAGTGGCTTCTCAATCCTATGCAAGAAAGAATGAAGAACAGTCTTTAAATGCTTTAGGCGAGACAGCAGGTCCCAGTGATGGGATGCGGAGGTCTGGAGACTCTCACCTGTTCTGCTAGGCGTGTGCTCTCCAGTTTTGGGTGAGTCATAGCTCCTTCTTCTCTCTATCAAGGCTGGGAGACTGCTCAGACACACATGTCTGCCCCTTGTTGGCTGTCGATGCAACTGCCATGGTGTGGTTGTGGGACTACCAGAGAGTTTCTAAATTCAAAGTGCTCCGCTGCTAGTTGCTATTTGCTAGCATGTGCCTGAGAGCCATGTCTTGGATCTGCCACCCTCTGGGGTGTTACCCTGTCTGACAAGAAACGTTCTGAGCTGCACTGACATCTTTAAAAGTCTGTCTCTGGCTTCTCTGAGCATAGGGGTATGCAGGGCCTGTGCCTTCAGTTCAGATTCCCCACACAGCAACTGACCTGCACATTTCCCCTCCTGGGTCTGGAGGTCTCTTTTGCTTTCTTGATTTAAAAAACTGCGGTTTAGAGCAAAAGAACCCAACTATGTTGTCTTTTTTCCCATTCCATGGACAAACATAGTGCAAAGAGAGTAAGTATGAATTGCACCACACTTGCTGCTCACCAGCTGGCCAGGGAGAACAGTGCTTTCTTCTGTCTGGGCTGCAGGGCTGGAAAGGTGAGGCTAGCAGCAGGAGTCAAGACAAATAGGAGCCTGTTTTTGATTTGCCATCTGACCCCTGCCAGCTCAGAGCACCCTGTCTGTAAGCGTGACTTAAATTAAGCCCAAATGCCATCAGCTAGGTTGTTGCTTTCTCTCACAATGCAAATGTTTCCAGGTACCTAGGCAGAGATTTATAATCCACCTCTAATTACATTCTTGTTTGTGTCTGCTGTCCTGCTGGCTTGCTCTTTCTGTGGTTTGTTAGGTCCAAGAGCATGCCTGGCCCTTTGTGCTCCCAGCGTGTATGCACAGACAGCAAGGGGCATCCATGGCTGACAGCTTAGCTGCTGGAGGAGACCCGCTGTGCTGGGCTGTGTGTGTTTCGTAGACCAAATATCATGGGAGACATTTTGGCTTGTTAAATTCTTGACAGCACAGGTCTGCTGTCCACGGTATGTTCACTTGATAGAAATAGCTCTGGCAGCAGCCCAACAGCAAGAACACTGCTTTTCTCTTAAATGTGAAAGGAGACAAAGATTTGATGTTTCCTGCCCAGGCAATTCTTGCCTTTTCAATGGCAGATGACCAGCATCTTTCTCTAGCTGAGCTTAGGTGCAGTTTTTTTGCTATCAAGCTGAGGATTAGATCCTCAAAAACGCAGTCTGGAATTGATTACCAGTAATTAGCATAGATTCTTCAGTCAGGGTGCTGGAAGGACCAAGATGGAATAACACGCCTCTTGACGCCACACATGGTTACACAGTTAGCCTGATGCAAGCCTTGCCTTGCTGGGCAAACCCTTTGTGAGAAGTCAGTGACTTGTCCCACAGAGCTTACACACAGAAAGTAAGCTTTTATTCTAAATTATAAAGTCCTTTTCTGAAATACAGGAACAGTTTCTGAAGAAACCCACCTTATGAATGTAAAACCATTAGCTACTCAAAGGAGTAAAACTGAGCCTTCAATTGTATGACCCATGCTGATTCTGCCACTCTGTACCCAATGACACCACCATAGCAAGTGACTTAGATTCCACAAAACTGCTGTGGAGAGAAACCTAGTCTATATTACCAGAAAAGCAGTTCCAAACAATCTCTGCTCTATCCTGCCCTTTGTTTTCTCCCTGTGCCAAGGGTTCTTGAAGTCTGTGCTACGATTGTGACACTGGGGCAGACAAGTCAGGCAAATACTTTACACACACACACACACTGAACAAACCAGACATCTGGTATTTAGAAATAAACATTGTAAAGAGATTTGGGAAATTCATTGTTCATGCCAAGACATTTAAGAGGCATCTTGGTTCAAGTAAAAGCCTCAAATCATTTCCTTTTTTTTCACTTTTTTTTTTTTTTTAACTGCTGAGTTAAAGTTACTGTAAACCAAATCAGATCGTTTCTATTTCCAGTGGATCAGAATGAAGGTAATTTGTTTTTCACTTGCATTTCAAGGTGCTGATTTTCACCTTAGTATTGTCTCTGTCAATGAACAAGCATTTTACTGATTGCAAAGTGTTTTGTTAAAGTTCCTACCAATCTGTAGCGATTGACAGAAATTAAAGCTGGCAACTCTTCATCCTAAACTATCAGGTTCAACTGCTGAGGGAGACAGAACCCCACTCCAGTACCCAGCCTGCGTGAACAGTCGTTGGAGGGAGCCAGTGACCATTCAAGAGAGATGTCAGATACTGTTGCTGTCTCCTGTCTGCATCGCCAAGGGGCACTCAGAGAGCTAAAGTCTACAGACACCATAGTCTGGACGTTATTGGTTTGCAGTCCAGTAACTTTGGATCCAGTCCAGTCTGTTGGTTTGCTTTAGGGTCAGTCATTAAAGGTGATGAGAACTTTGGAGTGAGACCCAATTGGCAGTTGTTAAAGACAGGAGTACAAAACTGGTAAAATTATTTCTTTTTAGTAGTAAAGGAAAGTACAGTTGTACAGTGCATCTGTCCTGTAACGTATGCTTAGTTGTGGGATTGTGGTTTGGTTTTGGTCATGCTGTATATTTTTGAAGAGGAATTGAGGCCAGTAGTATATATTTTGTCTCGTGTGTATTCTAGATTTATGTGGAATGGATTTAAGAAAATGTGACAGATGGGAAATAGATGGATAGTTTTTTCCATGAAGGCTGGCAGTTTTTACCTGCTAGCAGCTTAAATAATGGAGGCTGGGTGGTGACCAGGCATTAGCACTTGCTGCTGCTGCTGTGAGTGCTTTTCAAGAAGGGAGCAATTACTTCAAAATCTGTCTCATAGTAGTCAAGCTAGTAGTCAGAATTGGATCACCCATTTTCAGACCTACTGCAAACACGCTCATTGCTGATAAAGACCCAGCTTCTGCCACACTTGTACATACAAGTTCTGCTCTGTTTGTAAATAAGGTTGGATTTCAATTTTTCATCAAATGCGTGAGGCTACTCTAGGAAGTTTAGGTTATGAGTGTGTCTGGCATTTGTCAGAAAGAATTTGGGCAGTGGTTACTATGTGTTACTGGCATAGCTGAACATCAGAAACTGGAACGATTTACTCTTGTAGCCCTAGAGGATTTACCTGGCCTCTGTCTGGGAATGAGCAGGACCTGCATTGCCCCAACAGAGAGGTGGAGTATTACAGCTGGGGCTGAGTGAAGAGGGACTTCTCTCCATCCACAACTGCCATAGGTCATTGGATGCTTTAAGAAGATTCAACATGCTGAGAGCAGAGAAATGCAGAATGACACAGATTTTTTTTTTAATTTTTTTTTTTCCAATTTCCCTGTTGAGATTTCCAGGCTCTTGTGAAGATGCTGGGATTCTGTTCTGGGAAGCAGAGGAAGAAAGTAATTTCCAGATACTTAATCCCTTCTTTTAAGGAGAAGAGAGAAGTGGAAAGGCAAGAGTAGAACCCTCCAGTGCCCCAGCATGAGAATTTCACTGCGATCAAGGTAGGTCTTACAGAATCACTGCAGCTTGTGGGAGGTTGTGGGGACACCATGGCAGCATCCTTGTTTGCAGTTTGTCTTGGCATCTCTTCTCAAAGATTCAGGCACCTCACTGCCCTGGAAGTCTCCTACAATATCTCTAGAGGTAGCAGTACCCTAGTACCATGTTTCATGATACTGTTTGCCCAGCTGCAAATGACACATGCAGGACAGCTTATTAAGAAATATTAACTTCATTGATTAGGTACATTAAACACTGGGAAATACCTCCAAAAAAATAGTAGTGTAGGAGGGAAGCACAAAATGGAGGTTGTATGAATCCTGGATTGGTACATTTCTTGCATGCAAGATGTCCTGTTGAAAGAGATGATGCTGACAGAGGTGTCTGCAGCTCCCTGCATGCTTCCAGGACATTTGAGTTTAATTCTGCCAAGAAGAACTTTTCATCCTGCAAGCTTGGGCTCTTCTATGGGGCTGTTGGCAGTTATTAAAACGCAAACCCCTTCTTGCCTACAAATCCGTGTGCTTGATCTTTCCAGCCCAAATCCTACAAGTAACATGCACTTGTCCCCAGGGCAGCTTGCTCAAATAACCACATCTCTGCCGGAAAAAGGGCCGTTGGAGCCTCAGGGAATTGGGAGGAGAGGTTGAATTATTCCCAGCATCCAAAGACCAAGAGGTTCCTTCTTCAGCAAATGTTTTCAGTTCCCACTTGGTGAATTATTGCTAGGGATTTTTTTCCCTTCAGTGTTTCCATGAATGTGGTTGAGGCTCTGATCCAGGAAATGGGGGGAAAAACCTCTGAAAAATGTATCGCACCATTTCAAAACTCAAGTGGAATTAATTAAATCCAAATTTCAACAGTGTGTCCAAAGTCGAGCTGGGCTCAAGACACACTTCAGAAGGTTTGATTTCAAAACAATCCCTTTGCGCACATGCACATAATTTAGGGACGTTTCTGTGTATCCAGTACAAAGCAGGAACAAGGAGCTGCTGGGTACCTGAGTGTAGAGGGGAAAGGTAGTATTTGCAAGCCAGCCTGGAGAAAACCTTTTTCTGACTGACTGAGTTTAACCTAATCCTCTGCTCAGCAAGCTGCAGATTGGAGAAGGTCAGGAAATAGTGTTGTGGGAAGATGAGCCAAACCATTTGAAATGGAGATGCTGTGGCTGGTACTCATGGTTCTCCTAGCTGCAGAAGTAAAAAGGCCTAAGGAACAGTGCAGAAAGCTTTCAGAACATGAGGCTTGGGCTGAAGCAAAACAGCTGGCAATGAAAACTTTTATGAATGGTAGAGGATGTGGGTCATTTCCCAGCTCCACCATTGAAATGGGGTTATCTTGGGGCTCTGAGTGGTCCTATCCTTCCATCTGTTAAATTAAGATAATGTAATTTACTGCCCCAGGGAAAATACAGTGGATTTTAAAAAATAATGGTAGTAGGGTGGAGCTATCTTGGATGTTTTTCAGAGCCCAAATGCCAAATTCTTTCCTCATTTTCATGCCTGTCTCCCAGTTACACATAGGTCAGTAAGGAGCAGAACTGGCTCTTTAATGTAGTATTTAATAAATTATTTCTGTTGTGCCTGTTCCCTGGTTTTTCACTCCTTGGGGAGGAAATGAGCATCTCATTTGCTTTTGCCTTGTAGTAATGACCTGGGAGAAAGTTGATGTGGAGGACTCCTTCTACATGAGAGATCAGTTGTACCTCTTTAGTATCCACAAATGAGGAGATTTTGCCTTTAGAGCCTGGTAAAGGGGAGTGGTTCTACCTCATTTCTGCCAAGCAGCAACACGTTGCAAATATTTTTCCTGCGGATCTTCTGCCTGGACAGGGATGCTGGGTGAAGGTTCTGATGTGGCTACAGAGACCAAAATGTCTTTTTCTATGGAAGTTCAGGTGCATTGTGAGTTGATTAACTCATTGCAGGAGATGAGAACTGAAGCATTTCTATCAGCCATTGCTTGAGAGAAGGGAAACAGTAGATCTGTGCTGAGCAACAAGGCTTACAGACTTTACTTCATCACTGCAAGAGCAGTTTTATCTGTAAATGTAAGTCGCCGCTGCACATACTGCATAGCAGCAGCTGTACCTTGAAATACTGTGGGGTTTATTGGAGGGGGATTATACATTGCCTGGCTCAGAGTCCCAGAGTCATGCTTGAATCCTGGAATTAAAGGAACTGAATTCAGGGCTCTGACAGGTCTGGGAATCTATATTGTTGAACTCAATAGCAGCTAGACCTGCCAGTAAAACAGCAATATTGAAGGGTGAGATGAATGTATTTGTTCCAAAGACCTCCCAGCCAGATGTTACCCCAGCTGTATCACATAGAGCTTTCTTCAGGCATGGAGTTAACACCGAGACCTGAGCCAACTGATAACAAGGGCAGGCAAGTGGTAGTTGGGGCTGTGTGGCATCACCCATCCACCTTTTCCTGGCGGCCCCAATATTGGAAACACATTAACAGTGTGATTCAGTAGAAGTTCAGGAGCTCAACCAATACAAGGGCAATGCAAACACTGCTCCCTGCAAGACAGCTACTGAGAGCCTGTTTGATGTTCTAAGCCTTTGGTGGATAGTTGGCATATCAGAAATTAATTTCCTCCTGCTTCTTTCTGCATTGCGTCAGCAGTGTTGCAAAGCCTTTTTATTTTGCCTGATGCCTCATGGCAGCAGCATGACCTGAAACAGCATAATGAAATTGCTTAGACACTTTGTTTTCAAGCTGAAGAAATTCCCATTCTTCCAGCTCTTTTATCTAACAGCTCAGGGTAATTTGGCTTTGTTTTCATAGTGTGGACTTGTCTGATGGAGCTGGACCCTGCAGCACCGTGTTACACTAGCCTGACCGCATCTGAACCCAAACACTGCCCAGACTGCAACCCTTCCAGCTCAGCCAGTGCCACCAGCCAGGTAAGAGGAAGCAGAGAGCTTTTGCTGTGGTAGAGGAGCACGGAGGGCTGTGCTGATTGTTGCCAGGCCAATGGGGTAAGACACTTGCTTGACTTTTGTCTCCGTTTTCTGTGCATCTCAGCAGTGCTGAAAGGGCTCAACATTCCGTACAAAACTCTCAAGCCTCTTGTCCACAGCCCATCCTGTGTTTGCTGAGGGCATGGTTCAGCCCCTCATCCAAACCATGCTCTTCCATTCTCCTTCTCTTTTTTGCTTCTTCTCACGAGTATCACTTCTTTCTCTCTATAGCAGAGCGTATGCTACTACATTTCCCACCAAACCACCTCATGAGGCTGCCATGTCTCCTCACACCCTTCTATCCCTGCTTTCTGCTGGTACCTGGCTCCCCTGCTTTCCTGTTTGCTGAGGCCTCTCCTGCTACTTGGTTTGTGTTTCCTCTGTCACTTTGCCCATGTGCTTTGTGCCCTATTTCCTTGCAGTTTTTTATTGTCTTTCAGAGGTAAAAAGGAAAGGGAGGAAATTATATCAGTATAAAAATGCAATAGTTTCATTTTCTTTTATTTGAATGCTCCTGGAATGCTTTCACATGTGGCAAACATACCCAGACAATTAATCTTGTGCACCCACAGGGTGAAACTGTAAAACAGTGCATGACAGATAAAGACGTATCTTCCTTCTCTATTGTGCTATATTTTGGAGATTTTTTAGAACTCCTGTTTTTGCTGTGTCAGGGCCAATTTCCCCACCTGGACCCCCAGGCATAATCTAGTAGATACGATAAAAGCAGATGTTATACGTCTTATAAAAATTACATATTAGGAACATCTTCCTCCCTACTGTTTCTCTTTGGAGCAGAGGCATAGGCAAAGTTGAGAGAAACTCATAAACATGGAAGAAGGATGGGAGAGAAATGACTTGGAGCACTCTTGTTCGAGCAGGGCCTAGACTGAAGTGGTTCATGACACGTGTCGCAGGGTGCAGGTGGCACAAGCAAGCAGGCAACAACCAGCCCGTTTGAGAGCACTAGCCAAACTGCTGAACAGGTCCTGCATCCCGTGCTGGAGTAGAGCACTCTGGGCAACTCATAACAAAAGCATGTGCTGCTGTTTCAAGTGCTGGGGGCGGGAAACCTCTATGTATAGGAGCAGTGACTGCTGCTTTATGTGTCTCTTCTGGCTGAGCTGACAATGTCAGACTGCTACTCCCCTACAGTTCTGGAATCTGGCTATCCAGCCCAGGTACTCCCTGTCCTCTCTGCCTTTCTTGGTGCTTCTCACATCTTTCTGCATTCTTCCCAGTATGCTCTATCTCTCTGTGTTACAAGCAGGTATTCTTCTATTGAGGCTTCGTGTTTACATGAATGGGATTCGGCCTTTATGCAAAAGGCCCTATTCTTAGGGGACCTTAGGAGGATATACTAGAGAGTCATTCCAATATGAAACTGAGCCTGCTGGGCACAGCAGCCCGCTTTGGGTTAAGCTGCCTTGTGCAAATTTCAGACCCGTGTTTCACAAGGTATATGAGTTGCAGGGGCTATGGGCAAAGGGAGGGAGCAACATGATGGACTGGATTTTAACATCTCTACCCATATTGTAATTAAGTTGGTGCCCAGTGCAATCCATGTGTGTACAGTGTCCCCCAGCATCTGTAGCTTTCTCACACACGTGAACACAGATCCAGGGTCTTCCAGACCTACCTCCCTAGTACACAGCCAGGCTGAGAGAAAGGAGCTCAGCAGCCAGTGAGGATCCAAGCAACAGGCATTTCTACTTATGCAATAGGCAAACATTGTAGTAAATAACATGTGTAGCTTTGTTATTAAGCTTGATCTTGTTAGGAGGGCAATAAATGTTCTCTGTGATCATTTTTCTTGTAGAATATCAACACAGGATAAAATTGTGTCTCTGGCTTTGCTCTTCCTGCTCATTAGAGCTCCATGCTGCTTCATGCCATGGCCTCAATCTGTTGACGTTTGCCTTGACAGCTGCGTGTCCCCCATTTCCTTCAGACTCACTTTAGACTTGATAGATGCTGGCAGTTCTTGGGTTTTTCTTGTCCCTCCCCCACACCCCTTCTCACTTTTACAAAACTGACTTTACACCAAATTGTTTAATTTAAAAGGTATGGTTTGGGCAAGATACCTGTTTGCTGAAAAGCAAAATCAGGGACATCTGGCATTCATTGACTTTTAAAGGCAGAGAAATGACATGACTAAAATGCAGATACAGAGGATTTCCAGCTACTTTGGAGGGGGATGTTATTTTAGTAAATTGAACTCAGATAGATTTGTTCTACTTACTCCTAGCTCCTTACTCCTAGGCTATAGTCTGGACTAGGTCACTTGTTTAATTATATACCACTAACAAATTAATACTACTTTTGTAGTCATCTGCCTTTGTTTTTCCTGCACATGATGACTGCTTTAAGGCCTGAAGATAATTCTAGAGCCATCCCCCGAGTCACCATGTTTCTGCCAGAAAAAAAGTTGTTGTATTACGTCCAGATCCAGGGCTGTATACTGTACCTGAGGAAACATGAGCTGGGGACAGAAAAAGCACTCATCTCACCCTCAATTTCTAGGCTGATTTACATGAGGGGTTCCAGAGAATCACTTGGTCTAGTTATCTGGGCATACAGGTGGGAGTGAGAAAGATATTCCCTTTGAGTTTGCCTGGCAGCATGGTGCGGAGGAGCTGAGTGGTGCCCTCATGGCCTGGAGCTGTAAGGCAGCTCAAGCAATCCCATCTAATCAATAGTTACAGAACAAAAGCCAGCCCTTTCTAACACTTCAAAACAGTAGAGCTTTATTTGAACTTGAAGAGAATAAATAAGTCTTTGGCATTATGCAGGGAGAGAAGACTTCTAGCTGCCAGTAGTGCATACTTTCTAATTCAAGAAGGAGCAGCAAGGCAGATCCCAAAGACAGCATCAGGCGCAAACCCAAAAAAATCCTGGCTTTGCCCATGGAGAGACTGAGAAGTTGAATCCTCTAAAACAGAGGCTACTTTATGAGTAGTCAGAAACTGGGCCACACGCAAAGCGGGTGTGTGAGGGTAGCAGGGCACTGCTATTTTGTTTGCTGAGGCATCTCCAGGCAAGTAAGCCTGGGCCATAGGAACCCCTGTTCCCAGCAAGCAATAGATCACTTGACAATGACCCTCTCATCTGTACACAACAGGTTTCCTGTCAGCTCCCTCAAACTCCACACATCCCTCTGCTGGCCGTGGCAGGGTCCAGATGAGTATGAAACCAGAATCTTATGCAGAAGTATAACCCTCTGGCTGAACCGTCTGCTCCTGCCAGATCTTCCCCTGGGAATTGATTGAAAGAGCCTCAATGTTTTAATCCAAACTGCCCTCCGGTTCCCTGGTGATGCAATTAATTGAAAGCAGGATTTTTACCTCTCAGTTCTGCTTAAAAGTATCCCCTGGCCATCAGGCTCTCCCGCTGTGATATCTAAAAGTCACTGTCGAGGCATCCAGTGGGCTGTATTAGCTTGACTTTCTAAAAGAATAATCCAACACAACATCAGGAACCCCAGTGTGGCAATCCCAGCCTCAATCAGCCTCTCTCACGGTTGTGGGCTATTGCAGTTTAGCATCAGGAGTTGTTTCTTCCAGCATTGAAGCTTGCAGTAGCGAGGTTAAACAATTTTCCCCACAGTAATCTGCAGTGGGAGAGGCCCCTAGTGCCTCCCCATGACAGATTTTCTGTTGGGAATTTCTATGAATCTGCTCTCCTTGACACAGAATTAACCTTAATTAGAGGTAGACAATCAGGCCTTTTCTAGAGAGAATGTGCTGAAATGCAGTGAATCCCATGTAAAAATATTATTCCTGATACAGCCAAAGTAACTCTAAGGAGACAAAACTTGAGTTGACAAAATTCTGAGAGCTGGGTGAACTAAGCAGAACAGTGCAAGCCTGGGATGAAGAGAGTGAGAGGGACAGTGGCACATTGTACCTCAATTTACCTGTTTGACAGTTGAGTAAGGGGAGGACAAAGACTGGGGAGCTGTACTGCTCTGATTCCTGTCAGAATTCGTTGTGAATGGGGTAGGGAGAGGTTTTAAGAATTTGTTCCTGTTGCCTTAAGCTCTGACCGACAGTGTCCTCCTGCCCACGTGACGCACGGTGGTGAGAGCAGACTGTGGTGGATACTTTGCAGGTGGACTCTGAGCCAAGACTAAGTCCCAGTTTGGCTGCTCTTCCTTGCAAAAGGAAAGGCATGTTTTGGTTTTCCTGGGCTGTCTGCAGTGCCTCTCAGTCCAGTCTGGGAGTGGTGCCAGCCCATTCCAATGCCTTTCCCCAGTGAGCTGAATAACTTTACTTCCTTCAACCTGCCTTGAGCTCTCAGAATAGCATCCTCAGGTATGATGTGACATATTCTGTTGCCCTGCTGTCTGCTGCAGACAGTCTCCTCTTTCTTTCTGCTTTTCCCTGCTCTAGTTTATACCTAGCCCTTGGGGCTGGCATCCTTTGTCATATTAGAGATGCTGCAGGGACCTGGGGATAAAAGGAAGCAACTCTTGCCGAGAGCACTGAAGTCTGCTATAGAGTGCAGATTCCCACAGCACTGGGATGCATCTTGGAGGGCTCCTAGTCACATCCTGGACTGGATTCATTTTATTTAGCTACCAAACTTTCCTTGGCATTGGAACCCAGCATATCCCATAGCTGGGTTTTACCTGAGGTGGGAGACCCTATCTTTTAGACCTCCCCAAAATAGTGAATTTTTGCAGACTACGAAGCAGATGTAATCACAAGCCTTCCTTCTCTGATTAAGCACTGACTCTTAGCGAAGCCAAACCCCTGAGCATGAGCGCATTAGCCCAGCACTTCCTTGGCTCCCAACTCCCCTCCACGGCTCTGGCAGCTAGATGCCACCTCTGCTGCCAAGCTAAGCCTTGCCATGCTGTATGATGGGACAGGCTGCTCAGCACACAGCCACAGATGGACCTATGTGCACTCAGCTGTTGAGCATCCCTGCAGACACCCTGGTTATGCCAGCCTCCATCCTATACAGCCCTCCATGCGGGCTTATATCTCTCCTCTAGAACAACCTCATCCTTTCATCCACACCCTTCTTATAAGAAGGGGCAAACCCATGTTTTCCCCGTCCTTCCCTTCCAAAAAGCTGTGTCTGGGCAGCTGATGCCCTGTAGAGAAAGTGGGATGACTCCTTGAAGAGACTGTCTGCAAGGTAAAAAACCTGGCCTGGCCCACAGTAGAGCTCATTTGGCTGGTTTGGCTCTTGCAGGCTCTCTAAAAGACATCTCCCCCTCCCTCCTTTGTGTTCCTGCCAAGTGAGCTCTGCTGCACTGCGTCCCTGATCTTTTCTGACATTAATTACCCTTTCCTGGCTCAGGCTGCCCTGTTTGTGGCCAGGAAACCAAATTTGCTTGCGCTTGGAATCAAAGCAAGTTCTGGAGTTCGGAGGGAAGAGACAGCGTCTGCTTCCTTGGATGGCCAACTGGAATAAGCAGGTGTCTCTGAGCCCTTCCTACCCGAGGGAGAGCTCCTAGAAGGCTTTGCCCATTGCAGCTTAGGCTGGATCTGGACAAATCCGAGCACCTGCTGAGAATGAGGGCAATCGGGCAGCTTTGAAGCTGTGCCCAGCATCTTCAGAAATGTGCCAAACAGACCCAGCACAAGCACAATTAGGAACGGCAGTAGGACTAAGCCCTGGAGGCAGCCCTTCTCCTTTCACGTGTGTGACTTTTTAGGCCACTAATTTCAAAGGTTTCTTCCTCCACTTTGCCTGGGTGCCCCTGACCTCCCACCTCCCTGTCACCTCTGAGCAGCAGAGGTGCTGCTCAGCAAGGGATATTGCTTCCACCGGGGAGGTATGAGGTCCTAGCACCTCACATCATGCAGCCTGTGGCAGTGTGACCATCCAAGGATGGATGTTGCTCTAAAATCACCATTGAAAATGATCCTGGCACCAGATGTATCCCCAGTGCCACCCACTTTCTCAGAGTGACAGTGTTCCTGTGCAGGTCAGAGCTGGGCTGGCAGACTTGAGCACTCTGAGGCTCTCAGCCTCTGTTGAGGGAGTACAGTTTTGCTGCTGCGTTTTTGAGGACTGCCACCAGCCTAAATCAGGAGGAAGAGGGTAAGAGAAGGATAAACGTGAACTTTGTTCCCTGACACTCTTTCTACAGTGCCCTGAAGTTCCCATCAGACACCCAAAGGAAACCAACAGCATTTGGAGTGTTTAACTGGCAATTCACCAGTTAGAAAGTCAAAAACCCTATTAACTCCTGTGCTTAGAAACAGAAAGGAAAATCCATACTTTCCTTGGAGAGAGACGCAAAAAGGAGCATCTCTGTGCATTTGCCACATCTTTGAGCCTGCATCCAATACAAAGGGACCCACAAGGCAAAGTTATTTCTAAAATACAGCACCATCTAGTGCTGTATTACAGCAGCTCAGGCGGCCTGCATGTCCCCACCTCGGTACCCCACAGCACTGGGGGTCCACTGATCACTTTCTCTCCCCAGCGTAGGGCTGTCTGCCTTTTGGAGTGGGCTTTGATTTGGTTCGTGTGTCAGATGGCAGTGTGTTGTCTGAGGGCTGCCTGAACAAGTCTCTTTGTGCCTCTGTGTACTTCCAGCGTTCCAGCAACCTCTTGCATAATTCATGGAGAAATGCTGTCAAAACTTCATCCAAACCCCAAATTGTATATGAAATGCAGCTGGAAACCATCTTTGCAGATTAGGGCTATTGCAAAAATCCCTTCCCCCTGCTCCACTGTACCTTGTATTCGCATGCGTTAAAGGCAGGCAAAATTTCCAATGCAGAAATCCTGGTGCTAAGTCACATAAATATGGCCAGTTATCTGAGCAGTGGCCCCTATGCTCTGTAGAAGCATAGAGGGTGATGGACAGTTACTGAGAGGGTAAGAAAGATAGTATCAGCAGGTTAACTGTCACAATTTAAAGCCTTGCATTTGCACTGAAAAATAAACTTCAGGCAGGTTGAAAGATGCTGATCTGAAGTACCTCTGAAGCAGAGATTAAAAGTGCTGCTAACGCTATTTACCAGGTGTTGAAATTACTTGGCCAGGAGCAGAACTGGCTGATTATTATGGAGTTAATCACACCCACCTTCCCACCATCTCATCCTAAAAAACAACCTGGAAATGCTTAGCTTTTTCTCATACACAAAATTCAAGGTTTCAAGTTAAAACCAAATTCTCTTCAAGTTACATCCAGGATTGATGCACTTCATTAAGCCAAGTCAAAGCAACCTTACACTCCACTCCCAAACACAGGTACTATGAGGTGAAACCTTTGAGTTGTAGGAGCATGGGAGGAGAAACAAGTAGGCCAGGAAATGCTTGCAGGTGTGGGGTGATGATTGACTCTTGCTGGATAGGCAGGTTTCCTCCTGCTTTTGCAGGGAGAAAGAATGTTGTATGAAAACAGCATAGTCTGGCAGTAGCTTTGTCTGATGTGACTATGGGTAGTATTTGGGATGGAAAAAGTTTGTTCTTTAGTAACCAATACTACAATGGAGATGATGCCCGAGAAAACCATTTGTCACAAGTACGTGATGCCTTTTTCCAATACTTTTTCTACATCTAATTGACCATTTAACCCAAAAGCAAACACGTTGTTTATTTGTACCAGGCTTTGTTACTTCCCCTTTCCGAGAGGATGAAGCCAACGTCAGCATGAAGGTGTGAGAATTTGGAAGCAGAACTGCTTGCTGTGTGCGAAAGGGAACAGTTTCCTTGTGACATCAACAAAATCAAAACTACAAAGTTTATAGTTTGGAGCTAGCCCCAATGGCAGTAAATAGTGAATTGTCCATTCAGATTCTTTTGTTTATTGAAACAAAAAAGCCAGCAGTGTAGGAACTTGCTTTCCATGGCTCGCAGCAAAGGCAGGGTTGAAGGACTGGTATGAACTAGTTCTCAGAGACAGCTGTGCCTGAGACCCCAGGAGGCTCTCCTCTCTGAGACCCAGGCCACAGTCACGAATGGTGCAGCCTTGTAAATCCAGCTGGTCAAAGCATTTTGCTGCTCAGCCATCAGGAACACATTTTGTAGGTGCTCTGGCATATGCGTATCTCTTTGGTCTTACTTCCACATGTCAAATGAGCCTCTCTTGTTGATTTTTTTGCTCAAACTGGAGCTGCTGTCTTGCACTGGAGCAGACTGGACTCTGATCTCTCATAAATTCAGTGTCTGCCCAGCAATATCCTGCCCTGAAGGAGAGAACTTCCTAGGCCCTGCCAAGTATCGAACGCCAAGAACGTGTCCCATGGAGACAAGGCCACACAGCAGCTTCCATGTGTGGCCATTCCCACCGAGTCCTTGCTACAGGCAGTCCGAATTCAGCTGCTCACACACAGGGAGTTCTGGTAAACTAATATTCAAATAAAAAGCATTGGTAAGGCATACCTCTGTGCACCTCCCCTTAGCACTATCTTGGCCTTTCCTGGGTCAATGTGGGATTGTTCCCTATGTGTGCTCCTACAGCTTTTATTTCTACCTCTGCCAGCCTAATTATGAATGTCCTAGCTAAGAGGGCTTTGCATTTCCTTCGTTTGCTAGGCAACCAAACGTCCATACATTTCCATAGGGGTCTGTAAACATCCCATGGTAGTTCTAATTAGAAAACAATGGCTGTAGTTGTGTTTACATTGCTATGCTTATTAGGAAGTAAAATGCTGGGTTGGCTTTGTGTTACGTGCAACCTGAGATTGTACATTTGTGTGCTGTTTGGAGGAGTTTTTAATTGGTTTTTAAGAAATGTATCTTGGGGGTTTCTTGGTTTCTGAATCAACACAGACAGAGGGTTTACAGCTAAGCTATTGTATGAAATTACAGATCACGTGTTCCGTGTGAACTTTCCCTAAGTTTATTCAACTCCAAAAATGTAAGTTGAGTTAGAGGGGAAAATTGCATGGGTTCAACAATGAGGCACCTCCTTAGGAGGCTTTTCTTGTTTCAGGTCAGTTGTGCAGAGCTAGTAACAAGTATCTTAAAGTCAGTGAATATCTGTAAAAAGGATAATCGGTGGTTTCCCCCATTTATAGGAAGATTCATAACATTCTAGAAACATAAAGATGAAATCCGTGAGTGCATTAGTTATGATGTTCTATATAATGTAGACTGTAGTAATCAAAATCAATTCCAGATCAATGTCTTTTGAATGGAATAAGTGTTTGAGAAAGGAGTCCAATCTTGCTTCAGAGGCTGCCAGTAGTGAAGAGTTGATTGCTACCTCCGTAAATTGTTCTAGTTGTTAGAAATTTTCACTTTACTGCTACTCCAAATTCTCACTTCAACCCCCAGCCACTAAATCTCCGTAATGAAAAGCCTATGGTCAGTTTTGTTCCCTGTATTGCTGCTTCAACAGAATGCAAGATTGTGCTGTAACAAGAGGAATAAATTGCTGTATTCAGTGTTTCTCCTTGACACCTATTTTTTTAATTCTACTCATGGGCTCTTGTCTGAACCTTTTCCATTCTGTCAACCTACTGTGAATGGTGGACCCAGGCCCAGGTGCTGTATTCTGCTAAATGCAAAAATAGTGGAATTGCTTTCGGTTACTGATGACGTTACACCACAAAATCACAGAAATGTCAATTGGAAGGACCATTTTTGAAGACATGCTCCTGATCTGTTGCCTTAGAGAGTAAGGCAAGTCTTAACTGTCTTTGAGAATCTAGACCTGGATCCTTTCTTTATTAGCCACTCTCTCAAATGGTTGAAGGCTGTAGCACAGAGGATCATAAAATCATAGAATCTTTAGAGTTGGATGGGACCTTAAAGATCATCCAGTTCCAACCCCCCACCCTGGGCAGGGACACCTCCCACCAGACCAAATTGCTCAAAGCCTCATCCAGCCTGGCCTTGAACACTTCCAGGGATGGGGCAGCCACAACTTCTCTGGGCAACCTGTTCCAGTGCCTCACCACCCTCACAGGAAAGATTTTTTTCCTAATATCCAATCTAAATCTCCCCTCTTCTAGTTTAAAACCGAGGTCTGTAGGAGTCCTTATTGTGTTAGTCACTGGGGGCACAGACATACAGTGGTGTGCCTCTTTGCCCGGCTGCAACAGAAAGAGCCCAATTCAATGCTAAGTCTTAAGCAAATAGTACGCTGACCTCCCAGTTAATAGAGCAGCCCTTCTTGCTTATTTTATTCCCAGCATTTGAACTGCAGCACATTCCACTTGTGTAAAAAGACTTTGCTGTTTGGAGCGTGCTGGAGTCAGGTGGTGAGCATACCAACAGCCAGACAGGATACTGCGCTTCCTGCGAGAGTAAATACTGAAAGCCATGCAAAGCATCTTTCATTCTGGCTTGGCCGTAACAGCCAGTGCAGCTGCTGGAAAGGAAGGGCTTCAGTGAGACAGAGAGATTATTCTCCTCTGGCTTAGACACTACCTGGCCTTTTAATCATATTTGAAAGTCTGTATTTTTAAAGTCTGCTCACTTTGTTGGCAGAATGTGCACCCGCAAACCCCTTTCTGCTGGGAGCTTGCAGTCTCGCTCAGGGATGTGCTATGCAGGAATACAACCAGCGTGTGGATGCTCTGCACCTCTTAAGCTTGTGCCTCAGACTACAGTATGGGATCACTGAAGGAGCTCTTGGACTTATCCCAAGTCTATGTTCAAACATAAACTAGGAAAGAAATAAGCAACTAAGAAACACTCCAGATTTGCCTTGAGAAATTGCTCTCCTGGACAGACCCTTTGTTTCACTTTCTGGTAAAAAGGGCTGTAAGCTCTTTTTGCCACCAAGAGACTAACACAGGGCTTGTCTAAGGTTGGTTTTTGTTGTTGTTGTTGTTGTTGTTGTTGGGTTTTGTTGTTGTTTTTTTTAAAGAGGCATTTGAGAAAGTCATCATAGAAGTGTCTAAAAGTTTCAGCAAGCTTCATAAAGAGCAGAGGTAGAGCTCCTTTGGCAGAAACTCCCTGATCTATGAAGTCATCTTCAGACTTCACAGGGACTAACCTGAAAAGCTAGATTCCTCCCCAAAACAACATGGAAACCATTTGTTAGACATTCAGGACACCTTCCCATGTGGTGTGGTTGTTGACATTTGAATGGAGTGGAACAGATGCTGATAGCATCCTTATGGTTGCATTTTAAAAGCTGCATCGTACACAGTTTTGAGGCCAGAGTGAATTGCAGCCGTTCCATGTGGTTTGCTGACATCTCCAGACGGTTGTAGCGAGGATGAGTGCAGGAAAGCCTTGGGATCACAGTAGCCAGCAGATTCTGCTACAGATGGTTCTAACCTTTCACCATAACATTCAGGTGTCGTATTTTATACTATTTGGGAGCCTCCCATTGGAGTGAGCTGGAAGGAAATCAAGCCCTGTCTAGGCATGTTTGAGCTGTGTTTCAACAAATCTTTTAATTTCCATAAACAAGCGCAGTTAGCAATCTGGCCCTTTACTCCTGTCTGCCTTTGTTCCCCATTTGTAAAACAGAAATGGCAGCACAGTCTGGCTCATGGGGGTATCTGAGGAGAGAAATATCACCACCGAGCTGAGTAGCTCAGTTAAAATAAGTCACAAGAGCAAATCAATCCCATTATCCACAGCCAGGTCCCAAGACAATTTTTCCATCACTTTGTGGAAGAAACTTCAGTTTTCTAACAATCAATAAAAATGAGATTATATTCTTAAAAGAGTTTGACTTTCATATTGATAGCCACAAAGTTCATTGTGTTTCAACAAGTTTTCCCAAGCTGCTCTATTGTCTGCGTTTTCCTAGTAAAGAACTCCATATTTTCATTTTTACTTGCAAAACTGTATTTACATCAAGCTTTGTTTTCATTTTATAGACTCTAACACTATTTTTAGGGTTATATTATTCACTGAGGCTTAAAGTCAGAAGAGTCATCTTGGTAAGTTAGACTTTGTGGCTATTTTCATGAGATCTGACATAACATCAGTCCAGGCTTTTGGAAGGAAATGGCTTTTAGGGCTGCCAGTTAATTTGTGAAAAGAGACTGGAAGGATATCCTCTTCCTATTGTGCATTCCTTCCCTAGTAAAATGACAGAGTGTTCTAATATCTGAATGTCTGAAAGGGTTTTAATATCTCTCTTCCTCTTGTCTAGCAATGTTATAGGTAAGGAACCAGATATGATACCTTTTTAATTGAAAATACAATAGCTTAAAAGCTCTGTGATATTTCTTGGAGTGTTTCCAGTTGATCTGTTAGTCTGTGCTTTGACAATTGGTCATATTTATTGTCCATACAGTATTTTTAAAGTATTTTATTGGTTCTACAGTGGAAGCAGAGATCTTTGGAAATGGAGGCTTGATGGGGATGTTTTGAGGGTTGTGTCCTGCAATGAGCTCTGCCTAATGAGGTTTTCATCGTAAATCCTGGTGATGTAATCCCATTCCCTAGAAACATTGTTCTGCAGATTCCAGTTTTTTACTGACACCAGTTGTCTCCAGTATCCCAATGAGAAGTGTATTAACGTGGCAGTTTCAGCATGGGAAAATGAGGTGCTGGAGGGAGGCTAACTTGCACGCAGTCTTTCAGGCATCAGTAATGAACAAAGATTTTCCAGAAGTGATTCCTCCAGGAGGAAGCAATCATGAATGGGTTGGTCCTAGCATCTTAGATGCTGTTTTCTGTTTTCCAGGATCTTCCATCTTTTTACCCCAGGCTGTAGACTTGCCGTGATGGTCCCAACCTCCTCTACAATAGTCTTGTAAGTTAGGAGATTTAGTATGCACCCTTGTGAAACACCAACAGCTGTAGCACACCTCTGCTCCTCCCCCTCCCTGATACCTTGGCAAGCCCCTCACTTTACAGATCTGACCATTCCTTGCAGATTGTTTCATTCTCCAACTTTGCCCTCATGTTTTTGCTATGGTGTCTAAGCTGAGCTGAAGATCTGGTGAAATGCATAGTCCTGTGTGATCAGCTGTGCCAGTACTAATTATTACTGCCTCAGCTAGTTTTTGACATCTATTCCAAAAAGCAAAGCTGTTTTTCCTTCAGAATCTATCACGTTACTCCAAATAGCCACATCCTTTCAAAACATGCTTCTGTACTGTTCATACCGTCCTCTGGAAACCACTGTGTTCAACTGCTGTTTTTCATGGTTATATGCAATTATCCGCTTCCTGATTTCTACTTCTCGCTCACAGTTGCTGTCCTGTTCCACAGCAGGAAAATGACCAACAGCTTGATACATCCTATACATCACCTGCAAGACAGCCCTGGAACTATACAGAGATAGGATACGGACTGCTGTCCTGTCAGGAACATCTGCAGGGAACAATCATTCCTCCTCCAAGGAGACCCATCTATATCATTCTTGTGCAACAGATGATGTGGTTAAGGATGTGGATCAAGGCTGAAGGGATTCCAAGGTTATAGTCCACACTTTGTAAAAGGTACCCGCAGGATCTTGGATAAAGAGTTGAATCTCCCTGTTCCTCTTCACCTTGTGAAATGCAAGGAATGCTTCTGCCCTTAGTCCTTTTGTCTGTAAGGACAGTCAATACTTTAGTGTGAGCACTCTATGGAGAGGCAGAGAAAAGCCCCGGTTGCATTTGGGATTGTATTACATTAGCATTTATTGAAAACACAATTAGAAATGTGAGTCTTAAAACATTTCAAAATACACCTTTGAACTCTATAACTCTATTCCTCTCTTTTTGAGGGATGACCAAGGAATGTAATCAAGTATTTGTCAGAAACAGTAATAAATGCATGCTCAGCAACTTCTGAATCTTACTAACTTGATACCATATTGAAAAAAAATCTTATAATTTTGCAAAAACTCATGGACTGGAAGCTTTAAAACTTTCTTATAAATTACAGCACTATTACAACGCAGTTTTATATCAATGTTTCTTTAGTGCTTAAAAAACACTACCTGTCCTGATATGAAGCATGTGAAATTAATCAATTCCAATTCCTTTTGTGTTATGTTCTTTACAAGCTGGAAACTGAACTTATCTGTATCTGATCAAGTGCCAATAATTATAGTCTTTAAGCAAAAACTTACCCAAATTCCTGGCATGGTTTAGTTTCAAGATAACCAAGTACAGATTTCCAGGGTGTTTCTGTAACTGGTTTTGTATTTGGTGAGTATTTGTAAGAGATTTCTGTTGTATGAGAGAGGACAGGGTCATTCAGAGTTTGGCTCTTCACCTAAATTACTGGTGTTGGTATTTACTTCCTTCTAATTTTCTTTTGGAAATGGGAAGATTATTGACAGTCCATCGACAGGAACTGGGACGTGACAAGCATTATACCTGGATATGAGGATGTTGCCATGGCTTGGTTCTGGTAGAGAAGGAGGGTCTGGAATTAATCTGCACGTTGTGAACACTTAGGGTGCGCATTAGTGTATGACAGTGCTATCTACTGTCATGTTTGAACCTCTTGCCCCTTTGCAGGTAAAGGATTTCCAGGCTCAGCACCATAGAAAGACCCTCACATCAGCCCTGCCAGGCAGACGGGTGTTTCCTGTCCATAAGGCACAGAGGTGACATGTCCATGCCAAGGCCAGAAATGCAAGATCAGAGACTAGAACTCTTACAATTTCTGTCTGTGTTACTGCATTGAAGCAGCTTCCAGCAATGTGACTCATGATTCAAAACTATCCATTACAAATGCAGATTTGTAAAAATAAAAGATTATTATTGTCCCAAAAAAAAAATACTTTCACTCCACATGCAGCTTGAAAGGGGTTGCTGCGTACCAGGTAGTATAGAATAGAGAGAGATCATGTCCAGTGAGGAAATCTTGTGGCCCATGCACCTCTGTGACAGCACAGCTGTATCAGGATTTTGCTGTGCCATTCAACCCTTCCCACAGTGGCCTGGATTCAGCAGTCTGGCTGGGTGCTGTATACTGCCTGTCTTTGAGTGAGTGATTCACTAACTCCTTGAAGTCTCCAGCTAAGCCAGCAGGAGCACAGCTGTTTATACTTTTATCTCGCTGTTTTCTTTTTCCTTAGGGTCAATCTTAAAATGAAACTTGCCTTGAGAAGCAGAGGGTAATGTGGGAGCCTTTCTGGTTCTGTACTTACTGGAATGGGTGCAATCATTCATATTTTGCCCAAAACTCGTTGAAATAGCTGAATATTTTCTAGACAGCTGCCATGTCTAATCACACATATTTGCATTTAAATATTGACGTATGGTTCCCATTTCTGGGAAGCCTTCATGCCATCGAATGGACACAACATTATTTTAAAATTGAGGAGACAAGCAGAAACACTGCTTGACATTACTCTGATTCTGAAACAAGGTAACCCTATTTAGAGTTAATTATGACCCCTTGAGGAGACCTGGCATAAGAAGCCCTGAGAATATTTACAAAATCAGGATGTTAGTCCAAAGAACATTTATTGGGCTTGAAATAAACCCACTTCTTTTTTTCTCTTCCCCCCCAGTTTGAGAAGATCAAGTATAATTGAAATGGCAAAGCATTTTCTCTGACATTGATTTTTACAACTTTACCTTTTAGACAAAGTCTCACATGTTATTAATTTGAAAATTCATTGTGAATGTTTTAAGATCTGGTTTCTGTCTTCTCTGGAGAAGAGCAAGAACAACACACAGACTAGTACAGTGTAAAGTATAGGTCAGGAGGACAACAGTACACGTGACATTTTCCTGCTTTTAAACCCAACATTTGGCTGTGTGTGTTTCCAGAGCTTCTTGTTCCCATTGACTGACTTCCCTCTGCAACTGTAACAGGTACAACAGGAACACAAGCTCTCTCTAGGTTAATTTATGTGTGTGCCCATGCCCACATGGAGCTCCATTCATTAGGTAACTCTTTTAAGGGGGGCATAATAACAACTCATCTTTGGAAAATACTGTCTTTCTTTTGGTTTTAATTAGCAGTGCTCGGTTACACAAAGTCATTATCATTGTATCAACAGAAGACCCCCACCACCACCAACTCTTGTGAGGTCTGGAGAATGGAAAGGACCATGGGGGTCCTTCCTTTCCTCTGCTCCTTAGGCTCATTTGGAGAATAGGTGACCTGGAGACCTGGTGTGTGGTACTCAAAGCTGAGATGAAGCCAGGCCACATTTCCTAGATGACTCTTTGCAGAGAGGAACTGGTGCACTGGCCTGCCTCAGGTGTCAGTGTCCATAAGAAGTACAGTCAAAAACAACAGAACGTGGTCTGAGAAGAAACAGAAAACCTGAGCAATACAGCCTCCCTAATTCACACATCTATCCAGATGTCCAGTAGCTAACCTAAGTCTAAAGGGCTGCAGTGTTTTTTAAAATTGAATAGTTCTTCTCATTGGGGACTGAAGTAATTAATTGCCTCAGCAAAGAGTGACAGGTACTGCACCACATTGCTTGCAGAAGTCACTGATGTCCAGAAGCAAAGATAATGCTACGTTCCCTCTATTCTCCAGCCTGAGAATTCACATCAGTAACAACCCATCAGGTCTCAACACTGTGTCCAAGAAATGTGGCTAAAACAGCATTTCTTTGGAGGTAAGAAAAATAAATGGGACTCGAAAGAAAAGCAATTTACCTAGGAAATTCTGAGAGCTCCAAACATCAGCATAACTCAGCTTTCTTGGGATTTTTTATTTTTATTCTGCATTTTCTAAATGGCATGGATTCAGTCCCTGTAGATGGGCCGTGACGGCGCACATCTGGTTTTATGGTTAAGGAAATAGCTGATTGAATCGATACACTCAGCACAGCTGACTGGAGTAAATAAAAGAGGAGTTGAAGGGAGCCTTGTTTTCCCCCTAGATGGGTGAGTCCACCTTCAGTGCAATTGCCCTGGCCAGTGTGGTGACACCAGGCGGGAGGAGCAGTCAGCATATTTCTTCATGCTCTAAGCTTGCTTGTTCTCTGCCCATCGTAACTTTGGTTTTGTGGAACACAGCTCTTAAAAAGTGGCAACCATTTTCTGCCCAGCTTGCCACAGTCAGTAACAGAGAAAGCTGTTCGGCAGGGTCCACTGCAGAAAAATGGGACTGACCCATTGGGTAAATCGTTTCCATCAGTGGACCCCACGCTCGCACATGTGGAGCAACTGTCAGACATGAGCTTCTTTGTTCTTCACGGGAAAGGATGGGGGAAATGGGAGGAGAACATGGTGAGTCCAAAAGGGTAATGGTGGGAGGTGCTGAGGGTTCAAACCTGGTGGCAAATCCTCTCTCAGTGTAAACAAACTGCAAAACTCCTGTAGAACCCTGGGGTTTTTGGAGGTCACAGGCTCGTGTTTCTCTGCTCTGACCTTTTGGGCACAATATAACTGTAAAAATTCTCAGTAGGAACATTTGAAAAAAAGTCACAATTCCCTTTTGCAGTGATGGGGTAGCCAGATGGTGGTACCTGAAGAGATTTTGGGAACACGTGGTGGACCCAACCTGTCAGCATGATCCCCTGGGTGGGCAAAAGGCTACAAGCACTGGTTTACTGCTCCGTCTATTTGCCATTGTGTACAAGATTTCCACAGAGCAACTGGCTGGCTGTAACCATCCCAGCAACTTTGCTTTAAGGTGATAATTGAAGGTAAGACACAGACCTTTAAAAAATACCTTATTTTTATTTGTTGTCTTTGTTGTTCTTTTTCAGACCATACACAGTATTTCATGCCCTTGCTTTTTTATAAAGCCTGTATCAATCACAGCTGTGAAGTTATTGTCCTAGGAGTGTTTTTTCCCAGGCAGTGGAAAAGTTATTTTCATAGGCACCTCATCGTCACTTCATATTCTTGGGAACTACTTAAGAGCAGGATCTGTTAGCTTTATGACAAATCCCTTTATTTGCATGGAGGGATGGCAATTCTTGGTTTATCCTACTAAAACATTTCAAGAACAGCCTGCAAACATAAATGGTGGTGCAAGACTCACTCCAAGCCATCCCCAGGGCTGTTTCTCTCTCAGTTCTCACTGCTGCAGCCTGATTTACTTCCTTCAGATGCAACCTGCACCCTGGGTTTTATTATAGAATGGTTAGAGTTGGAATGGACCTTAAAGATCATCGCGTTCCATCCCCCCTGCTATGGGCAGGGACACCTCCCACTAGACCAGGTTACTCAAAGCCCCATCCAGCCTGGCCTTAAACAATTCCAGGGATGGAGCATCAACAACTTCTCTGGACAAGAAGTTCAGTCCTTGCCACAGCCAGGTCACTGTCTTATAAAATCCAAGCAAAGACAAGGTAGGTAGATATTTTTTTCTAATGCCGAAGGGCTGTTGATGCTCTGTGGCCTTAAACAAGGAGAGCTGGTCCTCATTTAGCTGATTTGAGCTCTCCAGGGGTGCTTCATGAACAGTCTCTCATGGATAATTCTTTTTCAGAGCTGTAGGTGCTCTCTACATCCAGTGAGGCAAGGGCTTCCTCATGTATAATTGCACAATGAGCCTGAGCAATGGGTTGCCAGTCTCTCTGAAGGATTGTATGCAAGTGTGAGTTGACACCATTTAGTAATGCCTTTTTCTCCTCTAGAAAATAATTGGCTCTGAGAAGAGGCATGGAGGAAATATCTGATGGATTTGCACCAGAGAGAGCAGCACCTGCTGGTAAGTGAACTTAGCAAAGAGAGTGATGGGTTTCCTCATTGTTGGCTGGTTCTGAGGAAGTTTAGTCTTGGTTTGCTTCTTACAGCCTTTTTGCTACCGAGTTTGCTCTCTGCCTCTCTGCTCAGAGCATTTGGCACAGCTTTAAGAGAATGTATCTGCTGTTAATGGAAACTGTGTTTCTGAGTGACTACCAAGGAGAGACAAAGGAGTTTTCCAAACTCTGCTAATATTTCAGGGCGTGATCTGGAGCTAAACAGGCTGCCTCTCTGCACTTCGATTAATTGCTCTTAAATAAAGTGGACTCTTGATGCCTGCCCACAGGGGCGTTAAAACATGTAAAAAGTATTTGTAAATTAAAATGCTTGAATGAAAGGCTCTGGTATGTGTAATCCTAGAGTATTGCACTAAGTAGGAAGGCAAACTGTCAGGGGAGTTCCTGGCATTACATGGAGCCTAGCTTGTCTCACTTAAATAGATTTAATAAGCTGTGCTAGAATTGAAGAAAGGTTGAATTTAAACATATTTATTTGAATTTACATAAGCATACATCAAAGAGAAAATGATCCAGGTTCTTGGTTACTTCAGTCTAGTTTTTGATAGTTAATACTTCATCCCTTCCAACATATCGAGTTTTCCATTTTCATGGTCCCAGAAGACCATAAGGAATTGAGTGAAAGGAGCTGAGCTTGTTACTGTGTATGGCTGTCTGGAGGTTCAAGGTAGAGCTCTGTCTCTGTTTCACTGTTTTTTTCACGTTCATGTTATGTCTAACTCTCCAGTACCCTTAGACAAATGTCAAAGCCTAACAAAACAGTGCTGCATTACTTGGCCTTCCCCTTCAGGACTAAACAGTAACCTTGATGAAGGTAGAGGAAACTGCTGCTTTGGGAATAGGTGATCATTCAGTGGCCAGTGCAGGGCTAGCCAACCATTCTTGCCCCTTTGAGCTGCATTTTATGCTCTTGGTATGTATAAGAGCAGAAGACATGCTACTTAAAGATCTGGGAGTTATTAATGAGCTGGAGATGATGAGGGCTTCCTAGTCTCCTAGGAAATCTGGGTGCCTAAGTGACTCTGGATGATGACCATCCAGCAGGAGGTTCAGTCCTGCAGTCCTGTCCTGGTTGGACTTATACTGCTGCTGAGTGGTGCGTAGCTAAGACTTGCATGTTGGCCTGCCTTACCTAGGGCATTTCCCTCAGAAAGAAGTATATGGCTCTCTTTCTCTCACTGGGAAATGACCAGAGGCTAATAATTTAATCTTCCTGTATCTCAGTTGCCTAGCTAATAAAATGGGGCTACTCATCCTGCTCCCCTCTGCTTACACAAGGCTTTATCGCTCCTGACAGCATTATGCCCCGAGAACCAATCCTTAACACAGCCAACTTGTACATCTTGAGTGACGTGGTCTCATCCCTTGGCAATCACAGTCGGAACTTAAAGGCCTGTCTGTGGTCAGAAACAAGAGTGTGCTCAGTTAATACAAGCTACAGCCGACTCTGCCAGCTGTTTTCACGCTTCAGCAAGTGTTTGCTACTCAGAGAAAATGGTTGATGGGAACTAAAGCAGATACAGCCATTCTAGCTAAAAGTGAAGAGTTACACCCACGGAGAAGTTGAAAAAGACAGTAGATGTCTCCAACACAGTATGTACCAAGCTGCCAGAGGTTTAGGATCCCTTAAGTCATCTAACAGGCCTTTTCAAGGTGATGTTACTCTTGAGTATCATGGCTCTCCTGAAAAAGCATTAAAGTGAACTAATTTTAGCTTTGAATTATGAGGGTTTTTTTTCTCCAACAGAAGGTGTCCCTGAGGATGCGAGGGTAAATTTTTATTTCCAAAATTTCCTTTGTATATTTTTAACGGATCATCTGGATGATGTTCTAATGGCTAGTTAAGACACTCTGATTTATAGCAACAGCTGTTCACCTTTGTAGATAGGGAGATTCTTGGAGATATAAAACACATTTATGTGCTTGATAAGGGTCAGGTTTTCTTGCGTAATTTTTACAGGTATAAATCCAGATAGGCTCCTGTGAAGTCAATAAAATTACTCCATGAAAGATATGGAAATCAGAGTTCCAGAAAATTGCAGATCAGTTGTTTCTTTCTCCAGTAGACTGCATTTTAGAACCCACAGCAATCGGAAGTGATTGGGGTTGGGAAATGGACCTCAGTAGCGATAGGGTGTTCCTGCTGAGTGATGGGGGAAAATGCTGAATCTTGTAAGATGCCTGGGGAGCCGTTTCTTCAAATGGCTGTAAAAGAGGGCAATCAGAGAGCCCAAAATCAGGAAGCAAAAAAATGAAAGAATAATGAGAAGGGAGATACCTTGAGTATCCTATCCTAATCCTCCTTCATAGAGGATTTCAAAAGGTAGGTTTCTACTGATAAAACTTGCTGCAAAAATTTCTTTAATTTTCAATATTGAAGCCTGGAAAAATAGTTGGCCACTCTAGGTTTAAAAAAAAAAAAAACCACCAAAATTTAAAAAAACTGCTTTAAGGCAGTTGTGTCAGTGTGTTTTTTTAATTTTCAGACCATTTTATTATTTTATTTACAATTTGGGGAAAAAAAAAAGAAAAAAGAGGGGAAAAAAAAGAGCTTCAGAATTCTCCATGGCATTTTCTTGTTTTGGTTTAGCAGATACTTTTTTGGCTTTAAAAATAATAAATGTTTTACAAAAAGAAAATAAGTTAAGTGCCTCCAGATCCTATACAAGCTCCAACCCAAGCTTATCTTTGGGGACTTTGTTATGCTTTCTTATGACAAAGTGTTGCTGGAGCAGTAGCATCCAAATGAACAACCAAGGCCATATAACTTTATTATTACCAAATCTGCTGTATTTCACACATTCACACTCTCTTCACTTCCAGCTACTCAATCCACCTCTATGTTTTCTATAAAATACTTTTAGAGCTGAGCTGTTGATGCCAGCTCTGATCTAAAATGCTGTAATAATTGATTAAGTGTCCTCCATACTCTGCTAAATGGAATAAATAACATTAATTCAGTACTCAATTGTCTGGCTTTTTCCCTTTGCCTTTTCTCTTCTAGTCCCCTTGCCTTTGTTGCCCGTGCCTTTTGCCAGGAAGTTACTTTCATAGTTGACCTGGATTTGCACAGAACTAGTAATGCAAAGGCAAAAAACAGCTGGAGGTGTAAGTGGGAAGAGAACAGAGGAAGCTTCTCAATGGGATTTTCCTCTTGAAAACAGGAGAGGAAAGAGGTATCGCTGCTTCCAATATCTGATGAACAAAGAAGGAAAGCATGAGCCGGGGAGCTGGCAAGACAGCCAGGTCTGCCAGAATTACTAGGTCCGGCAGTTTGGATCATACTGCAGAAAAGGCTTTTGCCACTGGTTTATCCTGGGACCAGGCTGCAACATGTGTGAACTCTCATGTGACAAAAAATGACTGAACTGCTTTTCTCTGTTGGACATCTATGCCTTTGCTCTCAATGCAGATTTGTTCTTAACATGATTCCACTGGAAATTTTATTCTTTGACAAGGGTATTTTAAATGTCCTGGGTAAGGCTCTTCATGCAGAGAAAGGAAATCTGAGACGTGCAGTTCTTCCATATCACCTTATATTTGTGACAGAAGATATTAGAAAGCTGGCAGTTTGGCAGCAGGAGTCTGATTAAACCTGAACTCGGAAAAATCTGTGGCTTCAGTAAGATTGTTTATGGAGGATTCCTGATCAGAATATATAAGGCTGCTTCAGTCTAGTGCTTGATTGTAATTCAGACACACAGAGAAGTTGCAAGGAAAAGTTAAGTGCAATTTCCTGGAAAGGCCTTTTTGCTTTCTGCCTTGGGAGAATTATGCAACATCTTGCCCTGGGCTTACAAATTATTGGTTTACAGATGCTCACACTGAATGTGAGAAAATGGTGTTGGCTTTCCCCACACCCCCTGTCATAACAAAATGCATGTTTTCCATCCTTCCTATAAAGTGAAATAGTTCTTGGAAAACTATTCTGTTTCTAGTTGTGCTAGAGCATCACAGTGTATCTTAGCAGCATCATTCTATCAGAAGTACCCTTGGTCTCTGAAACTCCCAGAAAACCTGCTCTGCAGCCAGCACTAAGGGGTACAGAAATCCATCAGAATTTGAACCCAGGGCACACCTGGGAAGTATGAACATGATGCAGCATTCCTTGTGCATGGCTTGTTCCTAGGAGCAGCTGTATTGGACTCTGGAAAAAAAAAAAAAAAGTCCATCTTTACTGCCAGCTTTCCACTACTCTTATGTGCCCCTCTCCACTGCTGTCTGCATTTATAGCCCCAAAATGCAACCAGGGCCAGAATTGTTCCAGAAGCACAATGTGTTCGTGTATCGCTTTGGATGAGAGATAGTAGAATGGTGCTGCAATTTTCCCAAGTTTTGAGAGCTTTCCAGCAAGCTCTAGCTGGTCGCTGTGGCGAGGTCAAAGCATTGGCAGAGACAAACTCAGAGATGTCTTGTGCCATTTCTCAGTGAGTGTGGCCAGTTGGTTGTCTTTAAAGCATCAGCACTTCCTGCAAAATAGAAATAACAAAGTTTTGTCTAGGAAACATCTGAATGCTTTTTCATTTTGGCCTTTGTGAAATCTTTTGAGGTCCTTCAGCTGAAAAACAGTAAACTCCCCAGGTGCAAGTATGTGTATTTGTTGGTACTTTGCAACTGCTGAGGACTAAAAAGTACAAGTCCTGGATTCTGTGCTAGGAGGGTGCAATAATAGATGAACGTGCAGCATTGAATGTTGCTTTGAGCTCTCCCCTGCTGTTCTCCAAAAGCAGCTTGATAGCAAATTTATCTTCCCAGCCACAAATGAGAAAATGCAGTGCTTCATGTTGCTTGTACTTTATAGTAACTTTACTATAGTTAGTCAGGCTAATTTATCTTGGCCCTGGCTTTTTTTTAATGCTCCCTGGTATATATTCTGCTCAAAGGAAAAACCACCTGTTTTTCCAATCTGCTGCTATGTCTGTAATTAAAGAGAGGGGAACATTGTATAAAGTCTCTGTTCTGAATTGCATCCCTGTATCGGGATGCCAGTTTTGCCATTTTTTTGCCAGTTTTTTTGACACTACTGGGTTCCTAGACCATCCTACAAGACTCAGGAACAAAAAGCTCTGTGCCACTAGACTCCAGTTGGTTGTGTCAGCTGCCTATCTCAAATAATAGCAAGAACAGATGCCATTCCACTGAATTTCCTTCTTTACAAGGAAATACTTCGGATTCCAGATGTTCAATGCTTTTCTGCATATTTGCAAAGTTTAAATGTTCCTTTAGGACTCAATCAGCATAATTATTAGTACAAGGGTTTGCTTCTAAACTGTATTTGAATTTTTGTGAATGATGTGTGATTCATGTGCTAGTTGGTCGTGCTCTATGCTAGAGGCCAGAAGCCCTTGCCAGTGACAGGAGACAATCTCACAATATGTTGGTAAAAGTTTACGTGATTTGGGTACTACTGTTAACCAAGTGACAGAGCCAATATTTCTTTTCCCTCTGCCTTCCATCTGAATCCTATCTTATAACAGTTTGATTGTTTTCTTGATTGTTTTCTCCCTGAACTGGCTGGGGAAAAGGGTTTATGTGTATGTTTGTGAATTAAGAAAAAGCATCTTACATGGCTCCCTGCACTTTCTGTCCTTATTACATGGATTATTTGTCTCTCGATTTGAGAACGTCCTCTGAGCAATGAGTCATAACATGCTCAAGACTTCCCTGGGGAGTCAGATGGAGACAGCCTTATCCAGAGCATCAGCTGTACCTTCCTTCTCTTTCCACAGACAGAGCAAATGCCCAAGGGGGCATCCTACCTCCCTGCAAGGAAGGAGTTTACTTTCTATCAGCTATCTAAAGACTTGTCTGCTTTTCCATCTATTCTGATGAGAAGATCTCATTTCTTTCTACAGACCCTGACCGTATCTACCTTAAAGCAACCACTGGTACTCTACTGTGTGACCTAAAGCTTTACTATCCATTTCAGGAAATACTGTCTGTCTCCTTTGCCTGTCTAAAGTACCAACATCCAACTTCCACATATGCTTCCTGTAGGTCTTTCACGTGTTGCGTAGTGCAGGGTCTGAGAGGATGGAGAAATCTGAGCAGCGTCAGAACTCTGATATCTTTTTCTCTTGCTTCAGCACATTTTCCAGTGTACAGCTGCCAGACATGATTTCTCCTTGCTCACAGACCCAGAGCCTTAGCGCAAATATGTTAGTGAATTTCATTCCTTGCACAAAAGTGCAAGTTTCAAAAGTGTCACTTTCAAAAGTGTCCTTAATGGAATGGGAAATTAGCCCTGCGTGTGTCCAGAAGGGGATGGTTCAGGCTTGATCATTTCGCCCTTAGCTTTCCTTATTTGTGCTGGCTCCTGCATGCGCTGATGGGCTAGTTAAGCTGCCCAGTTCCCACTCTCTCGATGCCCTTCTCTTGGGATGGGTGGAACAGCAGGATCAGGAGTTGCTTTGGAGTGGGGCTGGAGTACAAAATCAACAGCCTTCAACCGCCTAACCAACAGTCCTGTATTCAAGAAGACTTCTTGCTCCACAGGGGATGGTCTGCTCTCTTTGTCCACCCTCTGACATCGTCTTGTATCCAGGCACTTAAGAAGAAGAAAAAAGAAACAAAACTGAAAGCTGCTATTTTTAAACTCTGCCTTTGGCTCTCTTTGCAGCACTCTGCTTTCCTCCCTGTGATTCAAACAGTGTTCTTTTGAGAACTAGGCACCAGGGCCCTGCGGTTTCCTGGTACTTGGAACATAAAATCTCCTAATTCTTCTCTCACAGCAAGCTTCAGTGGCTGGGGAGTGATTGATATTTTCTATCGCTTCATTAATAGTCATGGCACAGTAGTTTCCTAATCTGTTTTTGCACTGCTTTTTATTTTGAATAATTTTTCTTCCAAATTTTCTCAGCCCTCCATGTGACACAAAGTGAATGCTGTTTGCTCCCCTCCTGCCTTTTAACTGATGGGTTGAGACCTTGAGGAGCTGGTGAGGCCGAGCTGTCTGAGAGTTGGAAAGCTGGGGGGGCCTGCCTTCAGAAGCTTCCTCACGTTTGTTTCAACAAGCTTGGCAAATCTACTGGGGATACGTCCCAGAGGGATCTCTTCCTGGGATAAATCGGGAGTAACCAGTGCAAGGGAAAGTCTCATATTGCTCTGCTGCTTGATACCAGCACCCATGGTGTAGGTGTTGCAATGCTGTCTGCAAGTGCAGAAGAGAAAAGATAAGTGATGCCCCAGAGAACCTGCAATCTCTGCAGGCAAAGGGGAAGAAACACAAAGGCAGAAAGTACTTGAGTCTCAGACACCACTACAGCAGGTGTTGATCACTGGTAGAGACCACCTCTGCCTACCCTCTGTCTGGTGCTTTTCTAGCCCAGACCCACCGCTAAATTAGGGATGCTGGCCATGTGTGAAGGTGATGGGTAGGTCTGGAAGATACCCTAGATCAATTAAAGTCTAGCTCACTTCTCTGCAAGGAATGCCCATTGAGAGAACTGATGATGGCCATGCTCAAGAGCTACTCGGCAATTTGGAGCCTGTCACAGACCTCTCTGTACCACTGCTTCAGGCCCTGCTCATTCTTCCTTTTGGTTTGTATGGTCTTTAAGCATACGTGTGTATGTACCAAGTAGATAGCACTCAGTATGTCTTTGTGTGCATTTCATACAGACAAGCAGTGTATCACAAGCTGCAGCGCTCTCACGGTGGAGGGTATGTGGGGCTGTGGGTTGGTGTCTACAACAGCCTGAAATCAAAATGCTAAGGGTCCTCATGGCAAAGGAGAACTTCAGCCTTTTTCCTGAGAGCCGCTGCTCACTGCCATCACTGTGCACAGTGCCACAGTACATTTTCCCAGCTTTGTGTCTACCCTTGGCTCTCCTCTTCTCCAAAACAGACCTATTTCAAGTCCTCTGTGATTAAGATAACACGCACCTCCCATGGAAGGCAATAGGATTCATCTACTTGGCAACCAACATGGATAATCTGTAGTGTCTCAACTGTTTTTCCATGCCCTTCACAGATCTCTGCCTATTGATTTTAGTCCAGGGAATTATGAGTTTAAAACCTGGATATTAGACCTATTTCTGGTGGTAAATGAGGTGCTCAGGGCACAGGAACTAAGCAAATTCCTGGCAGAGAAACAGTGTCAGGGAAAACCTGGGGTGTCTCTTGCTGACCATGCCCTTCTGCGCCTCATCTTCAGGGATGAAGCTATCCCAGATAAAGGTAGGAAAATGCAGTGGGACCCATTTGCCAAGAGGCTTGGGCATAATCACGAGATGGGGGACACAGGGGAAACAGGGACAAGGGCTAGCTGTTCTGAGCCAACTCCTTGCTACCGCACTGTTCAAGCTATGTTTCCTCATTGCCTTGTAAACACCTGGAACATTTACCTGTAAATGAGCTGGCTTTCCCAGGTTAAACAACTCGCTGTGTTGCTGGGAGTCTCTGGCATGTCTGCAATAATCCTGAACTCACTGTAAATTGCTTTTTCATTCAACCCAACTTGGAAAAAGGCAGACAGGCTGTAGTCTCAACACCCCAAGAGTCTGTATTTGCTTTGTTCCTATGTGTTCCAGCATACACACTCTGCTCCCCTGCGATTTAAAACAATGTGTCTTTGTGCTTATCTTCTGGGCTTGGCAAGGCAGTTTTTACCTCTTAGTTTTTCTCTCAACAGGAGAAATTGCTGTCTAACATCCTTTGTGGACTTCCGACCAAAACCATCCAGTGCAACATATGGTAAGTCATTCAACGTTTTATAAACTCAGAGCCTCAACTAGAGTTATTTATGGGTGGAAACTGGCATATCAAGAGTTTCTTTTTGGTTACAAGGGTAATGAATTATGGCTTATGTTATTATGACATCTCAGTTTAGGTTTCTCAAGCCCTTCCTTACATTACAATGCCTTTGACTTTACATTTGTTGCTTCTGGTACCTGCCACAGCAGCTTAGCGCTGTGGTGTGTTGGCAAGGCAAGAATCTCTGCCACATTCCCCTTGCTCCAAAAAACACAGGCCATTCTTACTTATGTTAAAGGAGGTTTGTCCTCTGCTGTTACACGTGGCAACAGTGTGTGAGGATGTGGCATTGGATGATGCTATATGTTACTGCACTGATGTATCCATTCTTAGTCATGACATCCTCTGAAGAAAAAAAAAAGGATGAGACAGCAGATAAATGAGTACAACTTGTGGGATGGCTTTGTTTAAGTTCTCTAGACTCTAGCCATCAGCACTTGACTGATGTCTGCAGCGGAGAATAGGTGGGACTTACTGCAACCTCAGCAAATGTGAGGGATACACTGCAGAGTGGTGCTGTGGTGTTCTGGGTTGTTGTACCACTGCTTAGGGCACTTCTGTGCCCTAATTCTAGTACAGGGTTAGGAGGTAAAACTTTTCATAGTTGTTTGAATCATGTGAGTTTCATCTGTGTATCTATTTCTGGTATCTCAAAAACAGTTGTCACACATTGCAGGGATCACCCGGAAACAGGGTTGACTCTAAAAGGTGAAACAGTACCTATGCTTGGGAGATTGACCCACCTTCTTCCCTGATGAAGTGTTTCCAGGCCACTTCTGGGAGACGATTTCTGGGTTTGCACTGCTACTGACAAAGGAGATCCCCAACCTGTTGGACTCTTCATCCAGCAATGAATGCACCATGCATGTTATGCAAATGTTTTTTTTTATTACTTCCAGACACAAACTCTTATTGAGTTTCCTTTGTGGTTAATGCAGCCCATCTGTAGTTTTAAAAAAAGCAATGTTCAACAGTCTTGCTTTTAGTATTTTGTGTAGTGCTAAGCTCAGTTGACCACTGTAAATGTGTTGCTCTCACTTTGTGCTTGATTTTTCCAAAGTCTGGAGCTTTGTGGTCTCTTAGTTGTTCCAAGACGTGCCTGTTTTCTCAATAATCTTTATTTTGGGTGTGGGGAGAAAGACTGTATATAAGAGGTTGAAGGGGAATGAGTAAGATGGAGCAGAACGGTCTTTACAAGTAGCAGCATGGCTTGGAGCTCTCCTGACACAAGGAATTCTGGACCAGGTGGAGTGAGGAGGGCTCACCTCCAAGGAGGTGCAGTAAAATGCACCCAACTGTCAGTCCAACAGCCACGTCTCCAAATTCTTTCTTGCTGTAGCCAAGATCTTATCTAGAGGGAAACTACCAGCTGTTCTGCCTGGTAGTTTTCCTTGTTTTAAGACAGCCCCTTGCAGGAATAACTGTAAGGAATGGATTGTGCTTCACCTCATTATTATTTATATAGTGAGGAGCTATAAGGAACTAATACAAGGAAGCTGTAAGAAACTAATATAGCTCCTTATACAACCATTACATTTTGCAATGGGCTTTAGAACTCAGAGCAAGCCTGGCAACGCAGAGGAGGTGTGCAGGGACAAAAGCAAGAAAGATAGACTCTTGCTCCTAGTCCAGCTTTCAAGCTTTGTTTCCAGCCATAGTGTTTTGGGTTCATCTCTGTGAAGTTTTATGGCAAAAGTCATATGACTTTAAGTGCATAGCCCAAACCCAGGAATCTTCAATAAATCTGCCAGTAAAAACAAACAAACAAACAAACAAAAAACCCCTGCCCTTCTCCTTTTTTTTAAAGGGTCAGAATATGCCAAGACAGTATTTAGGCTTATATATTGACACACTAACATCAAACATGCACCATCTCTTAAAAGCAGAATGTGGAACTGTCAGAGACAAAACAAGACTCGGACATTGGCAAGGAAGTGCTCTCCATGCCTGACTGAGCTGACGTTTCCTAATTGCAACCAGAGAACTTACTCTGTGCAAGACTTTAAAAACTTTCCTTTTTTTCCAAATCATAGAGGTTTGCCCCTGTGAAAGTTATTTCCCTCATTTTTCATTCTTCAAAATAATTACCTACTAGCAACATTTAAAATTTCCCTGTGCCCTCTCTTTTTTTCTTTTTTTCTTTTCTGATGTGTGTCACTATTTCAGCTCTGTAACCGCCCTGCTGCTGGGTTAACCAAGCAGAGATGCTCAGAACCCTGCAATGCTCAAAGCTGGGCCAGGGAAAGGAGGCTACACTGGCATAGTGTTGCCTTTAGCCCATGGCCTTCATCTTTTCTGATGGTCTCTGGGCTTTGACTCCCACAACCAAGGAAATGTGTACTGCAGTCCAGTTTTACTGTTTTGCACTTGAGACAAAACCCTCCCCTCTAACTTTCACATTCCTGCATTTCTGAGTTCTGCCTAGTAGCAGAATTAGAATAAGCAAAATACCACAGGAAAGATGATGCTGAAAAAAGTATTTATTAACCGTCTTACCAGATGCATAATGGTAGAAAGCATACCCAGCCCAGATATATCTAGCCAAATTTAACTGAAGGTCATGAATCTGGAGAGGTTTTGTGACTACATGCCCAACAGACGTGATCTTGCTTGAGCACATCCTATCTTTAATGTAGACATTGCCTGACTGAACTCAGCATTTTTCCCTCCTGGTAGTGCTAATTGAAATTCAGCAAGGTGCCAAGAAGCTAAGAGCTGATGTTTTCAAAGAGGGTTAATAGTTTTAGAAGTTTCAGTTTGGGAAAGTCTGAGTCTTGAGAGACCAAACTTTTCAGCAAATACCTTCCACCTTGAAGTCTGGTGTCTCTTGCAGTGCCTGGGGGTGGTTCTGCCAAGCCCACTGATCACCTGGGGCCATGTATAGTGAGGTCTTTAGTGCAAACTTGGGCTCTCCTGGAAGTGTTTCGTGGTTTGCCCAAGAATAGGGATGGGCAGTTTCTCAGGCCTTGATTTCAAAAGGTAGCAAAAATAACATGACCGGTTTAAGAATATGTCACATC
Source organism: Pedionomus torquatus (assembly GCA_013398155.1). Classification (NCBI taxonomy): domain Eukaryota; kingdom Metazoa; phylum Chordata; class Aves; order Charadriiformes; family Pedionomidae; genus Pedionomus; species Pedionomus torquatus. The sequence continues at coordinate 131,737 of VZRU01005494.1, read as the reverse complement.
CCACCGGTCTGTGTGTGCTTATCTTTAAGGATGTGCTTTCAAAGGATTTTGGATAAAAACCAAAAGGATAGCTTTGAAAATTCACTCATACAGAGTAATTGTATTTAGCCTGTGCTGTCAGTTCACACCATATCATCATGGAGAATAATAAATAAGCAGCCCACATTCTTACAGTAACCTTTCACTATTCAGTACCAGGAGGTGAGGGGACATGTGCCTTCCCAGACATCAGGTATGCCTTGGTGGTGGTGGGAGTGTTTACTTTTGTTTTTCAACTTGACGGTAGCAGTGGGGGGATGAAGTTAAAAAGCCATCATTCTGAGTCAAATGGTAAGGCCTAGGAAAACAGATGTGGGGTATGTGCCATGAGCCAAGATCAACTTCACAGAACTGAAAAGATTAGTTCTACAAAAACTAGAAGAGAGAGAAATATTATCCAGTCAGTGTTGTGATGGATGGGAGCAAGGAAATAGCTCAGAACAGTCAAACAACAAAATCTGCAGGACAAAAATGTTAACTTTCTGGTGCCATTATTTTGTCATAGGTAGGAAATCCTTTCAATGGTATCTGAAGGGTATTAAATACTGTCTTCCTCTGACATAAAATAGGGGGACAGAGGCTTTTATTTCTCAGAACTGCTTCTGCACTCAGCTCCAAAATAACATTGTCCTCCTGTTTAAAACCTGAGCATATAGGGCTAATACTTGTCTCACCTTTCCCTGGGACTTTTTGCTGTTGTAGCTGAATTTTCATTTTTTTGTGTAAAAAGTTTCACTTTGGTCAATACTGGCAAAATATAACACTTTGAGACCTTTGAGCTAACCCCAAATATTGCAAGCCAATTCAGCGCTAGATTGCATTTACCTGTTTTTCTTCTGGCCTAGCTTCTGTCTCCAGGCTGTGTTTCTTATGGTGCTGCTCTGCATCACGTCACTGTACCGAGGGCACCTCATCAGAAAAAAAAGGGCTACCCAAGGAGCTAAGAGCTTTTTCCCCAAAGTGGCTATTGACTTTTGAGGCATCTAAGCACACACGCTAACTGCTCACCATCTCCTTAAAATGGACCAGTTCAATGCACCTTGAGCTCCTTGATGACTGATTGTATTACAGTCAGTCTTGCTCTACTGACTTCAGAGGAGTTATCTGGAATACAGTTTTCCTGACAGCTATTCAAAGGGCCCAGTATTCTCTACCATATGCCTCTGCCGTCTCTGAGAGTCAGAGCAAGTTCAGCTAGGCCAGCATAACTGTAATAAACTCTCTTGAGTGGGTATTGGTTTCTACCTTCCAGACTGCCAGAAGTTGTGGTGGCATCAGTGAGAGAAGCTTCTCATGTTCAGTACACCCCACAACTCTCTCTCTCAGTTTTTTTGAGTGCCTTAGCTGGGCCCTGCCAGAGAGGGAGACCTGTTTCTATCCCCAGTGTCTTGTCTGGTTCTTGCCTATCAGGTGCACAGAGACCTGACTGAAAACACATGTATCAGTTATCTCCTGCATGCTGCACTATTTTTGAAGGTTTTGCTTTTCAGCTGGAGATCAGCCTTGTCCCCATGCCACAGGTCTCTTCTCAGCACAGAAGAGATTGCTAGCTCCATCCTCTGCTTTGGCTTCTCTTTAAACGTTCCTTCTGTGAGCACTCTGCAGAAGTGCCTCAGCTTCCAGCCCTGCCAGCCAAGCTGCCTATATCCAAGCAGGCACTGGTTCTTCTGGCACTTTCCTGTCAGCATCAGTGTGTCTGTGTTACCAGAACCACCCCACACAGCAAATTATCTCTCAGTGGACATCTCCTTCCTTAGATTAGCCAAGTCTGTTGTTTTGAAAACTCCATGCAACAACACAGTCGTGTTCCAGAGGACTCTTTCAGCTGTTGCTGAACAGTATCCAGAAACGTCACACAGTCCTTCATGGAAGAAAATGCAAGTTCTCTGTAAAAGTGACACAGGGCAACTTCAGCTTCTGCATTTAAAAGTCCTTCTGTGTTTTGTATCCAGACCCTTGGTTACCATTGCCAACACTGTGAAAGAAAGACCACTGCTGTTCATGAGGAGAAGCCCCCTGTCTGAGCACCACATTTTCCTGGAATCTACGCAGAGCTTGCAAGTATTATTCTGTTTATTTCTCTAGTGCATCCACTGAAAGCTCAGGGCAGTTTTTCAAAGCTTCCCACAAGCTAAACCAAGCCAAAGGTTCTCTGGCCAACAATCATCAATAATATTGAGCCGCTGCCTAAATTCTGCTATTCTTAGATGAATTGACATCTCTTTGCATCCAAGGTCTTGGCTGCAGCAGGCTTGTTACCTTTGTGTAAGGACTCTAAAGGACCACCAAAGTCTGAGCTTGTTCCAGTCTCCTCACAGGATGGAGATGCTATGATAACCTTATTTACTTTTCATCTGAGGAGATGCAGGTCCTGCCTCCTTCTGTCTTTCCATTGGCACCACCTCTGCGCAGCTGGACTGGCACTTCCAGGTTTGTTAGTGGAGCAAGTACCATCATGGTAGAACTTGGCCTTGCAGCTCTGAGAAGGGACTTTCTCAGAGGCCACGGAAACAAAGTGCTTTCCAGCCTCAACCATAGAAACAATACTTGTTGCTGCATTTTCTTGTCCCGGGTGAGAGGAGGAGCAATCCCTGTGCATCTCTAAGCCTTTGTGCTCCCAGGACTCCAGGCAAGAGGCTCAGAATGAGTCTTCCTTGCTCTCTATGAGCTTTTGCCTCATAGAGATCTGTAGTTAAACCCTATAGCCTAGAAATCCTTTGGGCTTTACTGTAGCCTATAAAACAGGCTGGGGAGACACTGGCCTCTAGTTGTTTGTCTCCAGAGGTAAACCACTGTTCATACGGTCCTACCCTTTAGTTCTCAGGATGAAATTCCCTTTCCATGCCAGAAAAGGAGCAGCTCCAGCCTATGGAAAGCTCATTTGCCACGCTTGTGCTGTGGGCTTTTTTTCCTCTACAGTAGCACCCAGCATCTGGCTGAAAAGCGTGGCAGATGAGGCCCAACAGGCTCAGTAAAACCTCTCCATCCCCTCAACGGAATGCAAGACAAAAGAGCTGCATCTCTAACAGACGGCTCAGGCTCATATCTCCCTCTGAGGAGAACCATTACAAAAATATTTCCCAGATATTTGGCTGGGCATCTCACAAAACTATCCAGTTTCATGATGCTAATTTTCCCATTGTCTAGACAGTTGCAAATCCAGACAGTATTATCAGTATGAACCTACTGTGCATACATATACATACAAAAGCCCATTTTTCTGCCCATGATAGTTACAGGTATGTTCTTACCAATGAGCTGCCTACTGGTGAACTTCTGAATTGCTCCAAAATGCCTGGATATGTTTCTTGGAGTCCCCAGTCCCCTGGCAGTGCTGGTGATTGATTCAAGCAACACTGAATTGTGCAGGTGCTCTGAAGGTTGAACTGGAGGATCTAGCCCTTCTCTGCCTACCTTCTTCTGCACCCAGAAGAAAAACAAACTGTGCTTGGGGCTGGAGAGTGCTGCAAGCCAAGTGTGTGCATCCCTCCTCAGGACAGACTCTCCTGCCACAGTGGTGTTCCAAGGATGAAAATGTTCTTTTGCGGTTTGCGTGCTGGAAACGTTCATGGAAAGACATTCTGGGGCTGTAGACATGTAGATGAGGTCCTGCTAGTCTCTGCTGATGATAAAATGATCTGTGGGCATTTGTTCCCTCTGTCTGGCTTAAAATGTTAAGACCTGTGTAGAGGAACAGCACATTCTTGTTCTGCACATCAGAGGTGCCAGCCCACATTTTAAGGGCGGGCTGTAGCACCTTCCCCAGACTTTGGCATAATCAGTAGCTATATTTATCGCTCCTCAGTGATGCCAACGGGCAAAAATATAGTAGGAGCAGGAGCAGTATTTACAAAGTAATAACTTGTGAATGAAGATACTTAACCAGCAGCAGCATTTTCCCTCCTTTCTCTTCTCTAACTTGTGGAGTTCTTCACCTTCTTCCCAGGGCCTCCATCCATATGTGCATGGCTTTCCTGGCCCACTGAACTGGGGGTACCCCCTGGCTTGCTGGGCTGTACTGGCAGCCCAGGCTCTGTGCCCATGTCTTTGGAAAGCAGAGCAAAGAGTGACACAGGTGGAATACAAAGGGCTTGACTGCAGCTCCTTTCCAGCTTTGTTGGAGGGCAGAAGGAGTGGGGAAGGAACTGCCCCTGTGCTCATGGGTTACGAATCCTGCCAGGCAGCTCTTGGTTATATGGGTGAATACCAGAGTGAATCCTGTGATTGAGGCAGCAATATTGTCCTACTAATGAAAATCCAGGACTTGTAGTGTCTGAACAGCAGTGATCTGGGTCTTTCCCTGGTGAGGACCACAGACAGGCTGGGTGATCTGTTTCCAGGAGCCCCTGCTGATTCCTGAAGGCAAACAAAAGGGAAGAAACTGAAATAACCACAACATGGTAGGTTCGTCATCTGCCTCAGAGATATCTGTTACTAGCGCCTGGGAGCTGCGGGCAGAGAGAACCTAGGGGGACCTAAGTAGAGCTGAGATAATGTCCCAGACAGTGAGTCCACATGAGAGCGGAGGAGGAGGAGGAAGAGGGCAGTTCTAGTTCAAAATCTGTGGGGCTTTGTAGTGAAAGCACTGGGAAGGGAGGGCTGGAAAAGTTCTTTCTTCCTCCAAGATAGCTGTGGTCTGTTCCCCAGCTGGACTCTCGCTCTGTGTCTGCTCTAATCCACATCTTCCCTCTACCAGCTGGGTTTGTTTTGCAAACTCAAATCTGATCTCCTTAGTTGGTCCTGTGTGTCTTGCTCAGTTTTCAGGATTCTGTGTTTCCACCATATAAATTTTACAGCAAAGCTTACTTGCCCTCCTGTAACTAAAATGGGAGGTACTGTGGCTCTAATAAGAGCAGACAGTCCCAAGAAATCTTCTAGCCCGAAGTATTTTAGAGAAGACTGGCTGCATCTGCAACTTGAACTGCTGCAACTCTTATTGTGATATTTGACATAATGAAAACTGAAAGATCCAGCTCTGTTCAAGTCTGATGCCCACCATGCACGTACCCAGCTCTAGGGAGGTGGCTGTGTCTGCCAGAACAGTGTATAATGTGAAGGAAGATGGTGTTTCTAAAGCTCTGCACCAGAGCAAAAGTGAAGAACTTGGTTAGAGTTGGTATGCCCTGACATTTTTTCTGTAACATTTTTTCTGACTCTGGGCCCATCCTCACTAACTCGCAGAGCCAGGCATTAATGGGACTAGAGAGAAGAAAATATAACCCCCTGGAAACTGAAGGCATGAGATTCCTTACACTGATGGAAATGTAGATCCCTTCTAGGGTAAGCCAACGTGCAAAGAATATAGACATGGGTAAAGTGAATTCATATTTTGAATCATGTAAACGCTCAGGTATTTGGTCTTTCTAATCACAGAATACAGATGTGCAGAAAATTATCTGAGATTGGTTTTGGAGGAGGAGGAAAGAAATTTCCCTAGCTTAATCCTTAAATCTGTGATGTTGAGCAGAGCTCCTAAGAGATGCAAGGAAACTTAATTATTCTGTGCTCTTCTACCAGAAGTAACAAGAGCAGATACCTACTTTCTTGCAAATGGTCTCTGTAGATGAGTCTCTGATGGTCTTTGCAGTTCTGTGGTGTGGGTTTATCTATAGGCACTTGCATTAGTCTGTATACTTGACAGCAGTACCACTGCTGATGGACACATCTGAGCACAGGTGTGCTTTGATTTGTAGGCAGTTATTCCCAAGCAAGTCTCCCTGCCTCTGGGCACCCTTATTAGGCAGGGAACTCTTTGTGCACAGAGCTGCTAAGAGCTGTTGCTCTTTAACCCCATGCATGAGACTGACTGAAACCACTCTAGTGTCACTCTCAGGGCCAGAAACACCATCAGGCTCTGAGAGTTGAGAGATTTGTCCGGCTCCAGCCACAGCCCTCCTGCGCACTCCAGACGAGCCAGGCCTTTGGCTTCAGTGGAGTGGGAAGGAGTTATTTACCCAAGACTGGGTGCATTGGAAGGATGTGAACCTGAAAAGTGTTTGACTAACAGGTGCCCAACAAAGGTCATCAGAAAGACAGGTCCAATGAAAGCAAAGGCAAGGCTTTTTAACAGGTGTGTAGAACCGTATGTGGAACAACTGTTGAAAGACATTGTAATAACCTTCTCTAAGACTATGAATATCCCTGAGGAAAACCCATTTTGGCAGCAACCTGGCCTTCTGTTTCCCATCAATTGTAGCTTTGTCTCTTTTGAAGCCCCCTGCTGCAAATGAGCAAACACCTGGCTGAGAAAAGATGAATGGAAAACATTGCCTATGCTAGAGAGGTAATGGCAAATCCCATGCCAGGAGGAATAATAAACAGGAGATTATTGATATAACTGCGCTAGTCTCCCCCAATAGGTTTTCCACCAGGCATGTAGAAGCACCTACAAAAGGGGCATTGTCTCTGCTGTCACTGCAAGGGAAATGGGAAAAATGAATTGTGCCTTGACTTGAGCATAGTGCAGGAAGGACGGGTTTGTGTCTGGTGAACAAAATTGATCAGTATCAGCAGAACGGGGAAGGAAAGAGTGAGAAATTGCTGGACTGTGGATTCTGAGGATCAAAAGATAGCAGACTGTAGTTAAGTGTCCAACAGGCTGTTGTTCATTAGCCTGACCGCTGCTCCAAATCTTAGATGGTGGGCTGGGAACTGAACTGCAAATTTGGGTCTGATGGCTGAAGCGCATCTTGCCCAGAACCCCAGTACGCGGCTGCCAACTCTCCATTTTGCATTGCAAGAAGGTGCAGATTTATGAACGTGCAGGAATCTGTGTCATGATGTTAGCACAGCGCAAGTATGTGGGGATTTAAAAGAGTTGCGTGGATTGAATGTATTTGTTTCTAACAGGAGTGCAAAGTTAGGCCTGTATTTGAGCGCTGTTGAAAATGCTCAGCTCTGCGGGTGATATAGTGCAGAAGAGATTCCTTGAGGGCAGGTCATTGCACTCTCTCCCTGAGATGTTTCTGTGATGTTCTTCTACTAGGGAAGAAGGCAGGGCATCTTCTATAGATATGAATATACTGGTTTTGGGGGCTTCACAGGAACCTCTTCTGATACCCCAATTACATCTCAACCTCATCAAAAGGGATGGGGGAAAGATGTATCTCAACAATACAGAAACTTTAAAGTTTTGAGCATTTGCCCCTCTTCTCCATCCTCTCTTTGTGCTTCCCTGGCTGCAGATAACAAGTACTTTAGTTCCAGTCTGACTGCCTGATTCTTGGAAACCTGAAGCAGACAGCAGACTGCTCTTCCAAAGTGCGGTAGAAAAAAAGAAAGGTGGGTGGGAGGGAGGAGGAGAACTATTTCCTGCAGTGAAACTCAATCCTTTTCAACTTAAAAATAGGAGGAAAACAAATTCCTGTGGGTCCTGCTATAAAAGGGTTTGACAGTTGCCTGCTTTCTGCCCCACCTCCCAGAGCTCCCCATTTGTCTGATGTCTTGGTAAGAGCCCTCTTGAACACAAATGCAGATCTGTCGACTGCAGCCCTGCTGCTGGGCAAAGCAGCTCTGCTCCATGCTGGGGGTCAGCTGCAGGGGAGTGTAATGCACTGCGACAGGTAGCAAAGCCCAGGATTAACTGTTCTTTGTGTGGAGCTACTACGCAACCAGGTTTCTCTGGGCCTTTTTTCCCTGCTGGAAATTTTGTCCAAACCATTATAAAAGTGCCCAAGAATTCTGAGCATTTTTGCAGGTCTTGTCAAGCCAGGAGCCTCACAAGATAGATGACACAAATAGCAGCAAGAGCCCCCATCTGTGCTTGCATCTCCTCATGGTGGTCCTCTAAGCTGTAAGCCACAGCCTGTGACTTAGGAGGAGCAGGAGCTCTGGGCACAGCTTAATCAGTCTTGATTGCCTGATCAGGCTTAATTGCCTCATAGCCAGAGTCATCTCCCTGCTCATCCCTGCTGGCAGACTTCTGCTCTCCTCTCTCTTCCCACTCATCCTCACACTGCTTTCTGCCTCACTGCCTGATTTCAACGCTGGGTGACAGTTCCACAGACCCAGCGTAACAGCCTCCCCCCCTTGCCAGGTCACTCTCTCGCCTGTAAGTCCTGCTCCCTGCATTGCTTCACTTTCTCACTCTATCTCTCTGCTCCCCTCTCCCTTCTCCTCCCTCTTTCAACATTGCATTGACAGGGTAGAGATGAAGGCAGCTGGAGCGGCAGGTTGTCTTGAAGCTCCTGTTCCTCTCTAGGGAAGAGAAAATAAAGCTTTAGGAGGCAGAGGAGGTAGCCAGAAAGACTGTTTAAGTAATGATCCAACAACGTTTGCAATGGCAGCTCCAGGAAAAATGCTGCTGCCTGCAGTTCTCGTGCCCTGGGGGTGCTATCAGACCTGATGTGGCCTGGCCCTATGACAGGCATTGATTAGCGCTGTGCCATCCTCTCTCTGTCTCCCACCATCAGCCAATGCTGCTATGTGAGTCACTTCAGCTCTTGGCTACACTTACTGCTGAAAGAGGGAACGGCTCCCAACAGGAGTGATTCACCATGCCTTGCCAACCTTCTTTAATCTGCTTCCAGTCAGATCACCTCGGAGTTGGAGTATTAGAGCAGAGCAGCTCCAGTGCTTTCTCATGCCCTCACTGCAGAGCTACTGTCCTCGTTGCTGACCTCCTTTAGACCTCCCAGGTTTGTACTGTTAATGATTTGCTGCATTCTTACAATTCTTCCCTCCTGAGTCGGTAATAAACTGCTTCAGTTGCAGATCTAGGGACTGCGCTGTTGATATGGGTTCAGAGCTTGGCTGGAACAGGACCACACATCTCTAAGTTAGGAACCACTCTCAGTCCTCATGTGAGTTTGGAGATCATTGTGCTCTGGAGCCAGATAAGCTGTTAAAGCCACCCTGCCAGAGCTAATTAACACAGCTAGGTACTTTTCCAAAAGCAGAGGGGTTTTAGCCTATGTGTTCAGGCCAGCTTCTGCTCTGAGTAACCACATTCTGCCTCACTGTGCTTGAAATTAGCCTTGAGCTAATGCATTGTATTTTGTGTGTCCAACAGGCAGAGTCAGTTACCACAGCTCAGCTGACGAGCAGTAATTCATTAAGCCTCTGTAACTCAGACACTGCAATCATCCAGTCTTAACAGGGCCAAATATATTCCCACTGTGATGTCACAAGAGTACAAAATTCCTCTTTAAAATAAAAGTTGTCTGTTGTTGCTCAGCCCTGGTAAAGCTTCAGCTCTTTGTCATCCATCCAGACCATCAACCTATCTGTCCAGAGGCTGGTTCCACCTGCATAGCCCAGAATTGTACCTACCTAAGGAAAACAGGTGACTTAGATGAATGGAAACCTCTCTCTTGTACAGACATGTGATCAAACACAATTGAATTGTTGTTGCTCAATAAATAATTGCCCTTCAGCTGAAGCAACATCACCATTGTGTACATGCTTGTAACTTGCCCAGCTCCTTCACTTAACTTACGCAATGTGAGAGCCTTAGTAAGAAACTGATGCCTGCTGAACTAATCTAAACCAGCTAGGGCTTCTGAGCCTCTTCTTGGACAATCGCTGCTGGGCAGTTTGATGTGTTACTTTTACTGTAGCTTCTTTCCTCTTCTATCTTTAATTCCCCTCTCGCAGGCTGTTTAACTGGGATCATCTGGCTTTGCACCGACATGGCCAGAGTGCATGCACTCAACCCCTTTAAACCAGCTTTTTCTCACCCCAAGAAACAGCTCTTCCTTTAGCAATATATAGCATCAGCTTTGTATGCCAGTTAAACTAACCAACCAGTGGCTTTTCAGCTAACTTTAATTAAACTGCTGTAAATTTGCATGTAGAATGACCTCTGTGGATGTATTGCAAGAAACCCTTCACAAGGCAAACAAATCCATACCTTTGGTAGAGAAAGCATGCATGCTTTTGTGGTAGGCTGTGGTCCAACGGCATGGAAGGCTTTATAGAGAAATGTGTTGGGTTTGTTGTTTTTTTTTTTCTTTTTTCTTTTCTTTTTAGCTGGCGTGGAAGAGAAGAGAGGATAGTTTCCAACAGGGAGGATAAAACAGTACAAATTAAATCCATTCTCTGGCCAGTGTAACAATTGCAATTTCCTGCTATTCCTTGGAAGCTGTACAGCCCAAGAGGGAGATATTTCAAGACCAGTGTGTCAGGGATAGAAGCGCATGCATCTGGTTATTTTTAATGGCAGCTCTGTCCCTAATTTTCACTGCTGGCCTTGATGAAATGCCAGCTCTGCTTCATTAACCTTTTGTCAATATGGCAAAGAATAAAAGGTGGCTCACAACATTAGCACCTAAGATAAAGCCCCTTTTCCCAACAAGCTCTTGGAGGTCCTTAGCTGTAGCAGCTACAGCAGGCAGAGTTTTGGGTAGAGAAGGGAAAGAAGGTGGTAAAAACTCCTCTATGAAGGTTTGTGTAACAGAACCTATACAAGTCTCATATCTGCAGTCTTCATTACTGTCTGACATGTTAGAACCAAGTTTCAATCAAGGTAACCACTTTCCTCTACAAGCCAAGAAAAATATTGGGTTTATTTACAGACCATTAAGAATAGTCTCTCAGAACAGCCCTGTTTTCCTTGCTTCATATGGGCTGCTTAAAAAAAGAAAAAGAAAAGCACAATTTCACAACCATGGCAGCTGTGAGCTGCACATGGGTTAGACCCCAACAAACAAAATCTTCACTGTGCCTTGGAAGAGCTTTCTCAGGGCCCGAGACTTAATCCACCACCACAGCCAAAGGATTAGTGCTCTAGCGGTAGAGCTGGGCAAAAGGCAGGCTTTTTATTCTGTGAGAAATGCGGTGGGTTTAGGATGGGAAGGGGGAGAAAACACAAAATCAAACTTCTTCCAAGCTCTTGTTTGTAGTGGTGTCAGCCCTAGCGAAGCAGTACAATGCAGCTCTGGCCCCCTTGTCCCTCCATCTCCTGCTTTGTAGCTGTGACCAGTTCCTACCAACCGCAGTCACTGTCACGGCTGCTACCTCCTCCCTTGGCTTTTTATGGAAACATAATCCATCACTGTGAGCCTTGCTTGTGAGACAGCAGTCTGAACAATGTGTTCAGTCCGGCTGGTGGCTGCTAGTTATGGGAAGGCTCTTGGTAGTGCTGTAGCTGCTGCATAGCTCGGCACAGCTCTTGTGCACCCAGAAGGCTTATTTCAGAGCCCCAGTTTCCAAGTGGTGAAAGACAGAGCTGTTTGCTCTCTGGGCTGCAGCCTCAGGAGGTTTGGCTTTAGCTTATCGTGTAAGATCAGGATCACTGCTCCTAAGATGTCAGCAGTGAGCTGTGGAGCAAAAGGAGGAGGGGGAAACCTTGCCCAAAATTTAGGCACAGAAGAAAGTCTTGGGGCTGGGAGGTTTGCTGAGGGATGGCCTTTCTCTGAAAGCCTCTCAGTTCTCTGCCAGGTCCCGTCTTACACGGAGGCCTCTCACCGAGGGACGGCTCACCCAAGTGAGTGCTAGACTGGCCAAGGGGCTGCCACCGCATCGGCTGACTGGGAGCACTGGCTTACGCTGCAAGCTGGTACTAGCAGAGTAGAAGGGACAGGTAGAGCCATACCGGATACAGTGTCCTCCCTGAAGGCCTGTAGTCACCAACAATTCTGGGGAGCACCACCACCTTGCTGGCGTGGTTGAGGAAAATCAGGGCTGGATGTCTCTGGTGGCTCAGAGGCCACCATACAGGGAACCTTCACCTGAGGGGAGAGTTTATGCTTTGAAACCAGAGGAGAGAAAAGGAGGAAGAGGAATGAGGACAGAAATCTCCAAAACCTTGACTGGTCAGGATGAACAAAGGCACACCTTGGTGTGCTCCTGAGCAAGACTTGCTGCATGAAGCAGAGCTCTGCCAGGCTTCCTGTTGCTGAGGGTCTGCTCATCAGGACAGGCATCCAGATAGCCAGAAGAAAGGGTTTTTCTTTTCAGGCAGCAATTGTGACTCTGCCTTTGCAGGGGATGGAGTCCTGTTGGCTCCAGGTGCTTCCAGCACATACAGAGCGGCTGAGGACGGCACAGCCCCTTTGGCGCAGGGCTCTGGTTTGGTACCTCCTCGGTGCTGCTGGGGCCATGACACTGCACCATGCGTGCCTGCCAGGCCACCAGCTGCAAGACACTTGTAGAACATCCCAGGGATGACACAGCAGAGAGCTGAGGAAGCCCCGAGCTGTAGGCTGCTTTCATTGCTGCACAGAGGACTTCTTAGAAATAAGCCAAGTGTTCTTGCAGAGGAAGCAATCCAAGGCAGGGGAAAGTGAATTACATTAAAAATTAAGGCTGGAGATGATGGAAATATGGATTCTTTAAGCAATGCTATAATCCTAGTTTCAGCTTCTGATATGTTTCACATCTAAATACTCCCACCCTAACTGCATAAAGCAGCAGGACTCTACTGCATGCCCAGGTCAGGGTAAACTGCAGGAAATGGCTTCCACTTAAGTGCAGCCACCTCCAGAAGTGGCCTTGGACTGGCCAGTACTTTTCATAGAAATAAGTAACCAGCCTGGTGTCTAGTCTGGAAGAGAACCTGGTAAAATCCTTGGAGTCCCACCTGCTTGCACCATAGCTTAGTGCATCCAGTTCTAGTGCTTTGTCTTGTCAAACTGAAACAGGGACAAGTGCAGAGATGGGTACTGATTTATTAGAAAATCCACCAAGTAAAAGCCATTGGCTGGAAGCCTTCTTTCCTGCAAACCAGAACATTTCTTGCCCACAATATGTAGCACATTCAAAAGCAATGCCAGCACACAAAACCCAGGAACTAGAGGCCTGTAATTTCCCTTTGCCATCTCTGGGTTACTGGCATTGAGTGAATGTTTCATAAGTTTCATTATGGTCTCAAACTGCAAGCCAGGTTCTCCAGGACATCCGCTGCAGGCAGGAATTTGGGCAAAGAGAAAAAGAGAGAAGTTCTTGTTTGTAGAGCCTGGGCTGGGTCTTGCATTGAGGTTTGAGTGAACCTGGGCCATTTGGGTGGGACCCACTGAAACTAAAAGGCTGTGTATGGTTTGGATTCAGATCTTGGCAAAGCTAAACTCTGACCTTGGAGAGCACGTCTTACTCTGTAAGCCTGGAAGACCCTTTCTGAAGCTCACTAAGGAATACAGTGAAGGGATGGGTGTGAAGATCATCAACTCCCAGGCTTGGTCAGTGAGGGAAAGCCTTAGCCTTTGTTTTGACCTCTCCTCTCCCTGTGCTTCTGGCCCTGGTTGCAGATCTCAACTCTTCACAGGCCCAGGTAGTCATCCATGGAGATCAGAGATTATTCTCTGTCCTCAGAGATATGGGGCTGCTTCCCAGCCCCTAGAGAGGGAATTATTGCCTTCTACTCATTGTACACCAAGGCAGCAAACTTGGGTTTGCTGTATGGGAGGGGATTTAGTCCCAAAGGTTAGAGCGTGGTGTTACCTTGAAGCAAAATCCCAAAGCTGCAGCAACAGGGTCTCATCAGAGCTGGCATGTTAGGGCAGACAGAGATTTAACAGTAAGTGTGGGATTATACAAACCATGGTAATCTCCCATCAGAGCATTCTTCAAGGCTGAAATGACCAGCTGCAAAAAGCATCCATCTAGCAAGGGATGGATATGTGAAGATGTGCACATCATCTTGGCTTTGGATAGGCTGGAAGGATGTTTTTCTCATAGGCTAAAAGTAACAAAGAGGATTAATCTCAGAAAAAAAAAATTGGGGCACTATGCTGAAGTGGGTTTTCATCAGCCTTTTACTATTGTGTGCGTATCTCAGGTTTACTAATGATTCAAATGAAAAGTAATCAAGAGAAGTGCTTGGAGAAGGAGATTTTCCTGTATTTATTTTGGATGCATGACCAGTGGAAAAATATCTTCCCAAGCATTTTACTTGGCGATGTGGCCTGTTTCATTTGGAGAACAATTGATGATGATGATGAGTGGTGTTAGATGGGATCACTGTTCGACAGCTTCTTGACTTGCCTGCAAGACAAAGCAGCAAATTCCATGTGACTGCACACGTGTGCTGAGGAGAGGGTTGGGGAGACAGAGGCCACAGACAGGCTGCTTGACGTGTTCGATCTGGTCTTCGCCAAACTACCAGGCACGGCACAGATTGTTAACTCGTCATCTGGTTTTGCAGCTGTCTTGCTGTGCTAGTCCTGAGTGGTTTGTTGACTGTGCAGTCTGCAATTTGATGAGCTACCCCTGGACATGCACAACTGCCCTCAAGTTGTGGGCGAACTGTGGAGGTTGGTCTGTTGGTGGAGACTTTGCCAGTAGCTCTGTGCAAGGAGTGCATTAGGTGTTTATGGGAGCAGACTGCTCCCACCGACTTTCTGTTTCCCAAATACAATGGGGTATATCCTCATCCTATGAGGATACCCATTCTTGGCACCATATTCACTGCTTTCTGGAACAGCTCTACCAACTGTAGCTCCCCATCCCTTCTCTCCTCCAGGTGCAGGAAGAAGGAAGGGAATAATATGCAGAAAACCATCCTGTCCCTTAGTTCTCTGCACTGGCCATTGGCAACTCTCAGCAGAAGGACCATAAGGAAGGTTAAATCAGTGAAGACTATTTGTCTGTCTTCATTTCTGAAAAGGGAAATGCCATCTGCCACATTCATTCTCTCCCTCCCTTGCTGAGGGCTTCTCCAAGCAATGGCCTCTGGTCTTGGTGGCACAGGGGATAAATCCAAAGCAACTTTGCTGAAGTCTTCAGAATTGCTCCCAGGGTAACTGAGATCAGAGCAGGGGCCCCAAGAGTTTCCTAAGCTTCACAGCCATAGCCGCAAGGCAAATAAAATGAGATTAACCAATTACAATTAAAATGAGAGAGAACTGCTTTTGACAGTAATTTTGAATTTCCCCTAAAACCACTTCCAGCTGTGACCTCTGACTCACACAGCATTCGCCTGAGATCTGCCCCTGGTTGTTTGTTATAACTGGTGCTTTCAAGGACGTTCAGTCCTGTCTAACAAGAGGTTTCCTAGGCAAAAAAAAATAAGAAGTGAAAAATGGAAGAGGAACTAACACGGGGCATCCCTGCAGTGAGGCCCAGACGTGAGAGCCCTTCCAGCCAGCAGACGAGAACAGCCAGGCCATCTCCAGTGAATGAAGCAGGGTAGTACTTGCATGGAATTCCCACAGGCCTGGAGAGCTGCGTTGCTATCATGCAACTGTGAACCTCATTCTGGGAATATTCATGCCAGTGTAGAACAGATCTCTGCTCCCACAGGGAAGCTGGCTGTGCACAGACCTTGCCCCTTGCTTTGAGAAGAAAGCAAGGCTGTGTCTACAAGTTTGGAATTATTATCATTATTCTTATCTAGAGAGATCAAAAGGCTTGTTATGCAGCAGTGTCACACAACTGGCTCTCATCTTAAGAACATCCAACCCTTTCAGACTAGCCAATTCTTTAAAATGAGTAGGTGGTTTTGGCTCATTCTTTGGCCTGTGCTACCATCCTCTAGCAGAATTTCTCCAGGTGCTGTTCAGAAAACAACCCTGGAGGAGAAAATTATGGAGGATTAGTGAGGGTAGAATAATATAACTGGGTGTGGGTTTTCACCCAAATATTATCAGCAATCTGCAGTCTTCTGCAGATGCTCCTGCCTCTTCCCATCAGGAGACTGGAACTTCGCTTTGGATGGGATCAGAGAAGAACAGCACTTCTAGCAAATCCTCTTGTCTGTTCAAAACTGTGCCAACAGCACTAACAAGATTCAAAGCTCAGCTGTCTTTGGACAGAGGTGTCTTGCATTTAGTTAGAGAATGGGTGTTGGAAAAGGAGAAGCCGGGACTGGGGTCTTTGTTAGGAGGTGCCTGTAGATTTCTGCATGGGCTGATATGTGAATGGCCTCCATTGCCTGCATCATCTGTGTGTGCACAGACGCAGTCACTGGCCGTGAGCCACTTACATGCTGCATTTCTGCCATTCTGGCATTTCCACTTTCAGGCCAGGTAGAGGATGTGTCTAGCAGAGGAGCGGACATGAGGTGACACACTTTGAACCTTCTCCATCATGCAGTCAGTAGGATTGATTTCCCATGCTGCAAGGAGACAGGGCTACAAGAACAGTGGCTTGAGCCAGTGATCAGGAGTGTAAAAATGTTTATATATAACAAATATATATATTTCTGGCACAGAAGGTGAGACAGAGAATAGAGATAAAAAAGAAGGTGCATCCTTTTAAAGCTGAATTACCAGAGTCAGACATTGTATTAGATTGTTTGTACTGTGATGTGCCAGCTTTGAAAGCCTTCCAGATGCTGTAGCACTCCACCGTTGCTGTCAGTATCATAGTCACCTTTCTTTCTAATTTCCTTTGTCATTAGTGATTTTTAAGGGATGTGCTATCCTTTAGAGATGAGGTCTGAAAGCAGTTTTGGAAACAGGGATGCTGTTTGTTACCCCCACACCAGTTAAATTTATTTCATTTGAAACAAATAAAATGGTTTCAGTGCTGTCACACCTGGGTGACTTTCAAAACAGTTTTGTATAATCAACTATCTGCCCACACTCAATGCAGTCTAGTAACTTTGCATCTGCAAACACCGTTGTTTGTTTTCTAAAGTACCTGTGTTTGCATCTGAATGGCTACAGTCTGTTCTTCAAAACTTCTTATGATGGAAGTTTTCCAATTCCCTAGGCAGCTCATCTCAGGGCTTTCTATTTACTTTGCTTTTCCTACAATCCTGTCTAAAACTTCCTTGCTATAAAGTAAGCTGATTTCTTTTTGCCCTTCCCAAGGTTCTGGAGAACTGTCGCTACTCCTTTTGCAAATATTGGAAAATCATTATCATGTTCCTCTCATTCTTCTCTCTCCTAGACTAAACAAATTCATTTCCTTCCACCTTTCTTTACAGGTCATGTTTTCAAAACCTCTTTATCATTGATTTTATTCTCTTTGCACACACTCCAGTCAGTCTATTATCTTCTTTGAAATGTGCTACCCCAAACTGAGCGGATGGAGTCTCCCACTACAGGGCAAATCATTTTTGAATCCTTATCAACTTCATGACATCCTGTTTTGAGTTGTAGCCTGTGCAGCCAGACAAAGCATTCCCAAAATGATTTGCCTTTTCAGCTATGTATTCTTTGGTGATATTCAGGCCGAATCTCAGGGTACCATTAGATGGGCTCTTTGTCTTGAGTGCAGAGTACCTCCACTATGTCTCAGTATGGGGTGGTGCAGGTGCTCTTAGTTTAGTTTTCACAAAGCAAATCAGAACGGCTGAAACCAAAACAGAAAAGGACATGTGTCTTAGTCCCTCTCTCTGCCCAAGTTCTCCCATTCATGGAAAAAAAAGAAAAAGAGGGAGAAAAATATATCCTGGACACACTAAACAGCCCCATACCTGCCTTATAAGATCTTACAGACCTTCAAAATATTTGCTTAATCTCTCAGTATCTTGGCAAGGCGCACAGGTATTAGCACTCGCAGGTGTTCTTATCCATTGATCTCAAAATATTCTCCTCCTTGTTTTAAACATGGGAAGACCGAAGTGTTTGGAGGCTCAGTTTTCATAGGCAACAAAGATCCCCTACCCCATTTAAAGTCAGTGGAAAATGTAGGTTGCAAGCCAACTGGAGAATTAGGCTTTAAGTGACATGCTGAGGTCCCCTTGAAAGTTAATACCGGAGCCAGGAGTAAGAGCCCAGGTTTCCTGAGTCTGTCTAGAGTCCGATGAGCAGAACCAGGCTGTCTCCCACCCGGCCGTATAAACACCAAGTGCAGCTGCGTGATCAAACCCGTGCTCTAATTCCCCAAGTAAAACCTACTCGGTCGTGACAGCAATCTGGAGAAGAGTCAAGTTGATCGCAATTTGCACACTAACTAGAAATCTTCTTGTTCATCTAGTATTTGGTTGCAAGTTGCATAGCTGAGAAGCCTGTTAAAGAAAACAAATAGCACCTGTGCCAAGCCCTGCCATACTCCAGCAGTAAAAGATATTAATAGTTTCCATCACTGTATTTCGCATGTTGGCTTGCCAAAGCTCACCTGCTCTGTGTGAAAAGGGAGGTTGCTCAATGCTGGTCGCTGAACAAAAGGCTGGTCTGTAAAAGACAAATCTGGGGGAATTTTTTAAATTCCAAAAATAGACAGGGGGAAAAAATGTGCCAGCAAGATGGATCTCATTTCATTTCCCAAATCCCTCTGGTCTCCAGAGTTCATTCTTTGCTCTTAATGTTTCATGGTATGGCTTATTTTAGTCTCCTTAGTGGAAAGTTTAAAACACTTACTTAAAGGCAAAGCTTCAGCTGGCATAAACTGTCACAGCTCCCTTGGCTTGAGCTGCCTTAGCAGAGGAGCTGCCCTTTAGCATTTAAATTGCTTATTAGAAAGTGGAAAACTGCATTGCTTAAAATCATCTGCAAAGACTAAAGAGAAAGGAATATAAAGGAAGGGGGCACAGCATGGATTTCAGCTGAGAAGCAGTCTTCCCACATGGACAGGTGCAAATATGGAGCACTCCTGACACACTGCTCTTCAAGTCTTTCCTCAGATGTCCCTCCAAAGCAGCTGCCAGTACCTCTGGCAGCCCTGAGGGACTGGTGGTACCACATCTTGCTTGGCAGAAGGAATGGAGGCTGCCAGCATCTCTTGCAGGATGGTACAGGTGGCTGAGGACCAGCAGTTTGGAGCACTAGAGCAATGTTAAACGGTCCTACCCAAATGGTGCTCCTTTGTGCCAGGGGGATATGTCCAGAAGCATCAACAGAGTCCTAGTAAATGCTTTCCAAACTGTTGATTAATTGGCAAGAGGTCTGACTTGGAACATGAGCCCACTTGCTGCAGCCTTTCGGCCAGCTGGAAAATTGATGCTTTAGCCAAATGGCCAGGAGAGAGGCTCCCTCTTACACCTGACAAGTGCCAATGACCCATCCCGGAGCCATTTCACCTCCAAATTCCATCCACAAAGGCCTGTTTTACAGTGACACGGTACTGCCATCACTGTCTAGCTTCCCACTCATCTCCATGCTCTGTTTCCTGCCTTGCTGTGCTGTTTTCTTTGCCTCTGGAGAAATACCTCATCCGGGCATGGGAGAGTGGTTCATGCATAAAAGCCTGTCTCAAAAGTATTGTTGGTCCCTAATGAGTGTGTCCCTTTTCCTCCTCTGACTCTTGCCTCCCACATCAGTTTCAGCTCTCAGGCTGCAGAACTGCTGCTCAAGCACAGCTCAGCTCCTGCATTGTCTCTGCTGCTCTAGCACAGCCCTGGTGATCATGCAGGGGTAAAACAATACTGTCGCAGTTGCCATTCAGCTCAGCACTTTTACAGGGAACATCCGCAAGCTCTTCTTTTTTTTCAGCACATCCTAAAGGGAAAATAAATTAATTAACAGAGGTGCAATATATTTTTCCTCACTGTCACGTTTAACGAGCAACAGCCATCTGAGCTTCCATCATTTTATGATGTTAGGTTCCTGCACTGATCGCTCTGCCTTGTGCATCCTGACTTAAATTGAGCCCACCTCACTGATTCTCTGGTAAATCACGCCAGCGGGGCTGTTTCAGATCGACACCAGCCTGACTAAGACCAGGGGAGACTGCCAAAGCCCAAAGGACAGGAACAATTATTTTGCCAGCACCCTGGCTGGATTTGTGTCTCCATAGGAATGCGTACACTTCCCTTCGCTTTTGCAATGGCACCAGTGTGTTGATGAACTGCAGTGCTGCTATTTATCCCTTAATTACTCCCATGACTCACATTAAAGTAACAATTTTCCATAGAAACAAACACAGGCACTTGAACTGCTTTTATTTTGGAACACGTTCTGTACTCTGGGTTTTGAGGGTGGCAGCTCTGGAGGCTGCTCCATTTTCCTGGTGCCAAGGTTTGCCAGAGTTAAGAGGACAGAGACTCACTGGGCACTCACTTGCTCTGGGATGGGGAGGAAGGGCTACAGCCGCTGGACTACAGCCCGCGTGGCTGTACTCACGACACTGTGATTTTGGGGAAGATGGACACTAAGCATAGCTCAGGACAGCGGGGTTCCTGTCTCTGGTAGTTCCTGGGTGTTCTTAGGACATGTTCATCTGCTAGTGTTCTTTCCAGGACACTCCCTCTGTTTGGTTTTCCCGTGGGTATCTCAACCTGGGATGCTGCTCTGCGTTTTCACTTGTCTCAAGAGGTTTGATCAGGGAGAGCAACAGGAGTGCCATCCCTGGGTCTTATCTGGGGGTATTTGACCTGTTCTGTGTGTTGTATTAATTACAGGTGCCACTGTTGTGTGGGATTGTCCCTGGATGAGTCAGTTATTTAAAATAACTAATGAAATAATTAGCTGGCAGATCTCAGCTGCATCCTTTGGGCCATCAGCTTTTACATGGGGTCCTCATGGACTTCAGATCCTCTGAAGCTCTTTCCCTGTGGTTGACTTTTGGCAAGCAGTATGCATACAGAAGACTGGTCAGGAGGCGTCTTTTTTCTTTTATGAACCTGCCTGAGTTGTCTTGACTCTAGAGTTGTCAAAAATCACCCTAGTTCTGTTTATCTGTGGAGCCAAGAGAAACAGGACAGAGCCAAAACTGTTTGATTTCTCTACTTGCAGCTAACATTAGGTGTCCCTGGTGATGGTATCCCAGCGTCTCCTCCTCCTGCAGGACAGGAGCAGGGATTCCTTATTCCTCAGAGCTGTATGTCTACCCTGAAATCATCCAACAAAGGGATCCCTTTTCAGGCAGTGCGCCCATGGCAAAGTGAATACGTCCGTGTTGGAGCCTATTTCCTAGCCTCCCTGTAGCCTTAGAGGAGGGAAAATGGCCACACGCTATCTCTTCCCAAGGCAGAGAACTGTAATGTCCAACTGCTGCACACAGAACTATAAAACAGACCATTCATGCTCCAAAATGCTTCTAGCGTCATGGAAAAGGCAGGAGCAAGCAGGTGGATGGAGAGAGGAGGGATGGGGAAGCACAGGGTGATGAGAGCAGTGGGCACTGTCACAGCACCCAGGGCTAGGAGGTTACCAGAGGTACCTGCTTCTCCACGAAGATGATTAGAGGGATGGAACACCTCTCCTATGAGGACAGGCTGAGGGAGCTGGGGCTGTTCAGGCTGGAGAAGAGAAGGCT
>VZRU01005494.1:93482-110426 GCA_013398155.1 Pedionomus torquatus | reverse complement strand
GTAGCCATGACTGAAGCCAGATTTTCAAACAGGGCCAGCACTTAATAAACCTCTGGGCTTTTTTGAAAGTCTGACTCTGAGGAAATCCTTTATTTTCTTTCTTTTTTTTTTTTTTTTCCCAGCACATAGGAGTTGAACTAGGACTGAATCAGTAATATAAACATTAGGCTGAATAGGCTGAACATCTCTTCCCTAGAGGACTGCTCTCTTTGTCTGCCGCTTTTATCTCTACCAGGGTGCTGATAACCAACATGTGCCTTATGGAACACGTGGCAGAACTCCTGCAGGACTGACAGAGACCCATTCCATGGGGATTTTCAACCCAGGCTTCAGAAAGGGTTGTGAAGGACAGAGTTAGAAGCAAGCGTTTCATGGCAGAGAGAGGGATGGAGCAATCAGACAGCTCTTCCAGCAGGCAGAGGTGTATTTAGCCCCTACCTTGTGCCTAAACACCTGACGTTTCCAGGCATGAGGCCAGGATTTCAACTTCAGCTTAAATAAGGGTGATTTTCATCCAGGCAGGGAGACAGAATAAAGTGTGTCAGCTCCCTGAATGTAAGGAGAGCTACCTGTGTGAGCAGGGAGTGGGACTTGCCCCTCTCCCTTTCCCCAGTTCCTTTTGAATCAGCTTTGAAAGATGGAACCTGCGAAGCACCCACCAGAGAAGGACCAGGGCAGGAGCAAACAGGACAGAAGAGATGCCAGGAAGGGCCCATCATCTCCTTTCTGTCCCACACGTGACGCCTGTTGATTGTGGGACAGCTGCTGTTTGACCACAGCAGTGTTGTGGTGGCTGTTTCCATGCGTGCAGGGACCCATGCAGGTACAGCAGGATCTCTGCAGTGAGAAAGGACAGAAACAAAGGAACTAAAAAAATCTCAATGTCTCCCCCATTAAAACCTTCCCAATTCCTGTGTCCTGCCATAGGATTATTGCCTTGGCTTGCCTCACGCATTTGCCAGCAGCAGATTCTGCTTTCAACAAATGACTTGGAAATATTTACTCTTTTCTGAAGCAAGAAGACAAAGAGGTCTCCCTTATTCATTCTCCTTCTCCAGATTTAACAGAGGACTTAATCTGTCTGAGATGTGAAGCACCTTCACACCTCCATCTGAACTGGACTATTTAACTTGAACAGTCAGACTTCAGTATCCCTCATACCAGGAGGTGGTCCTGCCAAGGCCCTTGTTCTCCCAGGATGTAGAAACATCTGCAAATAACATCTACCAAAGTTTTCTTTTCCCTAGACGCTGGTGTGGTGTGACACCAGCAAGTGGTTTGTGTTTTCACAGGTAGGGGCTCCAGTCTTGTTCCAGAAAAAGAGCTTAATTACTTCTTGCATTTCTCCTGAATCAAGGACATCTCTTGAGCCCAGCAGCTTCAAAGACATGTCCCCCGCACTCTATCATAACAACATTTAGAAAGCAGTTTGAATTTCTTCCAGCTGGCATCATGTTACAGAGATCCCTATCAGCACCCGGGAGGAAAGAATTAGCAAGAAAAACAAGTGTCTCTTTAAACTTCAGAAAGAAAAAGAAAATGCAAAGGAAAAGGCCATATAAAAAGCAGAGATTTAGGCCAGTGGTGTCCAAATGTGCTCTCTTCCTAGGGTTGGTTGAGGTGGAAAGGAGCCTGATGATTGGATTTTCTTGTGTCAGCTGGAGACTTTGAATGCTAATGGCAGGATTTTATTGAAGCCCAGATGCGTTTGCACAGGTACTATCTATACAACCTCCCTCCCAGCCAGTGGAAATGAGCACCTGATGTGAGTATTAACGCAGGCAGGAGCATGTGCCTGCAGAAGCAGGGAGTCAGCAGAGCAGAGGAGCCAACACACAGGGAGTTTCAAAGGCATCTGCTTGGCTCTCCATGCCAAACTCCTTTCATGCCCCCCAAGGGACTGCTTGTGACTCTCTTCCCCCAGAACAGCATCATAAGTTGCAGACTTTTCGCTTTTACCAGGACATCAAGCAGTCGGGCTCAGGGCAAGCAGCGGGAAAGCCTGGAACAGGCAGCTGCCTGAGTAGCAGAGAGCTTCCCACACCCAAGACGCTCCCCAAATGTCCGCCAGTTGGTTTTGTTGTGGTTATTGCTGAGGTGCCTCCTCTTGTGTAGCTGTCCTCCACCCCAGCCCAAGCCCTGCAGCCATCTTCAGCGTCTTTGGTATACAGACTGACTTGCTGACATGTGAACAACTCCTTCTAAAGAACAGATACCCTCCGTTTCAAAGAGCAGAGTCCCAGCTGGGGAAAACTGGCAAAGGACACAGACTGAATTTGTTTTTGCTTTGCACTCCCTGTGGTTCTTCACACGAAGAAGCCAGTGGCATGAGATGGGCTTTGGGGACCAGAAGTTGGTGCCTTTGCATGTTAGAAACCATTTCCGTTAGCAAGCCTTACAAGCACTGTTTCTGTTTCTGTATTTGTGATCCCCACAGTGCTATTTTTCTGCCTTTCCCAATACTTTCTCTTCTTGCCTATTCAGTCTGCTGATGGGCCAAACCTCTTAGCTGGCTCTCTTCAAAGGCGGGCATTATAACATAATGCCATCGCTTCTCATACTGTTCTTTTCTCCAGCAAATTTTCATTATGATTGAAAAAAAGTCTGGCAGCCATCACCCCTGTTCTTTGATGACCTTTGGTTGGGTATTGAGCTATTACTCATAATTTAATTGTCTTCACTTCACTTCACTTCTAAGTAAAAGGATGGATGGATGGATGGATGGATGGATAGATAGATAGATAGATAGATAGATAGATAGATAGATAGATAGATAGATAGATAGATAGATAGATAGATAGAAGGATGAAGAACGGGGTGAGATATTTGTGTTGATGACTGGCCCAAGTCAAATTGGAAGAGGTAGGAAATTGCATTGAGCTGCACCAATTTGTACCTTCCAAGATACTGGCTTGCTCTGACGGTGAAACATTTCTCACTACCAGAACTCGATCTCTTATTTGCTTGGGCTTCATGTGCAGTTAAAGGAAAACTCACAAGATGCAATTTGAATAAAAGTTTCAGATCGATGTTTTGGCTTCTAAGAGTCAAAAAAGTGAACTTGAGCATATGTAACCTCAGAGACAAACCTCATCTTCCCTTCTTGCTGAGAAGATTCACTTAGCAACAGCAAATGGGGCTTTCTTCAATTTGCTTTATCCTGTGTGTATTTAAGATAACCCTTTTTTTCCAGAATTTCATTTAGCTACTCATACTACAAACACAAGGACAGATGGTCACCAGATCAAACTTAATCAGCATTCTGTATGCTGGATTTTGTGCTTAGAAATTCATCTGGTTCTAGTAAAACATAGTCTGAAACCTGCCTGATGTTTAGCTCAACCACAGAATTGTATTAAATTTCTAAGCCTCCCCATCCTCACAAGAGATTGAGAAGGGAACCATCAGGCATTTTTAAAAGGGGCTATTAGGAGTTTAATTATCAGAGATCAAAATTTGCTCTGTTACTGTGTCTCACTGGAAAACAGCGTTTTTAACAGAGGACTGCAGCCCAGCCTTACCCATTTGTTTCTTCTTGAAGTTCATCACAGGGCTAGACCCAGCCCTGGAGGAAGAGAATGCAGTTTTGTTTACATCCCCTTACACCACACTGGATTCAAGGTCTAGACCTTGGCAGTCCACCCTCAGTCAAGGAAATTTGAACTATTTTCCCATGACTTCTTCTCATTCCTCTTCTTCCTCAGTCTCTCCCCTTTTCTGTCTCTCATTGCTGTCCGTTGTTAGCCTAGCAGGGCTGAGCTCTGCCATGGAGTTGATGTTACACAGACAAGACAAGGAACCAGCTTCCCCAGGGCTGAAGCCTGCAGAGAAGGGCTTTCAGGCTTTATCAGCCTTTTTTTAGGCTTCTGCCCATGAGCATGCAGATAACCAGGTGCATTAAAAGATGTATCAAAGCCTCCTTTGCTTTAAAGGAAGACAAGGTTTCACCATATGTCCATAAATCCCCCGTCCTTCAAGCTTTTTGCCCTCTTCAAAAACACTCTGCTATTTTATCCCTCGTGTCCCCATCTGTTAGAGACGTGTATACCGCTGCATCGAACTTTGCTGCCTTTATTTGCATAACTGTGGCATGGGGCTGACTGGCTAGAACCCAAAAACCACTCCAAATGGCACAGAGGCGACAGCCAGCTGTGTCTTTTTCACATTTGGTTTCATTGTTTTAGGATTAAATCCAACCACTGCAACCTACAGTAACTCTAGACTTCTCGAGGCTCAAAGCTTTCCATATAGCACGGTCTGTGGTTTCACTGTGGAGAAGCAAACCTGGAAAAAAACTTGTTGGACTGGACCAGAAGTATTTCAGTTAGTGCAGCAGGAGCTGCCAGTGGTGAAAATAGCACTCCTGGAGCATGAATGAACGGAGTGGTGTTTCATTCTGTGCTCGTTAGACAATTTAAGCCTAACTCGGCATTATGGTTGCACTGGGCAGTTTGCTCTTGAGATGTATTTCCATTGCCACGTAATGAGTATAAATGCTCTTTATAAGATACCCGTGGATGGAAAGCATCTAGTGGTTGCTAAGGGTTCTTCTGATGATATATATTCAAAGTTCTCCTGTTTGGCATTAATTAGCACAATGTACTATGTTGCAATTTCCCAGCACAGACACATCCAGATTCCTGCTAGGAATTGGAAGTGGTGTCACCCGCCACCCACTCTCCACCCAAACCAGACAGCACTGAGACAATCCCTCTGTCACATAAAGCTTCTGTCTCCCCAACAACTCCATGGCAGGGGGTGAGGGGCTGTGGAGGATGCAGGATTTTTTTGTGTTAGAAAAGCAAGCCATTTCTAACAGGCCTGAGGCTGGGATCTTCATGAAGGTCTGTCCCATGGGTTCCAAAAGCCAAGTGCCATTAGGTGGGGGCAATCAAAAGCTCTTGATTTGGCATGCGGGCTGGTGTATTTCTGATGTCCAAGTTTAGGATTGCTGTTTGCAGAAAGGTGATGCCCACAAAAGCTCAGACCCCTGAGGGACTGGCGGGAGCTTGTGACCCATACACTGATTTGAACACTCCATGTCACAGCACTGGGAGGAACTGGTGCAAACCATTCCCTTATGTGCTTGGTTGCTGCAAGCCTGCTACTGCTGCTTCTTAATGAAATACTAAAGACAGAGGATATGAGGTACTAGGGAGGCTGGATTCTGCCCCTTGCTAAAGAGCAAAAGGGGATACTTGTCCTTTTTTTGCTTATTTTGTCCCTGCTAGGTACCTGAAAAGCTACCAGCCCCAAGCTGCAGAGATAATCAAATGCCATACCAACCAAAATACCAAAACATGAATACTTGTGTGTTTCAGTGATATTGCATGGAACATAACATAGCTAAGCATGTAATTAAGAAAGTACCAGATTACACTCATATCCTTCTTCTGCTTGGACATCCCACCATGGGTAGGTTGCCCTGCTGCTCATGGCTCCTAAGTTCCTTGCACTGGGTGGAAAGTGCTTTTTCCACTGATTTTGGTACACCGCTATTTTATGCCAGGCTTTTTTTTGCTACTTTCTTATTAGTGGTTATGTCTTGCCTCATGTAAGGACCATTGGCCTCTGAGCTCTACTGGAGATGTTCCTTCTGCTTTAATCTCTTATACAATAGCCGTCCCCTCAAGCAGGCTACATGGTGTGAAGTAGGTCCTTTCCGGCAACTAATGAATAGTTGTGACATTGTGAAGCACCAACAGGGCATTGTCACAGCCCTGCAGCCAGCCCTTCTGAGGGCCCATCACACCCACTATGGAAGACAGCCACCGCTGGAGCCTGCTTCCAGCAACACCATCCCCACAGCATCCAAGTTCCACTGCAACTCAGCCTTTCCCAGCACCATGGGTTTTGCATGCTTTCCCCAATGCTGTAACAGGCAAGCACCAGTTAATTTTCTTTTTTAATGCCTCCAGCCTCCCTCCAGATAAATTTATTTTTTTAACTCAGAAGTACATTTGTTGCAAGTCAGATGCCAACAACTCCCAGTGCCAAGAAGATGCACTGCTCCTTCTGCTTGTTCTGTTTTCCTGTGAACTTTATCAGTTTTTGCTTGTTTCTCTGTGACCTTTGGAGCGCATTCAAAGTCATCTGCCTTTTGCTTTGATTTAATTTCAGTCCAGTGCATGTTGCCAGCTTATTTGTTGCCTATTTTTACACATCGCCAGCAAATCACCACCTCTTCATATTGTTTAGACAGTCATCAAATCGAGGCTTGCCAGTTCTTTTTGTTAATGGGCTAGGAGGGATTGTTACACCGAGCTAGTGTGACCAGAAGGGGACCAGAAAGCTGCTTAATTCCAGCTAACAAATCTTTAAAGCCTAGTGTGGGACTTTTATGGTTGGAGCAGGGTCTGGCCTATGTTATGGACCCAAGATCTGCCTGTGTGTCTGCTGTACCTCATCTTTCCGCTCATTAGCAGGGCACTTCAGCTACCACAAGCACTGGCTCCACTGTGCTGGAAATGTATCCCTCAAGTTGTTGCGCCAGACATTTGGCTTGTGCTGCTTCTGGGATAGAGATGTTTTTTTAGTGCAGAGCTGGTTTGGACCTCCTGGGTCCTCTGCTACAGCTGGTCCCAGTTACAAGCATCAATGGGAGGTGAAGGACTCTGGTGGCTTGCGGTTCTGTTTATTCCTGCGATGTTAGCAAGAGCCTGGATAGACATGGGAGCCTCAGGTGAAGCACAGGGTCCTCAGACCTTGTTCAGGCTCAGCTCCAGAACCACATAGCCCACAAAGTCCTTCTTCCATGCCTGGAAGGCTCCACATTTTTCATGTATTCCTCAGGAGAGCTATATTGAGGGACATTTGAACAGCAGGAGTACTTTCTCCATGACTTCTGTATGTTTTCCTGCGCACTTGTCTGTGTTGCCTTTACAGCTCCAGGTATCGTGCTTGATGGCTCATTTGAGACCAAGGTTTCCTTTGTGGGCCAGGAGTAAAATCCAAATTTCTCTCCAATGCAGAGGATAGTCAGAAGGGGAAGGCATAGCACAGTTGACCAAAACCTAGACTCGTCTGGGCACCATGGGCATCTCCCACTGCATCATTCAATACCTGAGGTAGGTACTCATTTCTTGAAGTACAGACATAGTGTACGTAGCTTTAAACTATTCTGACTCCATTTTCTGTGTATGAGGCCCCAAGTCCTAAATAAGACAATTTAAAGAGATAAGTGATTACTGATTAGATGTAACTGTGACGATTTTACACTGTGCAGTGGGTGTAACGTTTTCAAAAATGGCCTGCATGCTTCTTGTGCTCTCCATAGAGATTTACCTTTTGTTCTTTCTTCTTTTCATAGAATCATAGAATCATTTGGTTTGGAAGGGACCTTAAAGATTATTGAGTTCCAACCCCCCTGCCATGGCAACCAGACCAGGTTGCTCAAAGGCCCATCCAGTCCGGACTCGATTGTTGGTTCCCTTCCCATAAATCACCAGAAGAAAAACTTGTGGATGTTCCACGTGAGGTGGGGAAAGCCAGTTGCAACCCTTAAACAAAAAGTAACCCACAATTAAAAAATGTTAGTGTAAACAAACCCAGTCTTTTCAAGTGCCCATCTTCTCAGAGTTATGCCCCACAAACACTTTACAAACAGGCCTGACCTGGAAAAGAAAGGCAGGAGCAGCACATTTACAGGTAGATGCTCAGGTCAGTGCAAAATGTAGTACAATCATCTCTTGCCCTACAAACAACCATGCCCTTGCTTAATGGCACAAGCAAGTCCAGCCCCTGAGGGAAGTGGGGCTGTTCTTAGGCTTAGCCATTCACAGGATAAGGGTCTTGTTTTGCTTTCCTGCATTTGAGACTTGCAGGATAAAGACTGGCACAGGGTTGTGGACCACTTATAACAGAGAGTCTCCCTTGAAGAGTGCTAAGATGCACTGGGCACCCAAGAGCTCAGGGTGCCTCTCATCCTGTCGATCCACTGCCAAGAAACTGCTGGCAACTCATGTGATAGCAGCAGTGGGGCTGTGGGCTCCAGCCCTGGCTTGTTCTGCATTGCTCAGCCCCCCCAGAGCTGCACAGCCAAATTCTGGGAGAACTTTTATGTTTCTCCAGGCCATCAGAGCAGCCAAACAGGCTGCAGAGGTCAGGGATTAGTCCTGCCTTGACCGATGTGCTCTCGAGCGTTACCCAAATCTCAGATGCACTGTGTCTGCAGTTATGTACCTGATCCAGGCTGAAGCTTGTTTGCTTTCACAGCCTTGCAAGAGCCAGCTCAGTTCAAGCTCAGTAACTTAATGTTTGCCAAGGTTTTCTATTTTGCATTGAGATTGCTGCTGCTGCCATCATCCACGATGCCAAGTCAGCCCACACGTCCTCCTGCCACCCATGGAGTCACATGCTCTGAGGCAAAGCCTGGTAATATCACATTTGGGGGTTACAGATCTCGGAGAGGACAGCCACTTATACATCCCAGGGACCCGAGCGCGGCCAGACTGCACGGTTTACAGTGTGTTGCAGGCACATCTCAAACTTCTCATGAAAGACTAAGAAAAAAGGCACCACCAGAACCCTGGGGCTAGAAGGAAGTCTGGGACAGGCCTGTCTCTTGCTGTTCCAGTGCCCACGTGTGGCCAAGCCCTGAATCTTTTCTTCTTTTGCTTTGTTGCATCCAAGTGCCAGGCAAACTCTTTGCAAAGAAGACAAGTGTCCTCTGCTGGCTGCAAGCAACAAATGCATGTGGTGATACCCTGGCTAGGGACAGTACTGGAGCAGGGATGTGTTTTGTGGAGTCTGTGACCTGACTTTGTTGTAAAGGTGGACAAGAAACCAACTGTGAAATGGAGCTACAAGCTAGCTGCCTGCAGCATGGGCAAAGGAAGGGGGTCAGGTTCTTTGTGCCTTCTGCCCTGCAAGGGCTGCGGGTGCAGGACAGGGTGCAGCCCTTCTCCTCAGTCCCATTGCTGGTGGGAAACTCCAAGTGGGTCCCCCAGCACAGCCCAGGTGGTGTCTGAGATGGTGGAGGCTGGAAGGAATGTACTTTAGAAGGTAGAGGGCAGCTGCACAGGAGGGCTATG
Organism: Pedionomus torquatus; assembly: GCA_013398155.1. Lineage (NCBI taxonomy): Eukaryota > Metazoa > Chordata > Aves > Charadriiformes > Pedionomidae > Pedionomus > Pedionomus torquatus. Next base: position 101,394 of record VZRU01005494.1, on the reverse strand, counting down.
AGATCGGAGGTGCCCGAGGCACAGGAGCAGAGCTCTTCATCAGCACAAATCACATTCTGGGCAGTGTCGGCAGAAAGGACGTAAGAGCAGGGGCCAGAATCCAGCATGCGTTTGTTCTCTGAGTTTCTGAAATAATCCCTCAGAGATCAACGGGGTTTCACATCTTTCCCCATCTGTTCTTAATCTGTTCACTTGACAGATGCCAAACCACCATACCCTGTATGGAAAAACACAAAACAAAATACAAATCCTTCTACCTCCTCTGGTTTTATTCAGAAATGTTCCCTGCAGCCTGGCTGTGTTCAGGCGTGTGAGGAGCCCCAGGGAGGAACCTGCAGCAGGGACAGATCTGCTGTCAGCAGGGTTTTCACAGCAAGGCCCAGAGAAGGAGTGGCCAGGACAAAGGTGGTATCTGATGGAGCATCTTTGTGTTTTTGCAAACCCGATGACTCAGGTTGGTGATTATCTGCTGCTGGCATCCTTCTGCTGCCAAGAAGCCTCCACTGACATCTCGGTCCTGTTGTTCCAGACTTGCACAGCCAGGGATAGGTGGGGCAGAGAGAAGGGAACTGCCTTGCTAAAGGGCACAGAGCAGATAGGGACCAGAAGGAAAACCAGTAGCCTGAACCTCCCAAAGCCTCCAGTTGATTGGTCAAGCACCGTTATCCCAGTGTTAACTCAGAGTTCAGCCCTGCAAAATCTGTTGAGGACGTGAGGAACAGCATATTAATGGTACCCATGAATACTTTATTTAAGGCTGAGACTCGGTGACTACAGTACTGTCATTATCAGTGCCTGGACCTAACCATTTTGATAATAAATAATACAGGATAATTCCCAACATCTAAATTATTCTATCTTAAGCTGTTCCCATCCTCATTTTATTGATCAAGAGGTCTTAGTGTTTGCAACAGCTGATATAGTAAATGGACTTTAACTTTCTTCTTTCCAAATACTGAAACTGGCTCTTTTCAGGACATGCCATGTAATTTACAGCTCCATCACCAGCTCCTTAATAGTTGCCAGGTTCTTTGAAGTCCTTTGAAAGTGAACACAATAAAAAGATAAGAGTGGAGACTGACCACAAGTTTCATGGCTGCAGATTCCTACGTGCCTTTTTTGGTCTTTTCAGCCAGCTAATGCAAACCAATTCTGCATCTTCAAGGCTAAATGATGAGGTTTTAGAGTTCCCCTGACTAATAACAACAGAGAATGGATACAGGCCTACAGCAGCCAAATACCAGCACATCTCTACATGGAAGGGGAGACCTCTTCTTTGCATATCATTTGCTTATCAATCCTGCCAGTCTGAAACCAGGTTTGAAACGGTGGCAGTTAAACACCAGTGCAATCTGACCATTACCCCAGGAACAGGGTATTTAGATGTGGCTTGGATGAGCAAAAAGGAAAGCTGGGAAAAGATTCAGCAGCTGTGATAGAAGAGGGAAAACAGGACTGCCTTGGGCTGTTAGCATCACAGCATGCCCTGCTCTGTTCAAACACTGCTTCACACCAATCCAAGCCTACGTTAATTTAATAAATTAAAACATCCTGTGCCTCTCCACTTTGGCATAGGTAGAATTCGGGGTGAAGGAGATCTCCTTTGCTTGTTTTGCGTGTTTTGCCAGCATCCCCCAGCTCCCTGAAATGTCAAGAGAAAGATCAAGAGAGTAAAATGTAATCTCAAAGAGAAACACAATATTTTTTAAAATGTCCTCACAGCAGCAATCATAATAAAAATATAAACCTGAGGTTTGTAAAAATCTAGCAATAAAACCACAGACATCTTTACAAATCCCAGATACACAGTGCTCCCCAGAAGCAAGCACAAAACCCTCCCAGATGCTGGGGAACTGGCCTAATTGTTTTACAGCTTGTAAAAAAAAAAAAGCGCCACACATGACACCAATTCACAGGTCATTACCAGTCACCAGCAGGGAAGATAAAACAAAATCTCTTCACCTGGAGACCATGGAGCACCTGATGGGAATGCTGCACTTACAGGCAAGTGCGTGTTTAGCTTCATAAAGCTTGAATCTTTGTGCTGTTTCCTGGTTATTTAAAGCCCTTTTCTTTTCAAGCTAGATTATAGGCATCTGTACTTCCCCAGCTAACAGCAAGTGTGTTCTGGTCTATGGGAATAGAGATCATCTCTTTTAAAATGTGAGGCAGGCCCTCGGGCAATGCAGCTCAGCTTCCCAGTGTGTTCTGGCAGCTTAGTTAATAATTCCATGCCGTGAATCTCCCATCAGCAAAAGGAATCTTGTATTTCTCCCACTCTTTCTCCAAATAGGTTTAAAGCTCTTCACATGGGCATTGCTTATTCTGAAGAGGCAACAGAGGACTGGTCATGTGCAAGGTGATCAAACTCACCTGAGTACGGAGCAGGATTATAAAGCAGAGTACAGCTGGTGGGGGACCCCCTGCAATTCTTTAGCCTATGACTTTCTTATGTGCTTGACTTTACTTGGGGGTATAGCCAGAATTTTGAATTGCCTGTATTGCTGAGGGAGGCAGGCAGGCATCAGCTTGCTGAGATGATGGTATTGATTCAGCTATTGACAACTGCCGTGGCTTTTCCTCTGTCTGCCATGGGAGTGAGCCCATTTGATAGCAATGATGGGAAATTACTCAGAGAAAGAATTTTCAAAAAGAGAAGTTCAATGTAGGCCAGGCTAAAAAGTTCAGAGTAAACACAGCCTCAGCCTAGTACTGTATAACTGTCAGGTCACATTGCAGTAAGTTTCTTGATGCTGATAATTTAACAATTCTTTGGCCCAAGGGTACATCTTCCACTGCGAATCTGCTTCTCCAGAGCTGCTTTATCACTGACCTGAAAGAAAGCAATTGTGGCTCTTGTGTAAATGTATGTGATGAGTGCTAAAGCGTGGCAATAGCTACAGCACATCCAGCTGGTCTGACAAAACTGACAAGGTTCGGTAGGTGCATTTTGCTCCCTGAACATAGAGGTCACTGGCCTTTTTCCTGTTGATCTCTGGTAGAATGCAGTAGGCAGAGCCCAAGCATACATACGTAAAGCTGTCAGTGATTACTTGTACACTTAAACTACATTTTTATTTTCTTTTTCTGTAAAAGCCTTAAAAAAAAAAAAAAAAAAAAAAAAAGTACAGGTGTCACAGGTTGTCTTTTGCACTGGAAAATTGTTTGTTCTTCTGCTCTTATTTCTCACTTATTCACAACTTATCCATTGTCTTTTGCAGACTGTCTAAGTTTAGCTGCCTGGTTGAAGAAATAGCTTTTTTTCTGAAACAGCTCTTTCTGATGGCAGTGGAAAACTTACTCCTCAGGTTCCTGTGAAAGGCCCATTACATACTTGAAAGGTGGGAACTACTTTTTGCCTTGTTGGGATACATACAATCACAGCATTCTGAGTAACATCCATCTCATTAATTAATGCTGAAAAAGAACGGATTTTCTAAGAATCTGGTTGGTAAAGTGGAGATTAAGGGGCTGGTGCTTTCTCCTAGCCAGCAATTCTAGCAGTGTTTTACGTTCTGGGAGTAGGTCAATTCACTTGCACATTTAATGGATGAGAGAAAGGCCGCTTGCACTAAACTAGCTTTCTGGGCAATGTAGAATACCAGGGATGCAAAATCCTCCTGGCTGCCTGCTGCAGCGGGGAGCTGCTTGCGTGCTCTTCCACAGCATGGCCTGGCAGATCTATTTGCAGATGATGCTCTCTTGTACTAAAACCAAACACTCAGGAGCATCCCGCTATAAAGCAAATGCTTGCTGAGGTGATGCAAGCCAATGTGCTGCTTTGGGAGACAGCTGACCACGCTCTGCTCGGCACCGTTTCATTAGCGGTAAGCCACACTGCAGCAGAGGTACAAGAAGGATCTCTGTTGTGCCTCCCTCCATGTGTAGAGATGCATGTGCAGCTCATGGCAGCCCATTCCCACCTTCTGCTCCTCCAGCCCCATAGGTCAGGCCGGATTAGGCTTCTCCTGGATCCCGAATCGCTTTTTCCAGTTATGCTCTTCAATAGATGGCTGAGCCTCAGTTCCAGCACTTGTCATCAGATGTTACTTGTTCCTCTTGCACCAGGAACCCTGCCGGCCTAAGTGTTGTGCAAACAAAGGAAAAACAATAACTAAAACCAGTTTCTCCCTTAAGGAGCTGACAACATCTCCCTTATTTCTCCCAGCCACTGTAAATAAATCCTTGGTAATGTCACTGTTCTTCAGAGGATGATAAAAGGACCTGTCATCACTCCCTGACACTGACTGTTTCTGCCATTCACCAAGCTTTTCCCTCCCTCTCCCATGCAGGGAAAAGTTTGTTAAAAATTAGATCTCATCTGATGACTGCTAATTATCTTAGAGCTGTTGGTAAGATGCAGTGAAGGGACTAAAGACAGTGCTTGAGAACAGCCCTGCAGGAGGAATGCTGGCTTGGCTGGCTCCACTGAGCAGAATTAGGCCTTGGGTATTTTAACTGATGTTTCTTCAATAGATTGTCTGACAGCAAAGGTACTAAATGAGCATTGGTATAGAAATATCTCTATACACGCGTGTATACTTGTGTATGTTTGGTTCTGATTTTTAAAATCTTTCCATTTGGAACAGGGAGGGGTTCCATCACCCATTAGATTTTGGTTGAATTTCATCCTGGTTCTCGTTCCCTACTCTGCTCCAAGCTCCGAGAAAGACTCTTGCCCGGTAACCCTCCCCTTGTCCTACCCCCAGCTCACTGCTGTCAAGAGCAGAAGACTCATGTAACAGCCTGTGGGCTGTTTGCTTGCAGGGAGAGACAGCCACTCCAGCACCGTCTCCTTCCTAACGGGGTGAATATGAAGCTAATCCAGGATTCTCATCTCAGCCCCGCTGATCTAATTAATAGTAACTCTTTTGGCTCTACAGGGTGGAGGGTGTCTGGATTTAGATCTGCATTACCAGAAACAAATCCTGCTCAGCTGTGGATGTTGATATTAGAGATGCACAGCAAAGAGAGACAACTTCCATGTACAGTGACAACAGGGGAGAGGATGAACCTTTTCTGCTTCCAGCTCTGCAGCCTGCTGCTACCTCCGGTTCCTGTAATCTGTGCTCTTTAAAAAAAAAAAAAAAAAAANNAAATAAAGAGAGAGGCACGCCTTAAAAGCCAGCAAGAGTGGGAAGATGGACAGTCTCTGATGTCCTGGAAAAATCTCTGTCCCTGCTCCTAGTAGAGCCTGGAGAGCAAACCCAAGACTAGAGAAAGCAGACCTCAGGCTGATCACCTGAGACAAAACACTGGACAGCATCAGCCTTGCCCTGACCTCTCCCTAATACCTTCCTGCTCTCATCTCCCATTAACTAGTTAGCATGGGCTTTTTAAAATACGCATGGCCCCTCCAACAAGTAGACACCAATTTCCAGTCATCCACCTACCTGGGCCCTCTCTGTCCCCAAGCAGCACAGTGAGGAGAAGAACCCAGAGCTGGCACTGGCAGGTGGGTGCTGCTCCCGCTGCTGTTGGTGTTGCTGGAACCCTCCTTCCTCCACAGACGTTACACCGTCTGCCCAGGCTTTGCAGCTGCTTGATTTATTTCTATATATAAACTTTGGTTCGTGCGAGCAACGTGGCACATTTCCAATGCAGCCAGGCCAGCCTGTGGAGGGCACGCAGGGTGACGTGGCAGAGGATCAGAACAATTCTTCAGCTGGTGCAGAGACAGACTGGCCAACCTGCAACTCTCTGCTTAGCAACAAGGTCCTGGCAATCTGTGCAGATGATTGCATCCCATCAAATCTGGAAAAATCCACCCATGCAAGGAGTTTCTTGCTCCACAGAGCTTGGCCATATGGCTGAAGAATAAGCCATGAAGGGACAGAGGTCTTTGAAGTCCTCTTGAAGAGGACTCAGAAGTCCTGACGTCTGGAGACTGCTTTGCTGGATTTTTGGGCCTGATCCTGTCAAAACATGGGAGTCAAGAAATTTGGATTTTTATCTCCATTTCCCCATGGATTTTTTGTCTGACCCTTGGGTGGTTAATCACAGCCAGACTTTGAAAGGATGCCTACAGTTTTCACAGAAAGCTGCAACTTCACGAAGCACTGGTAGTTACACTAGAGATAACAACCCACAGGCAGCATGGGGCCTTAAGGACTGCTGCACATCATCTCACAGCTTTTTGGCATCTCTGATTTTGGTGGAACCCAAATAATGTGAGAGTTTAGTCTAAGATGCTCCTATCTCAGAGCCCTATGTTTGCACTTTGATGGACTAGGGGTTTGAAGTTCTGGAGGAAAAACCCCTTGTCCATCCCTGAAGTTCAGGAGTTGTCATCGGGGCCAGAGTTTCCTCCAGCCCAGCTCCCTGCAAATAGGAGTCACTGAGCTATAATTAGCTGTATTACACAGCACCCTCCTTTTCAGGATTTTTAAAGAGCTTTGCAGCTATTAATGACACATAATTACCATGCTCACAGCACCCTGCAAGACAGAGATATTCCCACTTTGAACGTGAAACTAGAGCAGCTCAGTGGGGCACTCACCTGGCAAAGGGCAGTAGATGCTGCTGCTGAAGCAGAGCAGCCTTTTAAAGGATGACAAATTGGGGTGATGTTTTCAGACTGAAATTTCACAGAACCAAAAACTTAATAGAAACCAAGGGGACGTGGAAAAAAATACTTAGGGACTGTTTGAGTTTTAGTTCAGCATGAATGTATTTTCATCCCCTTGTTTCCAACGCATTTTCCTCACGTGGGTTACAGGGGTCTATTTCTGTTGTAAGAATGTCACATTTTAAGGCCAGTTATTTAAAAGCACTTTCTTTTCAACCACACAATAGGGTTTTTTGCTTCATCCGTGTTAGGTTATTAGGGATCCATACTGAATTTAACACCCTTCTGTCTTTCCTGCCAGGATGATTCAAGTGGCAAATGCATTTCTCTTTTGGCACAGGTCCTACCTGAATCAGCTTCTCAGACTAGCTCATCACTTAACAGGATCCTAAATTAAGAGTCCACATTTTATATAAAAGCTGTGTGGATCTGAGATAAAGTAGAAGGAAAAGTATGAATAGGAGAGGGATTGTTCTCTGGGTCTGCCTGACGTTGTGCTGATGACAGAGACGCCCCATGGAGGAATGTACAGGGAGCTGCCAGCGCTGCTGCTGTGTCCTGGGCTGGAAAGGTGCTGTGGGGACGCTGCTCACACCCACCCCGCACCGCTGGGGCACAGCAGCCCGCTCCTTCCCGCTGCAGGGCCTGTTTCCATCACTGGAGAACACCTAAATCTCCTCCTGTCCCAAGCATTTCCAAATGCCCATTTAAAATTGGTCTTTTTGGGTTTTAGCTTTGGCCAAGACTTACTAAGCTTTCTTATTTCCCTCCAGGCTATATTGCGCTTCATTTTTCCCAGCGTCAGGAGTCGCGAGATGTGAAGCACGTGTCGATCCAATCTCCCTTTCCTTGCGCACAATACAACCACATTGAGGGTATGTTGATCCACCAGCTTGCAGCTTAATGTTGAATTTTATATCGGTTAAGGCCTGAAACAGTTATCTGTGTTTGATATAATACTCGTTTTTCTTTAGAAAATTACCGTCTCTAGCATTTAGAAACTTTAATCAGGTTTTTCTGTTGGCTGCTTACAAGATCCATTTCCTATCCCCGAAGTCCCTTATAATGAAGTACTTTCTTTCCATTGCAAGCACTGTGTGCAAATCCGCATGCAAGAGGAATCGTATCAGGCTTTTCCCATGTGTGCCATTCACACAACTTGTCCTGCTCAGGGGCAAGTCCCCGATTGCCCAAACTGCCCCGTGCTCGTTACTTGTGTGGGAATTCCTGTGCGTGGCTCCCAGCGCGCACGCCGCTCCTCCCAACTGCCCCGCATCTGCCAGAAATGTCATCCCGCAGGGTCCGCCGGGGTGCGCGCAGCACGCGCTCGCCGCCGCGCGCCCC
>VZRU01005494.1:73671-93110 GCA_013398155.1 Pedionomus torquatus | reverse complement strand
GGGGGTCAGCGGCATCGGCGATCCCCGGGAGCGCGGAGGCCTTTTCCCCCCCTCGCGCACCCCTGCGCCCGCGGGCGGCCGTTGTCGGGGCGCCCCTGCCCCCTCTCCGCGCTGGGCGGGGCCGCGCCCGCCCTGGGCTGGAAGATGCTCCGGTGCCGGTGCTGCTGCGGCCGCCGGGCCCGGGCTGCGCTCCCGCCGGACCGGAGGCTCCTTTCCCCCTTCAGAGCCTAAGAGGCGCTTTCTCTGCTCACCAGAGCAGCGGAGGAGCAAAGGTGTGATCCCGCAGCTCGCTTTACCCCTTCATCTTCCTTTATCGCTTTACCCTTTACCTTCCTGGTTGTGCGGGTTTCTTTGGTTTCGGGTTGTGAAGGTGTGGGAGCTCAGGGGAGCCGCCCGCCAGCCTCCCCCTGCTCGGTGGGGCTGCTGACCCCCACCCACAGAGGCAGGCGTTACATCGCATCCTCCTTCATCTTGCGGAGTCTCGGTTTTGTATGGTGCGTGTTCACTTTAGAAAGTGAGGAGAGTGTCGTTATCGTGGGTAACACGGAGCCTGCAAAGAGAAGGCGCATATGTGGATGGATGGAGAGATTGGGTACGTTTTGGATTAGGTAGGGAGTAATTGTCACTTGAAGCAAGGAGAATTTTTCCTTTCAAGGAGAATGTCGCCTGTGGATATGGTAGCAAAGAAGCGCAGGGTGTCCTCAGACATGGAGATTCTTCCAGCCGCATAGATGCTGTTTCCCTACGCAGGACATGGGGTGGGACAGCAGGGAGGAAGGAGGGGCCCTTCCCACCGTGGATAAGCGGTACACGTTTGAGTTTGCCTTATTAAATTTTGTAATGATGAGACAATGAAGGTAAATAAAAAGCTGAGGCAGCCCTGAGGATGGAATTGTCCATTGTGATCTGCATTGCAGGTGCATAAGTAGCATCCAGCGTACTTGTTGGCCTTGCCTAGATGGTAAGATGCTTAAGCATAAAAAGCTTTCCTGGTGGTTTTGCGATATAAATTATGGTCCTTAATTAAAAAAAAAAAAAAAACGGTTATGACTGTAAACGTAGTGCCTTTTTTCCATAAAACTTGCTCATTAGTGAATTTAATTCTGTAGGGCTTTATTATGACAACCTCTGTGAGAGGCTAGATTAAATACAGACATTTATGCTCTTAAATTGCACAATCCTTTCTGTTTTGATTACTTAAAGCAAGTGCTTTATAAACTTATAATGGAAGACTTGTAATATTGTTGATTTTTCAAGCTTTTGGTTGTACTGAGGTTCCAGCAGCCATTTTTAGTGAAACAACAAAGATCAAGAGGTCGTGACAGAGGAAACTATCAGTGGCTTAAGTAGACACAAAGAATATTAGCTAAACTGATGCATAGCTATTTATTTTCGTTCTATTACCGTACCTCTGCTCAGTGTATCTGTAAAGTTTCCCCCCCTATCCCCTTAGAAAAGATGAAGGCCTCATGACCAGTCCAAATGCTGTTAAGTAGTTTTCGGTCCAGTAGTTGTTGCAAATTCTAAAATAACAACTTTAAGGATTGAAATAAGATTGCTTTCTTTGCTTCAGATTTCAGATATAATTGCATGCTTTCAGAGCTTTAAATTATTTTTTTTTTAAATGTGTATTGTCATTAGAGTTACAAAAATCATCACTTCCTCGGTGTGCCCTAATTCAAGAGACTGTAGTATTAAGGACAATATATTTGTTCATCCTGATCTGCTACGTTAGTCAATCCTTTAACAGCAGTAGACAGGAGAAAGACTCCCCAGTGCTATCGTTCCAGAATGTGGACCATAATGTAAAGTGAAATATTTCTTGAACGTTATAAATGGTATAGTAGAGGGAATACAGTTGTAATAAACTAGTTTGTAAGTTTCCTTTTGGTTCTGTGTCAGACTCATTTCTAGATGTCTCATTACTTTTCCTATGGCATAAAAAAATTGTGTTAAAGTAGCAAAACATTGAAGGATTACTTTTATATTCACAGGATTCACAGTGTGTTCTAATACTTATTTGTGTAAACAAAATGCTATTATGTAATTAATCTTTTTACTTGAGTTTCTTTAACCTCATTTGTCATAGTCAAGCTTGAAAGAAATGTAGCAAACTGTAGATTGCTTTGTAGAGAAAACAGAACCCTTCGTCTTTCCAATAGGGTTTACAATGCTTAAGAATTTTTGTGCTGACAGGTGACACTTTGTGTATATATTTTGTGTCTGTAAGTAGCAGTGGTGGGTTTTGGTTAGCAGTGATTTACTGAAAAATCAGTGTGTCAGCTTAATGTTGATGCTTATGGGGAGTTACTTAAATGTGTTCTGACTAGACGAGTGCATAGCTTTTCTTCCTGCTGATTTAAAAAGCAAAGCCACCGATGAAGAAAGGAAAAAATCTGAGGGTTTTGCAGTTGAAAAAAAAGATAGTTGCATGAAAGGTCGTTGGTTTGGTTTTCTGCAGGCTTTTGTGTCTGCTGCGGCACACAATAAAACATTGTGAAACGTGGAAAAGCATAGATGTCTGTGTGCCTTATTGCAGCTTTCACACTTGTTATTGATACAAATATGCTGTGATAAGGTAGTGGTGTGTAACCATAACCAGTGTTGTCTGCACGGTCTCCGGCAGAGCTTGCCCTGGTGCTGGGAACAGCGGTGCTGAGTGCTGCGGCCCAGAGCCGGGTGGAGTTGAAGCGGGGCGGGTGCCCTTTGTTCAGGCAGAAATATTATCGCTTGAGCTCTGGTTTCCTTTGCATCTGCAGCGTGCCCAAACAAACTCTCCACTCCTTCCTTGTGTACTGAGCTAATGCAGTAACAAAAAAAGGCAAATTAAGATAATGAATAGTGCATTTAGTAGAGCCAAGTTTGAATGTTAGCCCCCTGGTTGGTACCTGCTGTACCTCACCTGATTCCTTCACTTACTTGATAGGACCTGGTGTCCTTTATATATTTGGTTGCGTTATCTTCAACAGATGTGTGCCTAATTAGTCTCTGTGCTCATTTTTAAGTGATGTAAAAATTGTCTTCCTCTCAACAAGGATGTCCAGCAGTGTGATAATGGGTGTTTGTCAGTATCTCCATGTGATCAGTGAATAATTTTCTCTGGTAATGTTACACGGTTATCTACCAGCTTTTTTCTCCTGGTGATGTTAAAGAGCATGGTACTATAAATGGGAGCAACACATTTAATTACTACTAGAACTGATAGGCGTGACAAAATATTGCTGAAAATAATGTCCTCAGAGTGTATCAGAACTTCTGCAAGCTCTTAATTTGATTTTTTTTTTTAAATAGTCCTTGAAAAAAAGCCTTTTCTTTGGATCACTGTTCCTTTCCTGCTATTGAGGAGCATGTTTATTCTCACTTCACTCCCAGAAAACCTTTGGCTTCTACTGAAATTGTTAAAATACATTGCTGCTTGTTGGTCTTAATTATTTGGGTGAGAGACAGCATTTAAGATCAATATTGTTGATAAACATTGCTTGACTAAAGGCTGTAAAATTTCATGGCTTCATCCTAAACAGAATGATAGCTGCCTCCAGAAAGGCTGAAAACATGCCAGAGAATGCCCTGTAATCTGAGTCAGTGCCTGGAGGGAGGGACAAGAGGTGCAGCATATCGCATCTCTGTGGAGCAGAGGTGTGAGCTTAGGAAGTGTCCACCTGTGTGGAAAAAATTGTGTGAATTATGTCAGCAGCAGCAGGTTTCCTGTGACCAAAGTATGTGTGCTTGTTTGCTTTCCGTTCTTTATAAAAGCTTGATTTAAGCTGTGTACTGTTTTATTATCTCAAATTGAGATACATGGGTTATGTAAGTAAGAGTAGAAAGCACCTCTGTTTGAAATTCCTTATCCTGACATCCTATTTACTCTAATTTTTTTTTTTTTTACTTGCTTGAGAGGACTTAGACAGGCCATCACCACCACTAGGTATCCTTTATCAGCAGATCTCAAAACCTTTACTTTAGTGAAGCAGAGGCCAATTTTTATATGTTTGGTTGTTGTTGCTGTTCTAAAATAATACAATCAATGGCTTATGAAACAGCATCACAGAATGCATTAGAGAAAAGCATCATCCTCAGACTGTTAAACTTGCCTGAAAAATAGTTGTGCTGTGCTTTTGAGCTGCTGTTTCAGTAGCTGTGCCCTGTAAATGGATCTCTCCTGGGAGGACAGACTTATTTAGCTTGCTGTAAGGCTTCAGTGTCTTTTGATGTGTTTCACAAATATTCCAAGTACACTTTGAAAAATCCTAATTTCAGCAGTTCTTGCCATAGGAGCTCAAGCTGAGGTGAGTGCCTGGAGCTGGCACTGCTGCAGGAAGCAGTTCAGTCTGTACCACCCTCCCACGTTGGTTATTGATGATTTTATTTCCTTTTTTAAAACATTTTAATTTTTTAATTTTTTTTTTTCACTTTCCCCATCAACCACATGAGTGTCTGCAGTGCTGCATGGTGAACCTGTCACCTGAAAAATAGCCAGTGGAAAAACAGGTTTGTCTTCAGCTGAACCAGTTCCCTGGCCAGGAAGGTGATATCGGAGCTTTTCAGAAATGCAACAGTAAATACTTGCTCAGTATCTGCAAGTGGTGGAATGGGTGAGGCAAAGCCATGGCTTGGCTGGATGGCTAAATAATTGCCTGTCTGTGTGGTGGCAGGTTGTTTTCCTGTTACAGGAGACAAATGCCTAACCAAGTTGTTTCTGTGAAACGAGTGTAGCAATTTTTTAGTCTTTCAGCAAGCCTTCAGAACTGGCAAATTTTTGAAAATAACACATACTTTTTTTTTTTTTTACTTTTCCATAGCATTCTTTCTAAGCATAAATTTGTAGTTATACTTCACATATTCTTGTACAAAAACTTCCCACAACCCACCATACTAGCTTAAGTATTCTGATTCAGCTTTAACTGAAGCTGGAGAACTTTCTTAATGGCTTTGAAAGAAATAGAATCATGCTCATTTTTCTGTGTAACGTTGCTATTGTGTTAGTCTGGGGAAATTTAATATTCATTTTCTTGTCATTCCCCTTTGACAAAAGATACTGTCTTTACTAGAAAAACTAACAAGTGTCTTCGCAACGTAACTGACTGATTGGGTAAAATGTGTGTTCTGTGGCTTTGATGGAGGTTTATTAAAATAACAATTTTTTTTATACTTGGAACGTAGGGTGAACACAATAGAAAGGCTGTTCGTTAGGAACGTGTGCTAGAAAGCAGAAAAGAACCAAGCTGTTTCTCTGAATTATGATGTAGCCTTACTCATGAGGGCTTTTACTGTCACTTTAAAATATAAAAATTACATGGACTTTGTCATCGTTAAAGAGATTCTTTTGAAGTGTGAATTTGTGCTATTTAGACGATACCGTCTCTGTTTCCCAAAAGTGAATTATGCTCAAATTAGGTAGGTCTTGGTGTTTTCTGCCAGAGTAAGCTTTTTCTTCTTGTCCCCCGTACAGACATAGCATTGGATGCCCTGGTACTAGTCAGAATAATTGTGTCTGTATAAAATGCCACTGCAAGAGTATTTGATTTGATTCTGTATTAGTCTCTGTCACGGTAGCAATCTTAACATCTGATTACTTCTAGTCTTCCATTGTGACAGCTCTGGGTTTCTGTGGTCTCAAGGACAGAGAAAATTCCATGTGAATTATTCCTGTCAGTCCTCATGACTTCAGGCAGACAGTCGGGCACTGACACGTAAGCAGTCAGCGATTTCTGTGCCAAGTACCAGCTTGTTCATTTAGAGCATCTAGCAGAATTAAATCACTGCTACCAGGAGTGTGTCCACTCTGTTATTCTTTCTCCTGCCATACCAATTGCTGTTGGAATAACAAAAAACATATCTTCTTACTAAAGTAAGAAGAATGCTGTGCTTCCTCAGGGACATTCAGAGATGTCAGTAAGTGTCTGCAAAATCTCTGATGAGAAAATTTCAGAGATGCCAGGCAGAGAAACAGCTGAGGGAAATAGCGTTGAAAAGTGTTAGAAATAGAAAAGGAGCTGAGAAAGCAAAATCATAACCTTCCTCTGGGAGGAGAGTGGCGCGCTTCCTTTTTCCTCTCAGTTGTCTCCAGGAAAGAACTACTGTTTTTGCTTGTCTTAAAACACACAAACTAAACGAATATTAAAACAAGTTACTGGGACAATACTTACATGCCAGTGTTGTTACACAGAAGGCAGACATTCAGGGGTGGTTGTGTAGGCCTAGCACATAGTCTGAAAAACGTGACCTCGAGAAATACTGAACTAGTTAAAGTGGTTTGGTCTGATGCACAGATAAACGAGGGGTGACAATAAATCTGAAAGTCTTTAATAGGCTGTTATTAATCTGTGTTATTGCCAGATCTATATTTGTAGAAATATAATGGTACCAGGTTGGGGGGTGGTAGGACTTAAAAGCAAATGTCCAAGCAGAAAGATAGCAAAGCCTTTGAGTTGGCTGGGGAGAGGGCAGGGTTTCCTTCATGTCCTTCAAAATAAGCTGAACAAACACTTTTGGGATGGCCTGTGTCTCTGGAGATGGAGAGCTGATCTAAGCAAAGACCAGCTAAGTGTCTCTGTTGGGCATTTTATCATTAGAGCTACATTATTTAGAAATGTTTGGTCAGGTCAGTTACAGTCTTTAAAATGGAGACTGGCTAAAACTTTGAAGGTTCCTATGAAAAGAATCCAGTGTCCTTAATTGGTTCTTGACATTGTATTTTGTCTAGTGTACAGAAAGAATTTTGGCAGGTTTTGTCCCATTTTGAGGGTGCACTGGATAGGTAGCAGTTGAGAGGAAAAGGCCTGCCTGGCCATCCGTGGTCAAGTAATTTGGATATGTGTTGGCAGGGAGCTAAAGCAGCTTCTCGGGTGATAGTCACCCCATCCATGTCAAAGGAGGCTATTCTGTTTTGTTTAGTGGATACCAAACAGGAATGAAAATGTTAAATGACGATGATGGTTTGAGCTTAATTTCAGTAGCTTTCTTTGGACTGTGGCTAAAGTCATTGGCTACCATCTCCCTCCTCTTATCTTGCAGTGGGGTATAGAGATGCTCTGATTTTGTGCAAAGGCATCTGATACACAGCCAGATCCTCGTTGCCTTGAAGGATTTTGAACCCTATCCAAACACTTAAGATCAGAAAAGGCCTGGAGCCTGCACATCATCTGCAAGACAAGATTTAGCTGTTAAAACATTAGCAATTTTTTATGGTGACCATGTGACAAAGTTGCACTTTGGAAGGTCCTGTTTAGTATTTTTAATTTAAGATACTTTTTTTGTTGTTGTTGTTCCCTTTTTAAGGGAGCATGCACTTGTAAAAGAGGACTGAAGGCTCAATATTGGAGCTGTATGTAGATCTACGTATCTGCCTATATCTAGAAACATTCTGTGACGTTGGTGATCTTGAGAAGTGAGAAACGTTGTGTGTTCAGGGGTGGCTGCAGCAGACCGTGCACCTAGGGCTTGTGTAACCACCAGGTTCGGTGCTGTCGGTGTTCAGTGTGAGTCTCGCTGCCAAAGAGGAGGCGTGTTACTATTGCAGAGCTGAACACCGTGATTCTCTTCTAATGTTTTATCATCCTTAGCAAATGACATGTGCTTTGTACATCTCCTTTTGTATAAGAACATAACAAACCTTTTTTTTTTCTTCTTTTTTTTTTTTTTCCAAGTTGCTTGGGAGACAAGAGGGAAGAGCGAAAAGCCATGGTGACATATCTGTGCTGTGGTGTATGCAGTTACAGCTTTCTTCCCAGCATTGGCTTGATTTATCTGATGAAATCCAGCCAGGGATGGGTTGCTTTGAGAGCTGTCCCACCGATTGCCATGGTGAGAGAGTGAAGATTTGCTCATCTGGGCTATTAAGGGCTTGGCTGACCTCTGCGTTTTGCTATTTTGCTTGTGCTTTTTTATTGTAGCCCTGTTCTTGGCTGCACACTTGTTCTTGTTTCAGAGAGCGGGAGGTGAAATCAGCTTAGTGCAATCCCAGAACTGCTTTATAGGATTTCCTCTTTGAAACCCCAATGGGAGATGTACCTGAATAAATATTTTTTTCTTTTTGTCTTTAGACTGATCTATTCCAAGACCATGTTTTCTGTAAAACCTTGGCTGCCCGTGACATTAGTTGTTGGGTGTGATTTGTCGCTGAGTGCTACGCACCAAGAAACAGCAGGTTAAGAATTGATAGGAAACTCAGAGTAGCTGTAAATCCCACTAACCAAAATCCCTGGAACTCAGCCAAAGTGTCTGCATATGGAAGTGGCAGGAGAATGTTCACCGACTTGTATTAAAAGAAACTATAAATTCTTTAATATACTTGTTTCTTTTTCATCTTCTGAGTCCATCCCATTTTAAAAAAACTTTCTGACTGAGATTGCGTGGGTCAGTGGGTCTTGCTTGCATCGTATCCTGTGAGCTGCTGTCAAATTCAAGAGTAAGATTAAATAAAATGTCTTATGTAGTTCTCATACCATAAGAGCTCTCACTAATGGTGAGAATACAGAATTAAAGGGTTCCTGGTTCCCCATGTTTCTGCTCTTCAGAAATGCTCTGTTTGTTAAGTTTGCCCAACAACAAATTAATTGGCTAGGTTGTTGACCTAACTTAGTTCATATCCTACCCGTATTTTCAATCTTCTTGTGTCAAATAGAGTTGTACTAGCTCAAGGGGCATAAAACAATTTGATATTATTCTAGGCAGATAAATATTTTCTCTGAGTGAGGAAGAAGAGGGGCTGCAGCTGAAGTTTGTAGTGGGTTGATTTTATTGCTCTCACTGATTAACTTAGCCGTGCTGCAGGAGAGATGATGCTCTGGTGCTGGTAATGTTTATTTTCTTCCTAAGCCGATAAAGCTAGCCTGCCTCTGATTATGGTTTGTTTCCTCAGAGTAGGCAATTGCAGTGTGATCTTTAAGATGCAAGAGGTCGAGGTGAAAAAACAATCGAGGGGGTTAATGGTGACCATCTTGTGCTCCTTTTTCTAACATTTAGAAACTGGCTTTTAAAACCCACATTTATTTGCAAGGACTGAGCCGTGAACTTTGCTTCTGAAGTTTTTTTTCTGTTCAGATCATAGTTACAGGTGTAAAGCCACTGTTAGGAACCATGGTGAGAGTTTAGGCTTTGGGATATCACATGTAGACAGTTCTTTCCCTTAGTGCTGTCAGAGCTTAGAGTTTCTTTTGGAAAATGTGTTTCTTGATTAAAAACCCCTCCTGAGCCCTGGTGTGCTGCGCAGTCTGAGCTCCAGCTACGGTGAGGGCATGGGCTCTGCAGGATTTATTCTGCTGTCGTGTTCTGTTGTTAGGAGTGTGATGACTTCAGAAATCGGATGATTCGGTGAGGCTTCTGTTTGTCTGAAGTCAGCTTTGCAAGCAAGAGGATGTTGCTTTGAAAATGTAACACAGCTAAAACATGGTCAATCCTTAAAAGTACAGTGGGTGAGTGCGGTGGGTGTGCAGCCCACCTCCTGGCTGTGGGAGTGAGGGGGTACCACCCTGGGAGTCTTGTAGCGTCCCAGTGTCCCTGCTGCCGGGCTGCACAAACCACTCACGGCTCAGATGTGCTGCTCTTGGGAAGTTGTAGAGCAAGAGCCTGCACACACAACTTGGTTTAACTCATTTCTTACTTAGCCAACCCAGAAACCTCTTTCCTGAATATTTTTGGTCATAATTTTTGCTTATTTGCTAATGACAGTGATTGCGCAGTGACCTGTTCCACTCAGCAAAGCACAGGCTGGCACCCTTACCCTGCGTCCTGAGTGCCCAGGTTAAGCTTTGATCTCTGTTACAAAGTAAGCAGAAGCTCTGTGTTCCCACTTCCACAGAAGTGGATTCCTTGAAAGTCTTTTATCCCTACATTCAATTTTATTATTTTTTTCCTATAAACACATGCTTCTGTGAGGATAAGGCAATTGATGAAGATGTCAGCTAAGGTCACCTGTGAAATCAGGAAGGCTCTCTGTGTGCATTTATTTGTCCCACTCCTTCCCCCTGTTGCCCCCAGGCACAGGAGCACCGAGTCTGCTGTCCCTTGTGGGAGTAAAAAGTATAAAATTAAACACAGGACTGGGTTATGTTTAGGAATGACAAAAGCGTGTTGCTTTCTCAGAGTACATGTTCTACCAATTTTAAACTTCTAGAATCAAATTTTTGCCATAAACCTACGTAGCAGAAAGAGCCCAATGGAGAGACTTGAGATGACAAGATGACTCTTGTGAGGCAGCCGCCAGACAGAATTCAGGTCTCTCTTGCACACAGCATGAGGGCCCGTGGTTGTAATGCCATTGCAGGTGGTTGTCCAGGCAACAGGAGTCCTGATTCCTTTCTTATATTTGTAACCTAAATACTGTAATTTTTACAAAACTACAAAGATAACTGAATTTAGCCTTTACTACCCTAATGACAAAGCTAATGCTCCTCCTGCCTCAGCAGTGTTTAACCCAGCCTTCTAACCGCTTCATCAGCCTCTGTGCCTGGATTACTGGTGGCAGGAGAGGCTGCGGTGGCTCCCAGCCCCAACAGGCCAGATCCTCAGCTGCCACCAGGGCAAACCTCACTCCTGGTGGTAACCCAGGGGCTGTGTCAGAGTTCCCTGCGCTGCTCTGTCCCCCAGAAACTTTTTATCCCACTGGGATTGTGTAATTCCCACCCAGTGTGTGCTACTGTCCCCATGAGCCGGCCTCTTTAGAATTTGTGCGCCGTTTTTGTGCCGTCGCTGTGCTCCTGAGCTGTCTGAGAAGGCTGGCTTCCCAGAGAGTTCAGAAAACTTCCCAAACAGACAGCTTCTTTGCTAAAGAAACTTAAAGCATAGTAACGTGGAGTTATTAAGGACATTTGTTTCTAGAAAGTTCTTCTCAGGTAGACCCAGCAGCCTCTCTAAACCTGCTGTGGGTGGAGCAGCAGCGTTAGCCCTGGCTGGAGCAGCAGGTCCTCTGTGTGTGCAGAGAGGGATAACAACCACACAGCGAAACTCAAGAACTACCAAAAGCATTCCTGAGTGATTTTGTGCTTTGAGGCTACAGGAGGATTGTGTGCTGTCATTGTTGCCTTTTCTCATTAGTATACTTTAATCTGAAATCTCATTAGGACAATAAACAAAATCATGTCATGACAGAATTGGTTACTGGGTATCACTGGGACCTGGCAAGTCCTGTTTCTGCTTCTCTGGATGCTCCTCCAGGTGCTCCTTTAAATGTTGCAGAAAAGGGCCCTCAGGCACAGCATGTGCTTCTCCTCCAGAAAGCATCTGGCTGTGCCTGGCACGAGAAGCTATTTTTACCTCTCTACCAAGGAATTCATTTGGGAGTCTGTATCCAGCTCCACCAGACAGATGTGTCCTGGGCGTTTGGCCTGCGGGTACGTGGAAAACGGTTGTTGCCTCCTTAGGAGCAGCAGTAACACTGGCAGCACAGGGCTCTTCAGGGGTGCTGCTCGGCATCATGCAGTGAACCAGCTCTATCTTCGTTTGAGTCTGAGCACTGCTGGAGTCAAGGCCTAGTTCTATTAGGCTGTTCTGTAAGGAAAAACCCAGCGGTGCAACTGTTTCCCATGTGTTCATAACCTGAGCAAGACAAATGGGTTTGTTTTCTGTTTAAATGAAACACTGTCCTTCTCACTTGTCTGTTCCGTGTCACTGGGCCCTGTTCAGACACCAGGCTGCAGTGCCACGGGGCCTGCAGCAGGTACAGCTCGAGGGCTGAGGAAACACAACAGCAGCCAGAGCTGGCTGTCGTGCTGGTCCCAGTGAGCACACCTCATCCGGGATGGTACTGCTGTGTCGCACTCCCTGTATCTCATTGCTCTTTAGAGATGGTGTCTTTTAGTGCTTTCTTCCTTGTTCTCGTCCAGGGATGTCACGAAGTCCTGCATCCCTGGAGGCAGGTGGAAAACACTCAACAAGACAGAGGGACACACTAGCCTATTTCTCAGAACTCCACTTTTATCTTCTAACAGGATTAGTGACTTAGTCTGTCTGAAATTAATCCTTTAAATGTGTTAACTCTAAACAAATGAGTTCCCTACACTGCTCTGGCCTAGAGTATAATTAGGCTTTCTGTGAACGTAGAGCATTTCTAATCAAAATAGTTGTGAAACATAAAAACTTTGTGGCATTTCTTTGTGTATCAGTCTGTTAATAGCAGAATTCAGCTGTTCCTGCTGATCCTGGCTGTGGAGTGAGGATCTCTGTGTGCACAATAACTGACTGCTACAATTCTACCTCTGGTTACTGACAGGGAGACTGTGCGTCAGGATGGCAACGTCAAACCTGGAGAACCAGCTGCAGAGTGCCCAGAAGAATCTGTTGTTTCTCCAACGAGAACACGCCAACACGCTGAAGGGCCTGCACGCGGAGATCCGACGCCTGCAGCAGCACTGCACAGGTAGCTGGCAGAGGGTGCCCCTGACAGTTTGGAGTAGCCCCCTTTTACTTTAGCCGACAGCCAGGGAATATTCAGGGGGATCAGCGTGCATCTCGGGGCACGCCCGCGTGATCATTAAGCAAAGATTTTTCTTTTTTTTAATGAAAAAAAAAAAAAGGCAGTGTGTCACCTGGTAGTTCCAGTTGTTTCACAGATTTGGGAACTTGCCGCAGATCTGCTGTTACTGCTTTGGGTGGGGGGAAGAGTGAGTTATATTGTCATTGTATATATTACAAGGTATATCATTGTGAATGCCCTCAGACAGATGATTTGTTCTAACAAAAATAAACAACTTTTTTTTCCCCAGATCTAACCTATGAGCTGACTGTAAAGAGTTCAGACTTGTCAGGTAAGGAATATGTAGCATTTTTCTTCTCGAGTTAATCTCCCTCATCTTTTTCGATGTTTGTGTTTTCTCCATCACCCGTAGGTGAGAGTAGCTTGCACTTGAGATGTTGACTTTGTAAATTCAAAAGGTATAGGAGGAGTTTTCTCCTTTCCAGACTTGCTGTTATTTATGAAGTAAATGTCACAAGTTCCTAACAAGGTCACACAGGAAGGAGCCAGGAATAGAGTGCAGAACTGCTGACTCCTCGCTCTTGCCAAACAATCAGTTCCCGGGGTGTTCTATAGGAACAGGGAATTTTAGGGGCAGAAGAGTGAGTGATTAAAACTTATCTGGTACTGTAATCACACCACAAAGCTTTTATTTATATGAAGTATACGCTAGATCCCAGTTAGTTTCTATGTATTCTGTTAGCAACGGGGGAAGCGCAGGAATAAAGTCCTGGGTCAGGGATGGTGGGACAGGACGTGTATTGCAGATACGGGAGCACATGGGCAATTTTAGCGAAGCAACGGTGTGACTTTGCGTGTGCTCAACGTTGTTTCTTGATATTGCACAGTTGCTCAGATGCTTCTTGTCAGGGAAAGCTCAGAGTAGGTGATGTACTAGCGATGCCGCTATGGCGGTGCGGCGCCAAACACAGGCACTGCCCAGTGTGGAGGGGACAGTACTGAGCACTTCATAGTCCACAGCCCTGTGACATAGGGTGCTTGTCACTGCACAAGTCCGGGCTGCCAGTCTCTGCTGAACAGCTGGGAAGACACTCAGCTGTAATGACCATGGGATGAGTGACAAAATCACCCCACAGGCCCTATGGCATGAGGGCAGGGCTACTGAGACAGGTCAGACTGTTCCCGAGGCTGTGCCCTCACCAGTGCGAGAATCTCTGGGGTGTGATGTCACTCTCTTGTGAAGAGAAGGCAGCCAGGCTCTGACACCTGATTCTCACAGAGACCTCTGCAGCAGCAAAGCCTTGGTGAAGAGGTGCATCTCTGCCTTAGAGTCATGGGCTTTGGCTGCCCACAGAGGGGTGAAGCTGAAGCCCGGTGTATCTTCCCGGTGGGCTCTGACAGCGGCTCCATCACTCTTTCCAGCCAGTCTGGCACTTGCAGTGGGAGAACTTCCTCTTAAGCAGAGGATTTGCAAAATGGCTCCAATTTGGAGCCAGTTCAGCAAGCAGGTTTCTGTAATTCCTGTTCCTCAGAACACGTGAAGCATCTCTACGTAGTGCCGTTAACCCATGGCGAGTGGCACTGTCTCACCATCATGTCCCTAAAAGCCGTCCTGGTGCTTCTGAAGATGAAGTAGTTTTATGAGTATCAGCTGACGTTAGTCTTACAGCTTTGGGATGGCGGAAGGAACCCTATTGCGCTGTTCTGCTTAGTGGCTATTGTTAACTTGGAACACCTGTGCTTTTCCTATCCTTCTAGGAAATGGCAGTTCAAGAAGCGATGAACTTAAAAGAAAGTGTGAAGATCTTGAAGCTCAGCTCAAAGTCAAAGAGGCTGAAAATAATGAATTATTGAAAGAACTCGAACAAAAGAATGCGATGATAATGGTGCTGGAGAACACTATTAAAGAAAGAGAAAAGAAGTATTTGGAAGAGTTGAAAATGAAAAGCCATAAGCTCAATATGTTGTCGAGTGAACTAGAGCAGAGAGCGAGCACTATTGCTTATTTAACGTCCCAGCTGCACGCTACTAAGAAGAAGCTGATGAGTTCAAGTGGGACTTCGGAGGGGACCCCTTCTGGCAGTCCCGTCTTGTCCAACTACAAGCCGTCCCCTCCCAAAGATAAACTACCAGAGACTCCTCGGCGCAGGATGAAGAAGAGTCTGTCAACACCACTCAACCCCGAGTTCGAAGAGGCCTACAGAATAGGATCGGAGAGCCGGAAGCTGCTGCTAAGGGAGCCCGTGGATGCCATGCCTGATCCCACTCCCTTTCTGTTGGCCAGGGAAACGGCAGAGGTACATCTCATTAAGGAGAGGCCGTTAGTTATCCCACCTATTGCTTCAGACCGTGCATCCGGCGAATCGCACAGCCCGGCCCGAGAGAAGCCACACAAGGCACACATCGGGGTGGCCCATCGCATCCACCACGTCGCCCCGTCCCAGCCGCAGCCGGAGGTTGAAACCCTGGCGGTGGATCAGGTCCATGGAAGCAAAGTGGTCAGAAAGCACTCAGGGACAGACAGAACTGTTTGAGTAAAATCACTGAAATGCTCTACTCTGTTGCTGTTTATGCACTGTGATCCTGTAGGATAAATAGCACCTGCGGTAAAGTTTCTTTTGATGCCCCATGCATGCCAAACTTCCTCCAGATACATCATTAATAGATTATGCTCCTCTAATGAAACGTAATACGACTGTGTTCATATGGCAAGGTATATAATTACTAAATGCTGTGGCCAAATCAGGGGTACCTGACCGCTTGCTTCTGAGCACTGCTCCATTTATTGTAACTACACGTGTGGACAAAGGCACAGGCTGCGTTATTAATCAATAGTAGTGAAAACAAACTTCACTCTAAACCTGCAGCAACATGTATTGGCTGTTAACGTTTGAACCGCCAGTGGTTCTTTTGTCTTCACTGTGTGCATAAGCACCTCCTACACAAACGACAAAGCCTTTCTCCCAGCAGCACTGACGATTCTGCAGATGTCTGTACACTGTAACACGAGCTAAGGATGTCTTTTCCTTTACATGCACATGCTCTCGATGGCAAATTGTGTTCATTGTTTCTCTTTCTCAGAATCCCGAGGACCCCAGGAAGCAGTACTTAATTAATCCTGAGTACTTTGGTTTGTGGCTTTACTTAAAGGAGGGTGGGGGTGGGGGGACAGAGGGGACATGACACTAAAGCACTCTTAAAGGGTTAATGATCATCACGGAAAAAGTACAGACACTGGATGGTTTAGGGTGGTTTGTTTGGTTTGGTTGTTTTTTAAACTGAATGGCTCTGTTGTTACACATCTTACAGGAGTCAGTACACTGCACTTGTAGCACCTTGGATACTGGCTCAGAGCTCCTTTTCCAGGGAGAAATCGTACCTGGCTGTCCAATGTGGAAATGAATCTTTATGCTCTAACCTGCACTTTTTTTGTAAAGGAATTATTTATGTTTCCTGAAAACCTTAGACTTGGTCTGAGCATCATCAGGCCATGCTGGCGTCTACCAGCTTAGAAACCTGAGCTGTCCCACTAAAATGTGTGTATTTAGTTTTGAATTTAACTGATATAACCCAACTCATACAGGAGGAGAACCTGGCATCCTTGATTTTTATCCCTGTGGATTGGGACGGACTTGCCTTGCACTTGCCCTGGTTCCCCTACTCCTTTCTAGTAAGCAACAGGTAGGCTCTGCATCTCTTAGACTACTTGATTATTTTTTTATTATTTTTTTTTCCTAGGAAAGAAAGGCATACTGAGAGCTGTGAGAGTATGTAATTTTGGGAAAGGAGCACAAATTTGATATTTTTTTTTCCTTAAATTCTGATCAGCACCTCCAGCTCACCTCTGCTTCACTCTTGCCTGCAGCCTCTGAGTAGGACCAGCAAGAAACAATGGCTCCCAAATGCTGCTAAGCTTCTGATGTGCCTTCAAAAACTCGGAACGCGTAATCTCTGTGAAAGCTGATGAAGGATCCCTGCCTGCCCTCTGCCCTCCCCCTGCCAGCTGTAGTCTGCCCCTCTTCAGCTTCTCCTGCACCTGCCTGTTGGTGTGTGTACCCCTCTGGAGCCTCTCCGCTTCCCCCGCACGGGCACAGGCGAGGATGGCAAAAGCAGTTCTGCCCAGCTGGTACCGCTCCCTCTGCTGCGCAGCCTGACCGCAGGGCTGCTCCCGGGCACAGAGGGTGGAACAGCCACAAGCCCTGGGGCCTCCTGCACCCTCAGACTCGGTCACTTGCTGTTTGATGCCCAAGAAACACCCCTCAGTGTTACACCGTGCCGGCTGCGTGGTAGAGTTTGGTTCGTGAGTGGTGGGGAGGGGTAGGGAAAAGCTGTGTTCCTGGGAAACGGTTGGTTAAAGCAAGTGGGTTATTCTGTGGTTTACTATTTTTCAGTGTATTGCATTAACCAGCAGCGGGTTTGGGTTTTTTCGGTTGTTGTTGCCATATTTTTTATGGTGTTTTATTGTATGACTGATCTACCCCGCCACTTGTTCAAGGATGACAGAAGGCACCGCTTCTAAGCACAGCAGAAGTGATGCTTTGGGCAATTAAAAACGTTTCTTACAACCATTCAGGCAAACCTTAGTCTTTGTGCGTGAAACCAACCTAGAACCGCTGTCATATATAGGTATCTGTAGATATCTGTATGTGTGCACACACACGGCTCTGAGCCTTTCTAAAAGGAAGTGCAAATTACAAAAAACACTTTTTTCCTCTTCAACTGTGTTTATTGATCNTTCGTGAGTGGTGGGGAGGGGTAGGGAAAAGCTGTGTTCCTGGGAAACGGTTGGTTAAAGCAAGTGGGTTATTCTGTGGTTTACTATTTTTCAGTGTATTGCATTAACCAGCAGCGGGTTTGGGTTTTTTCGGTTGTTGTTGCCATATTTTTTATGGTGTTTTATTGTATGACTGATCTACCCCGCCACTTGTTCAAGGATGACAGAAGGCACCGCTTCTAAGCACAGCAGAAGTGATGCTTTGGGCAATTAAAAACGTTTCTTACAACCATTCAGGCAAACCTTAGTCTTTGTGCGTGAAACCAACCTAGAACCGCTGTCATATATAGGTATCTGTAGATATCTGTATGTGTGCACACACACGGCTCTGAGCCTTTCTAAAAGGAAGTGCAAATTACAAAAAACACTTTTTTCCTCTTCAACTGTGTTTATTGATCGTACTCACTTACTTTTATGATACTATTCAAAGTCAGCCTAAGCAAACTCCCCACCCCTGGTGTCAATCTTTGCCTAGTTTGATTCCCTGCCCCCTCGGCTCACCCCCCCCAAAAACCCATTGGAGTCCGTGGGAAAAACCTCTCCTACCGGGTTGAAGCTGTCAGTCCGCATTCAAGGTGAGACAAACTCCCTGAAGGACCCAATGGGAAATGTGCTTTGTCGTGTAAAGATCAGCTTCAAACACAAGGCCGGTGCCCATCGCGTTCCTCCTCTGGGAGGTGGTGTACACGGGAGTCCGGAGCGTGTTCTAGAAGGTGAAGGAAAGAAGGAGAGTGAGTGGTGCTTGAAGCGCTGCCTGGGACCCGAAACACACAGGGCCTCTGGGAGAGACGGCTACCTTCAGAAATTCACTTTTTGTTTTATGTCTTAATTATCTGATATCCAGAAAATGTAAAGATCCTTTATGTCATTAACTGATAAGTAAGAGAGCAGTGGGACTATAAGCGTGGCCCAAGATGCCCGTTCCATTCTGCTTGAATGGAAAAGAGGCAACGACTGAATTAAGCCCCTTGAGTGTAACCCTTGGAGAAGAGACACTGCAGTTACAGGTAACGCAAGGAGAAGTGTTAAACTGCCCAATTTCTGTACAGGTGCTAGTGATAAAGCACAGCTGCTCGTGCCAAGCAGGAAGGGGCCACCGGCTGTTGAGGGGTGAAACCAGAAGGCAGTTCTGGAGCCCACGGGGTGTGGAGTCCCAGAGGAGCCGCACCTGGAGCTTGAGCCTGTGCGCTTCAATGGGGATGATCTTCAGGATGGGTAACTCCACCACCAGGACCCCGGGCTTGCTTTTGGTGAGGCAGCTCTGCTCCTTGTCCCAGTCTGCTCCTTCCAGAAACAGGCCAGAAACAAAGCAGCCTGTGCGGGCACAAAGTGCAACACCTCATGGAAACTGAGCTACTAAAAAAATCCGTTTAAGACAACTGTCCCTGCAGCAGCTCTTCTGGGCACTAACAGTCACGGCAAAACTTGCTACGTGACTGCAGCCACACAGAGGTGTGCTCGAGCTGTGGGCCTTGTCTGACACAGCTGGCACCTTCCCTGCTTACAGATTTTTTTCCAAATTAAAACTGGCTCAGTTCCCTCATTCCCAATAAACAACATCAGGAATAAATGCTGATTTGCTTGCAATTTTCTTCCCCACAGCAGGTGCCACCCTCCTGTTACTTGCCCAAGTAATAGCAAAATGGCAAGAGAGCCATTTTGGCAAAATCTTGCCAAAAATGGCAAGAGTCCCAACTGCTGTGGGACTGCTCCTTAGATCGTTTGGCCAAAAGGGGAAGGGTTGGGATAGAGTTGTTCTGATACAAATACCAAGAATTTTGATTAAATGTTAATAAGTAAAGAAGACCCTGATGTGATACACCCCCTTTTATTTTTAACTGGAAGTCAGACTAAGCAAAATCAATCAGATTTTTTCCCCTCCTCTGGTCCCAGTCGGGGGTAGCTCTCAGAAGCTTCACTCAGCTGTTCCCTTCACACAGGTTGTCATATTTAGTAATTAGAGCTTTGCTAGTCCTAGAGATTTCCTAAAGATCCAGTTACACAATAAATCACACACACTTGTATTTACTTCTTGGTTAAATACAGTTCAGTATCTTATTTGTGGTGTAAAAAGATCTTTATAAACCCACTAGGACTGGTCATGTTCTGGCCATTAAGGAAAAAGCGTATCTATAAAGAGAGCAAGGGAGAGGTGTAAGTTCAAATCCGTGCCTGGGGTGAGAAGAGCTGAAGAGACACCACATTTGGGGCGGGGGGGAGGGGTGGGCAGGCTCAGCAGGAACAAGAAATGCC